>CM035408.1:36157652-36485152 GCA_020310875.1 Ceratopteris richardii | reverse complement strand
AAGTTAGTAATGCATTACCGATGGGAGGGTCTGCAGAAATGGTTTTGGGGATTTATTTCTTTTGATCGGAGCCTCATATGGGAGCTTCTGTTATTTGGTTCATTGCTTGCCCTACTACGCGAAGGTCTTCCCTAAGCATTTGTTGCCTTCGCATAGTCATTAAAGCCAACCCTCTAACCTTGAGGTGAAGAAGCATAGCCCTCTACTATCTCCTCTAGCCTCTATGATCTCATTAAGAGCCCATGAATGTACTTTGAGTATGTGACCTATGTGTCCACTGTCACATGTGTACATCACACATTATATGATTATGTGCATATGTAAAACGATTTACTATGGTTCATTGCATACCAAATTTATTACTGTAAACTAAAATTGATTATTGTATGATGCATCATCATATGATGTATGCATATTGTACATCATACATATGTACAGTGTGCGGTTACATATGATTGGTAATTTGGTTGCAACTTGTAGCATGTGAATAGTGACATCATAGATTATTACCTGCATTGTGCATCATTATACAGATCATACATGCATTGTTGTACTGTACAACAACATATGTATGTGCACACACATAAATAAGGATGGATGAATCAAATGGTTGGATGGGTGATTTTACATACGAGTGAGAAGAATCCTAAATTCACCTATGGTACAGTAGAGATCATTCATTCGTAATAGCTACCAAGAAAAAAAAAACATGCATATCATGTTATATAAGTATTCACTAAGACTACTCATTCATGTCAATAGCTCCCAATAGCACCTATGCATGTTCCTTCGTAACTAAGCATACATGAGCATATGTAATTCATTATTGCTACAAGAAAGTTATAGATCATACATTCAGATGTTAATGGACCTATGAGAGGACATTCTATTCAAGGTTACAAGTATTTTGTCACATTTATTGATGATTTTTTCAGATATTCTTGGGTTTATGGATTAAAAGAAAGGTTAGAAGTCTTTCCTACCTTCAAAAAGTTTTTAGCTATGGTTTGAAAATGAAAGTCAAGCTAAAATTCAGATTTTAAGAGGTGATAGAGGAGGACGTTGGAAGTGTGATAGGCCCAAATAATAATCATAGGTTAATCCAAGTCTTTCCAACACTTAATCTTAGCATATAACACACCTTGACTTGATCAAGAGAGATAAATGACAATATAGAGAGATGAGAAGATAATTATAGAAGTGCAGCAGCGTAATGCTACTACACACTAATAAATGCAAAATTTCAATATACAATTGTGTATGATACAAAAATCTGAAATGAGGTTGAATCTAAGGGCTCTAGTTACAAAATGTAGTGTGAGAGTGTCTAAGAGGTATTATGTGAGTGAATATGTATGTTTGCATAACTTCTGAATGTGATGATAATGAACTTCAATACGCTTTGTCCCAACGTGATGAACAGGATTCTTTGCAATGGCAATAGCACTTTGACTATTTGAAAATATCTGCATAGGTGGATGAACATGAACATCAAATATATGTTTAAGTTGTGACTTAAAGAACTGAAGATCAAAATCTTTGGGACCTCTCATGATCTTATCATAAACATAGATGATGACAATAAGGCATTTATCTTTGCTTTAACATATAGAGTTTGAGCAGCTTCAGAATTTTCAAATTCAATAGATAAAAGGTACAAACTTATCTTTTCATACCATGCTATTAGTGCTTGCTTCAAACCATAAAGTGCTTTGATAAGCTTTTATACTAAATGTTCTTCACCTGGCTCTTCAAATCCTTCTCTTTGCTGAATGTAGACATTTTCATGTAAATCACCATTAAGAAAAGCTGTCTTGATATCTAACTGGTATACATCTTCATGTAAATCACCATCTAAAAAATGTAGAAAGAGAAAGAGCTATTCTGACTATGGTCATTTTAGATGTAGGTGCAAATGTTTCATCATAGTCAATTCCTTTTTTTTTTATGCATAACCTTTAACTACTAGTCTAGCTTTATACCTTCCAATGGTACTATCTACTTTTCTTTTGATCTTCAAGGTCCATTTAACACCAATTGCTTTCTTACCGTTTGATAACTCACAAAGCTTCCATGTTTGATTCTTGTGTATAGAATCACTCTCCTCTTGCATTGCTTTCTTCCAAACAAGACTTTGTAATGTATCTTTGACACTAATAGGTTCATCTTCAATCGAAGTTAGTGCAAGATTATTATTAATCTCGAAATGCTTTGCATAATTTATCTGATCTGCATGATCTTTCTCTTTCCTTGTCTGATGTCTTATCCTAGCAGATTTGAAGCTTTCTATTCCACTATCTTTGAGAGTCTGATAGAACAATATTGGAAGGTTCTTGAATATTGGTGCCACATCTTCTTCTTGTAGGTCTTGAGGGTTCTCCAACTTCATAAGTTGGTATGTCAAGAGGTCTTGTAGGGAAAGATGGAGATGATGAAGTAGATAGTGAAAGCATAGGAGCAAGAACTTTCTCGTTACCTTTATCAATTGATATCTTTGGGGCTTGAGAAGGTTGATCACCCCTCTTGTGTTTTGGATGCAAGGCATAGATTTGTATCTGTGTGTATGCCAAATTTTCCACATTTTTTGGAAGCAATTTTTTTTTTTTGTGTGAATTAATGGAAATGTATTCCAATTTCTTTCACAAGGAGAAGCACATGTTCCTTATGAGAGCACGCATATGGAAAGCTTTTGCAAATTGTGTTTGTTTACCTCAAATGTTTCCCATCGCATAATGGAATGCTTCATTCCTTTGGGATCCATCATAATTGGACGAGAAAATGTATTTGAACATGATTTATATATGTCCAACTCATACAAAAGGACACCTTTCTTATCAAGATTATTAACCTATCCATCCTTGGCATTTCTCCCTCCATACAGGATGAAATATATAGGCAGCCCCGTGGAGTTGGGGGGTGGGGGTGTCATGGACAAAGGAAACCATCCTAAACCTTAGATTCCATGTGAATCTTGTATCTCATGATTGGTTCAGAATTAGGAGAAACCAATGCTTCCATTGCGTCCGGAACGTGCCAAAACCCTAAGATCGACTGTCTATTTGCCTCATTCGGATATCGAGAGCTCATATTTCGAATTGATGACATCATCCGTGAATCATCAATTCGTAACCGCCTTTAATGAACCGCCCTTGAAAACCTATATAAGGAGGGGTTGGCCACATTCATAATCAGTCTTGCCAATACCAGTCTTGGGAGCTCAAGAAGTCGTGACCGCCAAGTAAGTACTCTCCAAGTTCCAGTTCCAGTTCCTGTCTTGTTTCTTGTTCTAGTCCTGTCTAGTCTAGTTCTTGAACATCCTGTCTTGTCCTCTTGTAATCTCGTAGTACGAGATCTTGTCAAGTTCTTTCTTGTATGCAGTTCATCTCCCAGAAGGGAGTTCTTGTAATCCAGACATATTGTCTCATACTTACGATCTCGGGTTGTGGGATCTCCTGTATCATCTCTAGTTGAGTTATTCATACCTATCAGTGGGACATCTTGTATCAGTCAGGTATTCTTGTATCATTTTCCCTTCGTGGGTGTTCTTGTTATTAGAAGTGTATTTTTGAAATCTTATCTACTGTAGTCAGAGAGTACAATCTAGTGCTCCCTTGACAGGGGGTGCATCGTGCTCCATCTATTTATGCATAAAGTTTTTGCCTCATCTGTCTTTTTTGGAATACTTACATTCAGCTTTGACCTCTTCCACCATTCTATCCATGAGCTTATAAATGAGGCCCATGGTGTTATCATTTCTATCTTCCAAAAGCAAAAGAAATTCTTGCAAATTCTTGCAAAAGAAAGAACTTAGAATAAGATTGGACACATGTTCTGCTTTGTGAGTACGAGCCACTTTTTTTAGTGTATTTAGGGCTTACCATTAATGTTTGCAATACACCCTATCATCAAGCAAATTGGAAAGCATGGTAAACATGTATGCAAAGTGTGTAGGTATAGACTTCGCCATTAATCTTTGCGATACATGTCCTAATTAAGGAAATTGGAAAGCATGATAAACATGTATGCAAAGTGTGTGGGTGCAAGCTTGATCAAATCCATGTAGTTGATTTTTTTGAATAAAGCAAGGATAGTAGGTTTGGAAGTTGTAAAGATAACAACTTTTTGTGCATCTTTCAACACTTGCTTTATTCATACAATGCTCCTAATGTCTTCAAAAAGAAAATCAAGACAATGGCATGTGCAACGAATAGAAAATATACTAGGCCATTCAACCTCCACCAAACCACCAATCTTTATGCAATTTGTAACCAATTTGTGGCATCATCTATGCGCATTTGTACAACATTTTCAAGACTCACATCTAGTACGACATCTTTCAATATGCTAAATATGTATTCCCTTGATTTGTACTCACATGAAGTTTCCATAGATTTCAAGAACATTGATTGATAAATGAAACAAACCATGATATTGATGATTGATCTACTTTTAGTGTCTGACCAACCATCATATACAAGGTACATCCATAAACTTTCCATTTTTCTCGTAATTTGGCAAGTTCATTTTTAATGGATATAACCTCAACCTATAATTGTTTTGTGCGCAAATTCTCGTATGGAGGAGGCTTAAAAGACCTTCCCTTCCAATTGCACTGGCCATCTCTAGGAAATATGGTCTCTTTACCTTCCAAAAGGAGATGTCCTCTACAAAGAAGAATCTATGCAATGCTTTTGTAAAGTTGCTTCATCCCTTGCTTGAGACTTCCATGCTTTGTGCAATAACCCTTTGCCTTCTCTTTATCTTTTAGGGATTGATCCATGTTGCATACTCTCCTCAAAAACATTCTCATCATATTGACAATGTGATCATAGTTGGTACTCGTACCAGTACGAGTAGATTCGTACGTACCTCTCGTACCGTACGTACTCGTACGTATTAAGAAAATACATTGGTTTTGTAGTTATGCTAGTTAGAGAACAATTATCTTCATGCATAGATTAAAATTACCATAGTCACCAGGGGACGGTGACGTGTCCCGGGGACGGTGACGTCCCGGGGACGGGGACGGGACCTGTACTGTCCCGGGGACGCCAATCCGGGACGGCACTCAAAATATGCTGATTTAAACGTTAATTTGAAATGGAAACCATTCATAAGGGTTTTGTTACCTTATAAGAGCACAAATAAACAAGAAAATAGTAAGAAGAAGATTTCCAAAGTGAAATATATGAAAACATGTGATGAGTTGCTGCCGCATTGTAGATATACACTGAATAAAAAACAGTATGCTGTAGATATCATCATATCATATATCAAAAAGAGTACATCTCATGAATAAAACCAAAAAGATACAACCATGGCCCATATGGCATAGAATCTAGATGAATCATGATAGATCTAAGATAACTCAAGACTGAAGTGTCAAGGAGAATCCAAGTGGAGAGTCTGTGCTACATCAGTAGAGGTGGTAGCCCATGGTGCAATCTGAATCTCCACTTGCTCAAAGTATTCTGAATCATGTGCCTCATCTTCATGTTCTTCAGCTTGCACCTTGTCCTCCATCTCCCATTCTGTGAAAGGATCTGAAGCCATGCTTTGGGTCTTGCGAAGCATCCTTAAATTTGCACTGACAAAGACAAGATCACTTGCACGTTGCACACCAAGTCTATTCCTCTTCTTAGAGGCTACATGTCCATAAACACTCCATAGTTGCTCAAGGCAACTCGTAGTGCAAGCTTGGCTAAGTATCCGTATAGCCAATTGTTGCAACTCTGGACCATCAAATCCAAAATCTTCCCACCATAGAGCAGCGCCGACACGAAACCTATCTTCTTGTGCATCTGCACATGAGAATGAAGCATCTTTCATAGTTCTGTATTTGGATAATTGATCTCTGATAAGCCTCCTCGATGCATTATCTGGGACAAGTCTCTCCAATATCGTCCTCCATCCACTTGCTACCTCCGGATCAGCATATTGTTTCTTATCTTGGAATTCAGGGTCCACCATGAATGCCGCTGCATGGAGTGGGGAGTAATAGGCATTCCATCGTCGAACACATATTGATGAAATTTCTTCATACTTCTCATCCTCTTGCACTAGCTTCTTAAGTGACTCTATGGTTCGATCCATAGCTTCATATACTTTGCCAATGCATGGGTCCATAGAATCCACCACTCTTAGCAAGTGCACAAGTGGTTGCACAATATCCACTATGCGGCTAATATTCTCCCACCAAGCTGCATTATCTGCTAGTTTTCTGAATTCCTTTCCCACTGAAGTGGAAGCCTCTGGCATTGCTGCAAATTCATCACTCAATAGTAGGCCTCTTAAAACACCACTACACTTCACAACACGGTGCAACATGATGAAGTTATATGCAAATCGTGTTTCAGCATATTTCAGCAAAACAAGAGTAGATCTTTTGCTGAACTCATTCTTCACCCGTGTATGATTGTTGATGAAGCTCACCAATGCATTTGCCTCATTGATTGAAGGCAAAATCCAATCCAAAGTGCCAATGTCTTTGAGAATATTATTTAGGCAATGAGCCATGCAAAAACAAACACTGATATGAGGATACATACTTTCAATGATTTGGGCAGCTGCTCTATTTGCGGCTTCCCCATCCGCTACAATCGCTACAACATTTGCTGGACCCACAATTTCTATGGCACTTGCCCACTCAGAAGCAAGCACATCGGCTGATTTTCCTGTCTCAGATGCATCATGGGATGATATGAAGTACATCTCACCTCGAGAGTAAGCGACAACTCCATGGATAGATCTCCGTTGTGTATCACTCCATCCATCCATGAGCAAGGAGACTCCATTTCTTTCCCATGACTTTCGGATGTTCTCACATGCGGCTTCCACAAGTTTCTTCTCCTTGTCTAATAGAGTTGTACGCAAACTCTCTGAATTGGGAGGAACATATTGTGGTCCATATTCCCCTACTTTTTTCATCATCTCTTTGAAGTACGGTGATCTATGAACAAAAAGAGAATTTACATTATACAAATTGCAAATAAGTAGGTAAATTGAAAATTCAGTTATGCCATATGAATTATGATTACTTACCGGGCTGCATTGAAAGGTATGTGGTCATGATAGAAAAACCTCGCCACTGCCATGTCAACCTCTTCCTTCAATTTGGGATTCCATTTGTCATCAAGGGTTTGTTGACGATGAATACGTCCGACTCCATATGGTGTGGAGCTTACAGATGGCATATCATTTGGTGTGGAAGAAGGACGAGGTCGACCCGTCGTTGCCGATGAAGATGCCTCCTTGGAAATAGAGGTAGAAGTTCTCACAAATGATGCGGGGTTGACCGGAGCTTGTGAAGCACGACGGGCATGCACATGGGCATCACTCACAGCAAGCTTGTTGAGAAGTTCTTGCTTTTTCTCCGAAGTGATGGCATTACAAAATTTTACTTCATTGCCACTCTCATGAAGAAGATGGGCACGCACCTTGTTCGCTCCACCGGTCCTTTTGTATCCACATAATTTGCATGTCCATGGTCTTGAACCACCTCCTTCTCCGGCGGACATTGGAGACTCCACCTCTTCCCACCATGTCCATTTTGCGACGGCCTTCCTTCTCTTGTATGTGCTTGATGAAGAGGCCATAATGGATGCTCCTACACTCCAAATGAAAGAGAGGAGGAAGGTTTAGAACTCCAAAGGGTAAGTTCTTGAGCCTTGAGGAGAGGACTCAAGAGAGGGGCTGCTGAAATCACTCTCCTAGAGAGGCCCAAAGGTTAAGAGGATGGAGAGGGCTGCTGAATATGCAAGGGTGCACACCAAGGTAGCTCAAGAGAAAGCTGAAGGTAAGTTGTGTGTTTTGAGGGCAGCAAACAGCCCCTTTTATGCTTGTTTTGGGGCCCCAAAAGAAGCCTCTAGAAAGAGAATCTGGGCGCTAAATTTTCGATTTCGAAAATTTCAAATTTTTTCGTCAAAAAATATCTCCCGCCAAAATCTGACGTCCCCAAACGGCGTCATAACAAGAAAACGTCCCGGGGACGGCGTCCCGGGGACGGCAGCATGTGACGACGGAATTTTAGGGACGGTAGACGTCCCGCCCAGGCGTCCCCATACATATGGAAGGGGGGACGGCGTCCCGGCGTCCCTAGGGCCCGGGGACGCGTCCCCCTGTGACTATGAAAATTACAATATTATGCATATTCATGGGAAAAAGTACCCTTCATATGTGTACACTCCCACATACATGAAAAGATTGGAAAAAAAAAATTCGTACTAATATCGTACGGATTCGTACCTCATGATTAGTCATAGTTGCTATTCGTACGCGTACGAACCCGTTCGTACGTATTTTCAGACCCGTACGTACCCGTACGTAATCGTACGAATTCGTACGAAAAATTTTAATATCGAGGCTTTTTAGGTTTTTATGCCGCGAACGGCTCATTCGGGCCATTGTTCTAACTTGTTAGAAGTTTGCAAGAGGGGCGCAAGTGCTCTCATTTTCAAGCTTTGAAGTGCTCTCATTTTCAGCCCTTTCTAAGCACAATGGTGAGAGACAAGCATGAGGCTTTTGATCTCCATTGTGTTGGGGTGGAGAAAGACACAAAGAAGTCCAATTCCCATCATTGGACTTGCAAATATTGTGGCAAGCGATACACAAGCGGGGCCACAAGGCTACTTCAACACATAAGCAAGCTTGGAGGGCAAGTGGCCGCATGCAAGGAAATTCCTGATCATATTGCATCCGAGATTAGGCAAAAAATGATGGGATCTCCTAGCACATTACCTACATCGGTAAGAGGATATGCAAGCCATTCTTCTCGTGCAACGGTCTCTACTTCTTCACATGAAGAGGAGTCACATTTTCATGACTCAAATGTTGGTTCATCCTCCCAATCACCATTACAAAGGGATTCACAATCAATGAGGCAAAGTGGATTAGGGCAAGCTCCCGGGCATGTAAGGTCCTCTCTCACATGGATCAAAGAGAAACAAAAGATAGCCGACATAGAGATTGCAAGAACGGTAATTATGGAAAATCTCTCATTTAATCTTCTTAATTCAAACCAATGGAAGACTATGGTGAAAGCAATTAGTGAAGTGGGTCCATGCCAAGGATGGAGTGGACCTAGCTACTCCGATATGAGGACAACCAAGATTGATGAGGAGAAGAAAAGAATAGATCTCTCACTTGCCCCTATGCGTGAGAAATGGTTTAGGTATGGATGCACTATCCTCTCGGATGGATGGAGAGATAGAAAAAATAGAGGCATAATTAATATTCTTGTGTCATGCCCTATTGGTACTTTTTTCCTACGTGCCGTTGAGGTTGGAAAGAAGGGAAAGAAGACAACCGGAGTGTTCATCTATCGGCATATCAAGAAGGCCATTGAAGAAGTAAGTTTTAAATTTTTATTTTATTTTAATTTCATTTTGATATTTTGACACTAATTTATGGATTTTATGCATAGGTGGGTTCATCAAATGTAGTGCAAGTTGTCACCGATAATGCAAGCAATTGTAGGCATATGGGGCAGCTTTTGGAGGGTGAGTATCCACATATTGTGTGGACTCCATGTGCAACTCATTGTCTTGATTTGCTCATGGAGGATATTGGAAAGCTAACATGGGTGAAAGCTTGCACACTACAAGCCTCGAACATAGTTACATTTTTCACACAAAAAGTGAAAGTGTTGGCTATGTTTAGAGAGCATAGCAAGCTTGAAATAAAGAAGCCCGCCACCACACGCTTTGCATACATGTGGATTGTCCTTTCAAGGTTGCTTGAAGTGAAAGTGCCTCTACGACAAACGGTGGTATCTACCTTTTGGATCGAGTGGGACGAGAGCACATCGGAGGAGTCAAAAAGCATGCAAAGGTTATGTTTGGATGAGAGCTTTTGGGATGGTGTGAGAGCTATTTTAGGTGTCATCACACCTATCTACAAAGCTCTACGCATGACGGATTGTGAAGGTGCTACTCTCGGTCTTCTCATCCATATCATGAGAAGAGCTATGCAAGAGATAAGGGAATGCACTCTTGTCACCGAGGAGCAAAGAGATGAAGTACTTGAGGTAAGATATTTTGATTTGTGTGTGTGTGTGTGTGTGTTTTTTTTTGTGTGTGTGTGTGTGTGTGTTTGTGTGTGTGTGTGTGTGTGTTTTTGTGTGTGTGTGTGTGTGTGTGTATTATAATTCTCATCTCATAATTCATTCTTATTATTAAATTTTAATATTTAACCCTCTTTCTTTTTTTTTAGGCAACAATGAGAAGATGGACATGGATGCATCGGCCTATCCATGGGTTTGCAGGTTTATTGCATCCGGCATTCAAAAGCACCCGATTATATGATGATGTGGAGTTATTATCGGATCGTCTTCAATATATGTCACGTGTAGTTCCCACACATCTACATAATGACATGTTGGAGCAAATTAATTGTTATATGGATGAGAGGGGAAATCCTGCCTTTCTTTTTCCTACATGTTGGGATAGAGAATCAATGGTAAAACCACTCTTTTGGTGGCAAAATTTTGGTTTTGCATTCACTACATTATTCACATATGCTCTTAAAGTGTTATCTCAAGATTGCTCATCCGGTGCATGTGAGAGAAATTGGAGTGCTTTCTCTCTCATCCACACAAAGGTGAGGAATAGACTTAGTCCTCATCAAATGGAAAAGTTAATATATTGTCGTACAAATCTTAAGATGCTACAAAATATCCCTAACATGGAGACTCTCAAACAAGTAAGTAGCTTTATCATTTGCTGCTTGCATAAAATTTCAGCTTTCAATGTTGTAGGCTTCCGTGTTATGCTAATTCATGTTTTGATTCTCTTTTTTGTTTAGGTGAATGTGGACAAATTTTGGCCTTCCGTGAAAGACACTCCTCTTCCATCACATGATGTGCCTCAAGATGAGGAAGAGCTTCTTTTTGCCGATCTATATAGAGAGATTTGCTCTATAGATGTGAGGCAAACAAGGGGCCATAGCAGAAGAAGGGTCAGAGGAGTCCGTGGTCGCGGGAAGGGATTGATTATCCGGCGTGCATCAACCACTTCACACGGGGATGGAGCTAGCACTAGTCGAGCACCGGCTAGTACATACACGAGGAGGCAGAGGAGTACATTATCATCGCTGCAGCAGCTTCCACTATCCCCGCGTTTTGATGATGAGGGGAACCTTATCAGTGATCCTCCCACACCACCATCATCTACTTATGAGATGACATCATCGGATTCTCTTGATGAGAATTCTGATGATAGTGGTATTGATGAGATGGATGATGAGTGATTGATGTATCATGTCACTTTATTGACACTTTATTGACATTGGACATTATGATGATTGATGATGTTTTTCATTGGCTTTTAGTTTTTTAATATTTACTATTCATCACTCTAGACTTGTGACTTATCATCTTGTTATTTCATGTATTCTTGGTGATGATTCATGAATCACGATGATCATGTTTGAAACTTTGATATGATTTGAAGCTAGATTTATCATTTTGGTATGATGGTATCATGTAGAATCTAGATGTATGTAGTATGTACATGTGTCATGAATGAAGTTTGAAAATTGATAGCATGATTTTTGTTTTTAACATAAATCATAAATGATAGTACTAACTTCTAAGTTCTAAGTTTTAACTTCTAAGTAGATATTGATATATCCAATTCCTCGATATGACGACAATATCCCACATGATTAAATATAGCTAAATGAAGTTTTTTACCTTTATTTTGATGTATGTTATTCATAAACATGATGTTTATCATCTCAAATATAAAATATATTATTTTCAGCCAAAAAAAAAATCGTACCTTATGAACGTACGAATATCGTACGGGAAGCCCAAAATCTTAGGGTACGTACGTAGTACCGTACTAATACGTACGGTACGAATCGTACGGATCGTACCTTACTAACTATGTGATTAGTACGTACCTGGCATCGTACTATTACGTACCGTACCTGTCGTACGGATCGTACCTGACCAACTATGATTATTATGTGATGCATGGGATTCCACATTTTCATCTACATTATACTCTTTCATCATTGAAAGAAATATGTCATGCTCATTACTTGTAGGCATACTACTACTTTCTCCACTCATTTGGCATGTAATTTTTGCATGCATGCCTTGCATCAGTAGGTGCAGATGGACACTTGTCAACACCATAGCCCTTGAGAGCTACGACATGGGCCCTAATGCAATTTGGCCCCCCATCCCAATTATGTCCACAATCCTTGCATTTGCAAGTTTGTTGTCCTTTAGGTAGTTGCTTGACTTTTACAACATATTCCCACTCTCCCCTTGCTTTTGAAGGCATCTACAGCACCCCAACTGCCAATCATATTCAATAAGACTCATATCCCTACAAATTGAACAAGTTATGAAGGATGACTTAAGAGTGAAAACTTTTTTGTGGAAGTCCTTTTCTGGAAGCCTTTTGAGTAGAGAGTTCAAAACAGCTCTTGTCTTTTGAGAATGTGCTCACCATGATCCCTGAAAGGGCTACAAATCGATGGTAGTAGCCCTTGTTGGTGGCTCAAGTGACTTGCTACCCCCCTTGAAAGCTCATGAGCTAGAGCTTCTCTCCACTCCTCTCCATTCAAATGGCCCTCTTCATATGCAGGCAAGCAAAAAACACACAACAAAAGCGTGCCTGAACTGACCGGATCAGGTTCTTTTTCCCCACCCCAGGTGGTCTGAAATAATCCCGTCCAAAACACGTTTCTGACCTGGACATCCAAAATCCCTTTTCCCCATACTATGGCTGTGACTAGTACACCAATTGATTTACTTTTGTGATTTCTTGACATCTGCATGCATTTCATCACCTGTGCGTTTGCATCCAATTGCAGTGAAGTGTAAGTTGTTTATGAGTGGTGAACATGGTGGCTTGATAGTTCTCTCTTTCTTAAATAATCTTCACAATTTATTTTCAATCTGTATGCAGGTTATAAACATTGCAGGAGTATTTCAAGTTACCAAAAAAAAATAAATTCAGGGATCTTCTCGAAAGGGTCTATGTTAATCACGTGCATGCAAGTACTCGCTGTACTTCTTTTATCAAAGGTTCTTGAGGTAAAAAGTCTCAAGAGAGAAAGTACTATCAGAATATGACTTACAGGACAGGTTCCCTCTCTGATGATCATGAAACAACAGAGAAGAAGAATGCAGTATCATCCTCAACCCCTCTAGAAGCATTGGGTTCAGAGGAAAAGGAACCTGAAGATGGATATGGGAGTGCAGATGAAGATATATTCTTCATACCTAGCAAGAACCCTACTTCATCTAGTCTCCAGCGTTGGAAGAAAGCCACCCTTGTTCTTAATGCTGCTCGTAGGTTCCGTTACACAGCCCAGTTTGCAGAGAAGTGCAGGATTGAGAGGCTTCGACGACTTCGTGCAACAGCTTATGCTGTAAGGGCCATCAATAGATTCCTTAAAGCAGGAGCACATACGACAGCTTTAGCAGATGATGTTAAAATTGATGCACAGAAACTTGTCAATATTGTTCAAGAGCATCAAACAGAGGTTCTTAAAGAGCTTGGTGGCATTCAAGGTGTAACACACTTGCTGAAGACAAGTGTTGAAAATGGTGTCAAAGATGATGAACTTGAACTGGAGCAACGCAGAAGGTTATTAGGAAATAATGATTACCCAAGACAACCTGCTAAGAGATTCTGGGTATATGTAAGAGATGCATGCAAGGACCTCACTCTCATCATTCTAATGATAGCTGGAGTTATATCTTTGGGATTGAAGATGAAAACTGATGGTGTTAAAGACGGCTGGTACGATGGGGTCAGCATCGCAGTTGCTGTCTTAATTGTTATTTTGGTTACTTCAATCACCGACTATAGGCAGTCACTTCAGTTTACAGTATTAAGTGAAGAAAAAAGAAACATTCGTGTTGAGGTAATCAGGGGAGGGAGAAGAAAGCATGTCTCCATCTTTGATTTAGTCGTTGGGGACATTGTATTTCTTAAGATTGGAGATCAAGTACCAGCAGATGGACTGCTTGTTGATGGGCATTCTTTGTACATAAATCAGTCTTCTTTGACAGGTGAGAGCGAGCCAGTACATGTGTCCCAAAGAGCACCATATTTGCTGTCAGGTAGCAAGGTGGATGATGGATATGGTAAAATGGTTGTCACTGCTGTTGGAATGTTGACAGAATGGGGTCAACTTATGGCAGCTATTGGTGAAGATACAGGGGAAGAGACCCCTCTGCAAGTCAGACTGAATGGTGTGGCGACACTTGTGGGGAAAGTTGGCATTTCTGTGGCAGGTTTTGTATTTGGCATATCAATCATCTTCTACTTTGTAGGTCATCTGGAGGGTTCAGGGAATTCTGGAAAGTTCAAGGCAGGACGAACCTCAGGTAGTGATGTTTTCAACTCGCTAGTTGAAATCATTGAGGTTGCTGTTACTATAGTGGTTGTGGCAGTCCCAGAAGGGCTTCCTCTGGCAGTGACACTCAATCTGGCATATGCGATGAAGAAGATGATCGCAGATAAAGCCCTTGTGAGGAGACTGTCAGCCTGTGAGACCATGGGGTGTGCAACTACAATTTGCAGTGACAAAACAGGTACTCTCACGCTGAACCAAATGACTGTAACCAAGGCATGGGTAGGTGGTGGTATGAGAGATCCTGTTGTAGATTTAAGTAGCTTGGATCAAGATTATCAAACAGTGTTGATAGAAGGGATTGCACAGAACAGTACTGGCAGTGTCTTTTCAGCAGGCGGCAAAGAACCAGAGGTCACAGGGTCACCAACTGAAAAAGCAGCATTGCATTGGGGCTTGCAAATAGGGATGCGTTATAAGGAGGCAAGGTCTCAGTCTACTATAATGCAGGTCGAGGCATTCAACTCTATCAAGAAGAAGGCAGGAGTGGCAGTAATAGTTAAAAACACTGATAAGGTGCATATTCATTGGAAAGGAGCCGCAGAAATGATACTTGACCTCTGTGACAAAGTTCGGTGTCCAGAAAATTCCATTATGGAAATAATACCCGAGCAAAGAAGCCATTTACTGAGTGTGATTGAAGGTATGGCTGCTGAAAGTTTGCGTTGCATAGCTTTTGCCTACATGGAGCTGGAGGATGCTGAAGTTCCTGCTGAACATAAGCTGGAAGAGTGGAAGATTCCTGAAGGTCCCCTAACCCTTCTTGCAATCATTGGAATCAAAGATCCTTGCAGGTCTGAGGTTCCTGAGGCTGTGAGACGATGCCAAGCAGCAGGCATCAAGGTAAGAATGATTACAGGGGACAACATAGTGACAGCAACAGCTATAGCTACAGAATGTGGGATTCTCAAAGAGGGGGATCTTGCCATTGAGGGTGCTACTTTCCGGAACTATAGCGATGAGATGAGAGCAGCACAGCTTCCTAGAATTGCTGTAATGGCAAGATCATCACCAACTGATAAGCTGCTTATGGTAAGGGCTCTGAAAGAGTTAGGTGAGGTGGTGGCAGTCACAGGTGACGGGACCAATGATGCACCAGCCCTTCGAGAAGCTGATATAGGTCTAGCAATGGGCATCGAGGGTACTGAGGTTGCAAAAGAGAATTCTGATATTATTATTATGGATGATAACTTCGTATCAGTAGTTCGTGTGGTTCGATGGGGACGATCTGTTTTCCTAAACATACAGAAGTTCATTCAATTTCAGCTAACAGTCAATGTGGCTGCCCTTACAATCAACTTCGTAGCAGCTGTGACAGCAGGGCACGTCCCATTAACAGCTGTGCAGCTATTGTGGGTGAACCTTATCATGGATACATTAGGAGCCCTTGCTCTTGCAACAGAGCGTCCAAATGATAGCCTTTTGGATAATCCACCCATTGGTCTCAAAGATCCTCTCATTAACAATGTCATGTGGCGAAATATTTTCTCTCAAGCGAGCTATCAAGTGATAGTGCTTCTTGTGTTGCAATTTAGGGGCACAGACATCTTGAAATTAAATGGCTCAAATGCAGATGAGATCAACAGGACAATTATATTCAACGCCTTCGTATTTTGTCAACTTTTCAATGAAGTAAATTCCCGGAAGCTTGAGGAGAGGAATGTCTTCAAAGGGTTGATGACAAACTGGTTGTTTCTTGGAATCGTTGGTGCTACTGTAGTGTTTCAGGTGATTATAGTCCAGTTTTTGAACAAGTTCGCATCCACAGTGGACCTTAGTTGGAAATATTGGTTGATCAGTATTGCCATTGGCTTCTTAAGTTGGCCAATTGCTTTTGTTGTGAAGTTCATACCTGTACCAAAGAAACCAATATTAATGATGAAGAGGCGACGCCGCATCCGAAAACACAGAAGACAAGGGGCAAGAGATGATGAACAATCCACAGCGAGAGGCAATGTAAATGCTTAATATAGTGTCATCCTGTAATTATTCATTGACATGCTATTTTTAAATGACAGTCGTCACTTCTGTTGGCATCAAGTGTTTGCTCATAGTGAGTAAGCGTGCTCCTTTTCCTTCAAATAAAAAGAAGATGATGATAGAACGACAATGTTGAGAACACATACAGCCGAGTTTGATCTTTGGATTCATTCTAAAGTTCTTTATTTTATATTTGCAGACATGCTAAAAGAGATGTATATGCACTCACATGATGTGACTTTCAAGCAGATGTACAGATGCTTTTATGGATATGCAAAAATCCCTGAAAGCTGAGCTTTGCAATCATTCATGAATCATCATACTATCTTTATATTCACGATATTTGTTTTATTTCATATTCTTGATATTTGTGGTATGGAAGGAGTACATTTTGTGATAAGGGCATGAGAGAGGCTACTAAACTACTCAGTAAGGCTGCATGCCTAGGATACTTTTCAATTTTATGCCCAAGTTTTTTTGAACCGTACGGTATGTTATGTAATAGGCTTCTTTTCTAGTGAAATAATTCATTTTGAACTTTTTGAATTTCATTGTGGGGATAATGTTTAGAATGAATAATTAGGTCATTTTATGCATGTAGGAAAAAATTTGGGATGACAAGTTTCATATTCTCTCTCTAGATCTTATTCGCATCATGTTTTGTAGTTGAAATTTGAAGGTGAAGATAAAGAATTAAGAAAAACTTTGTATAAGAGAAAGGTAGAAAAAGTATAGGAGAATAGAAGTGTCTGAGTGAAATTTTTATGAATCATGTCTTCAACACCTCGTTCAGGGCTCTACATTTAGTTCATTGTAAAAAAATAACTTGATTTTACTCTCTCTAGAATTTTGAAACTTGTAGGGCTCAAAAGTGGCATTTGGAGACGGATTTGGATCTAGATCGTCTCTAACACTATTGTGCAGATAGAAAAATTGAATAAAAGTGTCTCTCACAAGCTTAAGCTAATTTCTCACTCTTTTTGAGTTACAAAGCTTTGAAAAGCACCATTTTTCAACACTTAAAAAAAAAAGATTGCTTCGTTAATTCTATTCAAATCCGTGATTCTAATGCTTACGTGTCACCATGTCTAATTATGAATATTTTTGGATGTTTTTTCGGTGCTTTTCTCCTATTTTCGGATAGGTATGCAAAAGAAAGCACACTACGATTGCATAGCTTTTTGTGAAAGTTTTGGAAAAACTTGACTTTTTTCTAAATTTGGTGGATCACACTTCTTTGGGGGGCTGCGATCAAACTCTGCTATAGACCTGTGCATCAATAAAGGGGGGACACAGAAATCAGAGAATTACCTTGTGATCGACAATGAGAGTGAGAGTGAGTGAATGAGATTGTGATAGCTCGGTGGTGGTCGGGAGGTGGTGCTTTGTCAAGAAGCTATTTTCCAAGGTGGTTGTAACCATTGATTCTCATCCATAATATCAGAATTCTTCTTTCTCTGAATCATATTCTTCTACATCAGATTTTCTCTTATCCTTAGAAATCTCTATGTTTTCTCTCCTTTGTTATTCTTGAATGATCGAAAGATTGTGATTGGGAAAACGCTACATGTTATTTAGCCTATAATCACAACTATTTGAGCTAAAAAATAAGTGGTGAATAAGCCAAGAGAGTTCGTTGCATATGATATCAGACAAATATGAGAAAAATACTTTAGGGAAGGTCAGGTTGGATTTAAAGAAGGGAATAATAGCACAATTGATATTGCATGGAGGCGAAACCAGTGTCAGATCATATGCAAACCATTGCCTCATGTGATGATATGTGCATAACCAATGGAGTCCAGTGAACATCTTTCAGCTTCACAACATGTTGAGTACTGAACCAAATAATACTCTGGAAAAGTCCAAAAAGAGACAATGGCTAGCAAACTAGAGAGCCTTCTAGATCTACTATATGATACTTGTATTTATTTCCTTGTCACGTAATGTGTATATTTTTTATGCTGTAATTGTCCCAAGCATAATACCATGAGGGGATGATGGATCTCAAGATCAAGCTTGGAGGAAAAAGATTACTAAAGGGGGTGGGGGTGGGATCCTAGAGCATGCAAGGGAGGCTGATATCACATACCACGGAATTGCTGAGATGAAGTGCTGATAATGGTACATGAGAAGTTTCATGAGAAGTTTTTGCTTGGTGAACAAAATTCAAGGGGAGTAAAGAAGCTTAATAAGCACATGCACAAAAATCTTAAGAGTGTGTCTGGCTACTTTTTATGAAGCCTCTAGATCCACAATCAACCACTCTAAGACCGCCTTTAGAGCTATTGCTGGGTCATAGCTCAACCTTCTCATTGATCATGGTTGTCAAATCATTCTGCAGGGCCAAATTTTTCGGCTTCTTGGGATCCCCTTGGGATTTGGCGTCTCTATGGAATAGCGGTGGAACTGAGTGCTGGTCAAACTCGAAAACAAGCTTAACTATTGGAGAGGTATGCAAATCAATCTTGTTGGTCGTGCTATGGTTATCAACACGTTCCTCCTTTCATCTACCATTTATTTCCTTTCTTAGACCGAAAGAGCAAGATCTGTCCAAATTGGATAGTATTTGTAGAAACTTCCTTTGGACGGGCGACCACAATAGGAGGGGGGTGCCTAAAATCAAATGGTCCATCTGCACCAGCCATAGAGATAGTGGGAGACTTGGTATCCTGGACATTGGGTGCATGGCTAACAAACTGGCGGCCAAATAGATGATCAAGGCTTGGTGCAACGGGGAGGCCTCGTGGGCCAAGTTGATCTTCAGAAACAAGAACAAGTTGGCTCTCATGGGTTTCCCAAATTGGAAGAATCTTGACATCTTGACCTTGTTGTTTTCCCCGATCCTCGTCTTCCCGAAAGGCTCTAATCTCGTGTGCTCCCTATGGAAGAGTTGGAATAAAGTCAAAAGCTACACAAGAATTAGTGAAGACTGGAAGTGGGCAGCCGGTATCAGACAAAACGACTCTATCTGGTTTCCGATCCATGGCATCCGGAGTGTGGAATCTTGGAACATTCAAAATGCCAAGAAGTTATGGAACAAAGGCTTCAAAAAATGGAAATATCTCTGGAAACAAGACACCAACCGCTGGATCAACTTCGAGGATATTGACCCTTGCGTCAACATTTCGTACGAAGAATGGAACACTTTGCAAAGCAGATGTCTAGCCTGGGATCGACATAAAGTTCACCTTCTCATGGGACACGACACGTCGAGCTCGTTTGGTCTCAAATGGCACAATGTGAATAGCCTATCAAAAATCCTGAACATCAAAGAAATGATTGACTATCAGGTTAACCTCAACAAGAAGTGGTGCTTGTCATGGACGCGGCTCCGGTGGGACATGAAGTTCATGGCTATCTGGCACCCCCTCATAGAAATCAAAAAGTATGTCCTCTTATGGCAAATTCTTCATCATAGAATATGGACCAACCTTAATGCTAGCAAATTTTGTGGGATTCCTCCTTGGTGCAAATGTTGCTACCGGTCTATCGAAGATTCACACATCTTCTTTACCTGCCGCAACTTCAACAGACTCTGGCAGACGGTTGGAAAGAAAATTAGACTTTAGAAACATCTTAGTTGGCAGCAAGCCTTGCTGGGAGAAGCGATCTGCTGCTCCGCGACTCTCTGGAACACCATCAGAGGGGAGGCCCTATGGAAAATCTGGCGGGAAAGATGTGCTTTCAACTTTGGTGACTCCCCCAAAGAGTGGTCAATTGAGAAATCGTTGTTCCTCCTTGGCAAAAGGATTGTTAACTGTAAGAAATCCCCCCCCCCCCCCCCCCCCCCCTTCAGGCATCATCAAGTACTCCTTTTGATCAATAACAAGCTGAAACCCAAGTGGGCCCCTCACGAGGGTGATGAGAGGGTGATTAACCTTCTTTGTAATGCCATCTAAGCTTTGTAAAAGCTTCCCCTGCTTTGTGGGATTAGGGGGGTCCCGTGGGCACTAGTCTAACTTCTCTTGTACTTTTCTTTATTTAATTCAAGTCCGGGAGAGTAGGCTAATGCTGAACTTCCTTTATATTAAAAAAAAAAATCTTAAGAGTATTCAAGGAAGGCTTGATAATCATATGAGGTAAGGATGGTAGTTTGTGTGCAGATATGGACTTACATTGATGTGATTGTGTGCATGTGTGTACGTGCATTGCAAACTTAAATGATTGATGGTAAATGCTACTTGCATATGATTGGATTGAGCGATTGTGAGTGCTATTATCATGTTTTTCCCATGTTTTGAGGCTCATTAAGGAAGGTAAAGGAGGTCAAAGTGGTCAATGATGCTTCTCATTCTGTTTGTCTGTTTTATGTTTACTTGGCCAGATTGGAGTGTTGATTGAGACTTCTTGTGTGATTTGGGTTTGAATCATGCATGTACATTAACAGGTCTCTTTGCACTTTTCAAGGCTCTGATTTGTAGGGTGGTAACTTCCATGGCATATTGTTTTGAGTAAGGAAGGCTATTTATCATAGTTTTAATATCAATGATTCTCCCCTTGTTCATCAAAATTAGCAATGGGCATATGCAATTTAAGTTTGCGTGCTTGAAATATCGAATCTAGCGAATGAATTGAGTTGCCTCACAATGCTCAACATAAACTTGTGTGACAACGAGAAGTGGGAGATCTATATATATTGGTTAAACATAAAGTCAACCCTAAATGTGAGCATATACATAATATTATGCTACGAGCATTGCTATCCACACATAATAAGTATACTTCAAGAGAAAATATGCACTTTGAAGTAGGCAGCACCTCATGAGCTTGAATAGATGCATTTACCATGGTCTTTATTTAATGCAAAAGACAAAAAAAAAAATGGAAAGGAACGTTAAAGAGAGAAAAAGAATGTAAAGAAGAAAAAAGAAGCTTTGAAGATGAAAAACATAGCATTTTTGTAGAAAATTCCCAAATTTTAAGATAGAGAAAGTGAGATAATGAGAAAGAGATAAAAACAATAATGCCAAGTCGAGGTGTGAATGTATGTATGTTGGCTAACTAGTTTTTTTGAGCCTCTTTGAGTCCATTCAATAATAGAAATTAGTTATGAATTCCAAGGGTTCCGATCCTTGTATGATAGGCCTATAACATGTAAGATTTAGAGAAGTTGTGACATCTATGATGCAAGTCAATGAAATAGAGAGGCACAATTACAAAGTGATATAATGGGATGGCCAATCCTTGCTAGACTTTACATGGAAACCAATGGCTCAAAGAACTACGATAACAATGTGAGGCTCCAACTTATCATCTTTGAGAATGACCTCATATTAGGTACATGTATTGTGTTCATCTATCATGGACTTGAAACATACTCCATAGTAACAAGTTACCCTTTAATTTGATTCATTATCCATGAGGACATATACAATCTACCCACAAAAGAATTGGATAAACTTTACCTATGTATTGGCCATAATGTTGGAGCATCAATATTTTCCTTCTTGATTGCGTGAAATTAGGTATTGAAGATAAAAACATGTGTAATAGGTCAAAACTGTACGATTCATCCACGAGAACCCCATGGGCACCTCAATGTGAGTGCTTCATATGCCAATGTCTGAAGGGTTTCAAATTATATGGTAATAACAATCTTTTGTTATATAATTGCTTGCAAAAATAACACAATTCTTAACTAGAAGACTTGGGATTCAATGGTTTTGTTGAACATCCAAATAGAAAATAAACATTTATGTACCCAAGTCACAAAACATTTTAACTAATTTCTATCCCAAAAACCGACTAAAAGTAAAACAGGGAAAACCCTAATGATAGTTTTTTTATTACAGCCATTTTGAGGTAAAAAAGGAGGGCCTTGTAAGAAACACATTTTTATATCCTTTGTTTAAAATAAAAAATGAAACTCTTTATTTTCCATCATGAAAGCTTCATTTTTCAATTTGAAGGGCTTCATTTCCCGGTTGCAAACTGGGTGATTGAACTGTTATTAGTTAACTGATATGCATGATAGAACATGAATTTTATGAGAACACGTTGATTTTTTTTTGAAATTTAAAAATCTTGAAATAGTGTTTTCTCCGTAATGATAATGACCTTGTCCTTGTATTGGCAATGATAGACTCCCATGGAATTCCCAAGTACCATGTTCATATTGACCTTCCACCTCCTTATGATCTAGACCAAAAAATTCATGAAATGAGCTTTGTCTTGACAAATGAAAAGAATATGCTAAAGCATTGAAGAGCTCATAATGTAGATATTTGATGTGAGGGATCTATTTACCCTTTTGAACCTCAAATTTGTAGTCACCCATCTTTCTTAGTCCCACCTCACTTCTAAGCTTTGTTGGAGATGATGAGTAAGCTTTGTTGGAGATGATCAACACCCACTATCTTCGAAAAATCAATATTTTAGATTCAAAATACTGAAATTTGTTCCTTGAATGTGCTCTACAAATTTTAGGAAGCCAAAATTCAAGACCAACAAGAGAAGCTTAAAAGTTTACAGAAGCATTTGAAGCAACAAAGAATAAAAATATGTCTTGGACCTTGTGAGAGGAAAAGAAACTTGGACAACATAGAGGATCTCGAGATTGGTTGAGAGGTATTGAAAAAAAGGATTAAAGCAATAAGGTGGACATGTTTATTATTATGCATATAACCTCTTGCTTCCATTTATGTATCTAACTTCTGTATCTGCTTGGTTCTCAATGTAGGACGGCCATCTAGTCCAACATGGAGAATGTCAATCCAATAAAATAGATGAAGCCCTTTGTTAGCTCAAAGCTTGCAAAAGAGTAGTTACAAGAGAAGAAATTTAAATTTATGTAGAGGAAAGTGATGGATTTATTTATTCACAATAACACCATATCCCATGAAAATATGCAAAGTGCAATGGATGGGAGTGGTATTAGCTGGAAGGGATACTCATTCTTATAGAACACAACAAAGTCTTTCTTCCGACAGACCCTCGAGAATATTTTGAGATGGCAGGAACAAATCACCTAGAAGCAAACGCTTCTGGGTGAAGTGATCGGCTACTCGATGGCACTATGGAACGCTTTAAGAGGGGAAACCCTTTGGAAGATTTGGCGCGAGTGGTGTGCTTACAATTTTGGACAGTGGTCGATCGAGAAGTCTTTGTTCCTTCTTGGGAATAGAATTGCTAACTGCAAGAGGTCCTCTCCACACCATACAATGTTTTTCATAGAGAACAACAAACTCAATCAAAAGTGGGCCCTGCATGAGGTAGACAAGAGGGTTATAAACCTCCTTTGTAACATGGTCTAGATGAGCAAGTTCTGCAAGTGCTTTGTGGGATTCGGGGGGTTCGAAGGGCACTAGTCCCATTCCTTTGTACCCTTTTTTATTTTTCTCTTAATTAAAGTCCGAGAGAGTAGGCCATGGCCAAAATTCCCTTAAAAAACAAAATAATAATGAACAAGATCTTCTTGGGAAAGTATCTTTAGGTGGCATGAAGGCAAGGCAATTCCTCTCTAAACTAGTCAAGCATGCAACTAAGAAACATGCAATAATGTACATCGATAGGATAGAGTATGAGCAATGGAGAACACTACATAATGCAATTAAGGAGCATGAGGCCATATGAATAAAAGCAAAGGCATGGCATGCAGTATATAGTATCTTCAATGAAGGACAATGTCTTCATCAATGAAGGACATCAAGCTCTTTCAAAACTGCCTTCGCAATTCAAAAAATGGTCAAACACAACTTGGATAATGAAAAAGATAAACAATATAGAAGTGAATAATTTGATTGCTAGGAAAAGAGTGGGACTCTCTAAGAGAAGAGAGAATGAAATTATGAGTTGAAGGATGACGATGGAGATGAAGAGGATGATGGATGGAGAGGCTGAGATATATGATGAAGAAGACCATGACAGGGAAGGATCAAACAAACAAAAAGTTGATAAATACAATCTGTATATATGTATGTATAGTAGCAAATGTACATAAACTATTTGTGTATGTTTTGTAAATTGTAAGGACAAATGTTTAATTGTGATTAGGAGAAGCTAAATATGATATTTGAAGCATTATTATATATTAAATATTCCCATAAACAAAGTGAGTTACAAAGCTAATATTATGGGATGAATAACATGAAAAGTTTTGAGAATTTACGAGAAATAAACACTTTTAATGTATGATGTATATGAGTAAATCCTTTGTGGCATATTGGCTTTGCCATTTTGAATTCAAACGAGAGGTGACTAACCTAGTCCTCTATTCTTATGTAATTAATGACATGTTTGAAAGTTTGGCTTTAACAAGAAGTGAAAATGAGTGATTGCTCTTTAATTAAAATGCCCATTCTAGGAAAGTGGAAACATGAGGACTATGATGCCACCAATAGGAGACCTTAGCTTCACCCTGAGCTTGACGGGTCAATTTTTAAGCCACTTGAAGTTGAGGAGCAACCTCAAGAGCCATCTCAAGATGAAATTTTAAATACTCGGTTTATTATGATATATTTGCTATCCTCAAGGAGGAAATTGATTCCACGAAAAAGGAAGTACTCCAAATAAAAAAGGATGTACTCGGTCATTGGCTTTGTGACATTATCCTAAACCCAGATTTTATCGATATTCAAGAGACTAAAATTATGGAACAGACCTCCAGAAACATCTTAGACATGGTCGACCCATGTTTGGATTTTGATGTCACACCCCCAAAGGTCCGGTGGGACGGTAATTGGTATAAATCAATTCTGGTTTGAAAAGCTTGAGAACTTCATTGAAGACCAGATCCATCGATGGATTGCCGTTTCCCTTGATACCCCCTTTCGATTTAATTTAGTTTCTATGTATGCTCCTAATGGGGAGTGGAGAGACTGAACACCTGGGCCTCCTTGGACTCGCTCCCCCACAACGTGTTAATTTCTGGCGACTTCAATATGGTGGAGGACCCTACGGACAGATGGAATGGTAAGGGCCGAGTCATCGATAGTTAGGAGAAAGAAAGATGGGACAAAACCAAATTGCACTTGGACTTGGTCATATTCAAAGATTCGAATGGCTTTTCGTGGTCAAATCTCCAAGTGGGCAAGGACGTGAGGAAAGCTAGAGTGGATAGAAGCTACATTGCTCAGAACATTATTCATCAGTGGGACCACCCTTCCTTCTCATTGCTAGAGACCTTTAATTCTCCAAATGTTTGATCTATCTTGATTTAAGAACTCCTCTATGTCAAGAATAAATCAAACTTTACACAAACTTTACATTATCTTTCAAGTTCATTAAGAAATACTTCTCTGTATGAAGTTTCCTTCAGCTTCAACAATCTACTTCATAAATGAACTTCATTCTTTGCATATGACTTTGATTTTAATCATTCAAATGATGCACACATATTCATACTACCTTTCCACAATCATAATGATCATTATTTCTTCAAAGAACCATTAGATTTTTAATTTGATCACTTAGATCAAACCTATGTCAAAAAGTGTCTTCCAAAAATGGTGAATTTGACATGGTCAACTTCTTAAGTTGATTTCTCTCAAAATCTAATTGGTTTTGGTAAATTCTTTTAGCCAAAGCTTCCTTACCTTCTAACTTAGATTTTGGATGCTCAAACATAAAAAACTTTACACTGAGCACTGAGATCCAAGAAAATCTCTGAGCAGCAAAATGCGTGATTCTAAGAACTTCACTTGCAGACTTCTACATATGAATGTTCCTACTTGTCATACACACAACCTGAAGAGAATTAGATCATCAAACTTTGATCATAGCCGATTAGCTTCTGAATTAGATGTGTACAAAATATTTCCTGATCCACATGATCATGCTGAGAGAATTCTACGAATTAGTTGCTAATCTCACGAGAAAAACTCTCTACACATCATCACTTAGAAAACTTGAATCCTATTGACTATACTCCCATCTATTCTTCATTTCTCTTCTATGTCATGACTATACATGAGTGTATATATACATATGAGTATGAACTCGTCACTAAATCAAAATATTTTGAAGTATTTTTCCAAAGCTAATATACATAAATCTATAGAGCATTTCTTCCTGATTCTTCACTTGACTTCATGCTTTGAGCTTGAGTCTTTTCTTCACTTCTTCGTTCTTAGACTTCATGTAATCATCCATTGATGATTATCTTGCTCCAATAGCTCCCCCTCAATCATCAATTGTGACTACCTGCACCTTCTTTATACCTAACATTTCTTTAAACCTTTGTAACTTTGGTCCATCCAAGCTTTTTGTTAGCATATCTCCAACATAACACAAGTAACCATGAGTGGATCTTCTATCATCTGAATTACCTACCCAATCTGCATCCTTAAACACTTTGAGTCTAGTATTAGAAGTAAATCCATAATACAAAATCTTCATTCAGAGTCCCTTTGATATATCTTAGCACTCTTTGTGCTGGAATCCAATGAGTTTGCTTTGGGAAATGCATAATTGAGATAAGACACCAACTACATATGAAAGATCTGGTCTTGTCAAGGTGGCATAGATTAAACCACCTACCAAACTCTGATATGTCTTCATATCCTTGCACTCTTCTCCTCCATACCTGCTTACTTTATGATTAACCTCCAATGGTGTGGTTGAAGGTTTACAATCCTCTATATTAAACTTCATCATAAGATTCTTCAAATAACTTTCTTGTGTAACATACACTCCATGTTGAGTGTATATAATCTCCATCCCTAGAAAATAAGACAAGTTTCCCAAATCACTTATCTTGAACTCCTTTTCCATTTGCTTCTTGAGATCCTTGATTCCTTGAGCATCTGTACTTGTGATAATAATGTCATCAACATAAATGCACACATAAATGTATCTATCTTCATTTGCTTTCACTAGCAAACTACTATCTGATTTTGAAGCTTGATATCTAAGTTCATTCAAGAACTTGACCAATATGTTATTCCATGCCTTTGGAGCTTGCTTTAAACCATACAAATCTCTCTTAAGTTTGCAAACATAATCTGATTCATTTGACTCTTTGAAACCCTCTGTTTGCTTCATGTATACTTCATCTGCAATATATCCATTTAAAACTACATTCTTTATATCTAGTTGAAAGAGTTTCCAACCTTTATAGGTAGCAATAGCAATTATAATTCTGATTGTAGACATCTTAGCCACTAGACTAAAGGTTTCATCATAGTCCACTCCATGTGTTTGGGCATATCCTTTGACCACAAGTCTAGCCTTGTACCTAGACATCTTTCCATTTGCAAACCTTTCTGTCTTATACACCAACTTGCATCCAATTAACTTCTAATTCTTTGGTCTTGGTGCCAGTTCCCATGTCTCATTCTCAAGTAGAGAATCATACTCTTCTTGCATTGCTTTTTCCCAATTTTCCTTTCCTTTAGCTTCATCATATGTGGATGGGTTTTCATCTATCTTCACAGTGTAAGCATAATCTTTGGTTTTCAAGAAAGAAATATCATAACTATACTTGATAGGTTGTTTTCTATCTCTTGATGATCTTCTAATTTCTGCACTCCTTGAAATCTCCCCTGCATTTTGTTCTGGATCAAACCTTGGTCTATCTTCATAATTGTCCTGCATTTCATTTCTACAAACATCATCATCAATATCTTCTTCATATACCTTCATCTTTGACTTTCCTTTCGTTTTGATTTCTTTAAGATCTGTGCACACATTGTTTGATCCTGTAAACCATGTGCTTTGCTCATCAAATGTAGTTACATCTCTTGAAACAAGAAATTATTTTGTGGATGGCCTCCACAACATGTATCCCATTTGTTTATCATCATACCCAATGAACACATACTTTTTTGCTTTAGGTTCTAGCTTATGTCTCAATTGAGATGGAACATAAGCATATGCCAAACATCCAAATATTTTGTAGTGATTAAGAGTAGGTTTCTTAGCCCACCATGCTTAATAAGGACTCCTTCCCTCCAAATCTTTGCAAGACAACCTATTCACAAGATAAGTTGCAGTATTAATTGCTTCTACCCACATATAATTAGGACACCTCTTTTCCTTCATCATTGATCTTGCAAACTCTACAAGAGTTCTATTTCTTCTTTCTGCAACTCCATTTTGTTGTGGGGAGTACCTGCAAGTCACCTCTCTTTTTATACCTGCATTCCACATATAATCATCAAGTTCTTTAGAAAAATAATTTCCCCCTCCATCTGATCTCAATCTCTTGAGCTTTTGTCCTGTAATTCGTTTTGCATAAGCATGGTAGTCTCTAAATGTCTCAAACACTTCAGATTTATCCTTGATTACATATAGGGTAATCCACCTGGTTGCATCATCAACAAATAGCACATAATACCTTGATCCATTTATGCTATAGGCCTTTCAAGGAGCCCACACATCTGTATGAACCAATTCAAGCATATTGAATACCTGTATCCTTGCTTATTGTATGATTTCTTGTGAGGTTTACCTAACAAATTTTTATTATGACTTCCACCATTTTGATTATTATACTAGCAATCATTTGCCAAATGATTTGTTCTTCCACAAACCCAACAAGCTTTAACATTTTCTTTATTCTTACCTTCTCTACCTTTAGCTCTGAAATTCATCTTCCCTTTCATGAAGTTTACTTGACTTGAAGATCCTTCTTCATCATTTGTCTGGTTTCCTTTAGCATTCTTCTTCTTGTCCTTTGAATACATTGCTTGAATTGAACTTCTGCCATTCTCTCCTTTAGTGTCTTGCTCAAATGTTAGCATATGTCCTAACAACTGATTAAGATCAAGAGTAAAATGATCTAATAATAATTCTATAGACAATATGAAAGGCTTCCAATTCTCCTCTTAGACCTATAAGTATTTGCCTTAGCAACTTGTCTTCTTCAATTTCTTCATCTACTACTCCCAAACTATCTGCAATGTCCTTCATCCTTGTAACATAATCAAAGATTGACGGAGAACCTTTCTTCTTGAAAGTTGTAAATTCAGCCCATAGTGAAGCCTTCCTTAATTTGGTTGTGTTTTGGAAATGTTCTTCCAAAACATTCCATACATTAGCTGCACTTTCTAATCCTCTAATGTGTGGTAGAAGATAATCATTTACAACCATGTAAATAATGCTCCTAGCCTGAGCATCTTTCTTCATCCAATATTTCAATTCGCAAGTTCTTCTCTCGTTGGAACACTTGGATCTTTAAACTCAAGCTTTTCTTCTTTTGCTATAATAAATGATATGAAATCTTTGATCATGAGGTGTGCTTCCATCCTCATGGACCATGCTAAATAGTTCTCTCTATCTAGCTTTTCAATCTGCAAGCTTTCTCCCATCTCTTGACTTTTGTGTCTGCAATTACTAAGATTTATGGTGATATAATGTACCTTTGATATAAAGCTTTAATCCTTCTTGATCCTTTGAACTCGTGCTTTGTTCTTCTTCAAGTTTTCTTCCAAAATTTATCCTTTGCTCCTTCAATTCACAAGATCTTTGATATCTACAACAGTCGGGGTTCTCCTTGCTTCTTCTTCACCTTGATTTGATCTTTCTGCTCTAATACCACTGTTGGAGACCTTTAATTCTCCAAATGTCTGATCTATCTTGATTTAAGAACTCCTCTATATCAATAATAGATCAAAATTACACAAGCTTTACATTATCTTTCAAGTTCATGAAGAAATACTTCTCTGTATGAAGTTTCTTTCAACTTCAACAGTCTGCTTCAGAAATGAACTTCATTATCTACATATGACTTTGATTTTAATCATCCAAATGATGCACACATATTTATACTACCTCTGTGCATCATAATGATCATTAGTTCTTCAAAAGAACCATTAGATTTCTAATTTGATCACTTAGATCAAACCTATGCCAGAAACTGTCTTCCAGAAATGGCAATTTTGACATGGTCAACTTCGTAAGTTAATTTCTCTCAGAATCTAACCGGTTTTGGTAAATGATTTTTTCCAAAGCTTCCTTAACTTCTATCTTATATTTTGAATGCTCAAACATAAAAAACTTTACACTGAGCATTGAGATCCAAGCAAATCTCTAAGAAGCAAAATGAGCGATTCTGAGAACTTCACTTGTATTATTCTACATATGAATGTTCCTACTTGTAATACACACAACCTAAAGAGAGTTAGATCATCAAACTTTGATCATAGCTTGATTAGCTTCTGAATTAGATGTGTAAAAAATATTTCTTGATCCACAAGATCAGGTTGAGAGAATTCTAGGAAAGATTAGTGGCTAATCTCACGAGAAAAACTCTCTGCACATCATCACTTAGAAAACTTGAATCCTATTGACTATACTCTCATCTATTCTTCATTTCTCTTCTATGTCATGACTATACATGAGTGTATATATAGATATGAGTATGAACTCATCACTAAATCAAAATATTTTGAAGTATTTTTCCAAAGCTAATATACATAAATGTATAGAACATTTCTTCCTGATTCTTCACTTGACTTCATGCTTTGAGCTTGAGTCTTTTCTTCACTTCTTCATTCTTAGACTTCATGTAATCATCCATTGATGATTGTCTTGCTCCAACACTCGCAACGCACGGACTTCACCATCTCTGATCACTACCCAATCATTATCGCTTTCCAACATATCATCAAAAACCGTAAGGCTCCTTAGTTCCATGCTTGCACGACCTCCTTTTCTCTCCCCTTCATCCACCAAGAAATTTCTGAAGTGTGGAAGGAGGCGTTCGCCTCGTGCTCATCCCTAGCCAAGTACTGGAGATGCACAGTTGAAAAGTCATGGCAAATCATGATAAAAACGATGAAGATGCTCGAGACTATTCGGTGAGCATTTAGAGAAAGCTCTATATCATAGACTCTGGAGACTTGAGGAGGAAGTGAACAAAGGAAAAGCTCAATCCCAGAAAGGTCTATGAAAAATCAGAGCACCGCTGAGATACAAGGAAGAAGTACAAAGGAAAAATTTGCAAATTTTCTTTAAGGAGTGGTGGGATGGAAAAGTCGACAAACCCACCAAAGAGATGTGCCGCATCCTTAAAAGGAAACAAAACTGAGAATCGATCCCCCTATTGCTAGACTCAAATGGCATTGTTTGCAATATGGAAGAAGAAAATTTCGGGATCATTGAAGAGCACTTTAGGAGACTGCTTGGGAACTCAACCCCCCTCTCCCACCATAGAGGGGGCTACATGGCAGCCATATCTAGGGTATCGTCTCATAGGATCCCACACAACCTTTGTTCTTTGCTTGATGTCCCTATCTTGAAAGAAGAAATCATTGAAGTCATTGACGCCCTCCCTTGTGGTAAAAGCCCGGGGCTGGACGGACTCAATAATGAGTTCTTTAAGTCCTTCAAATTGTTGGTTGCCACCTCGCTTCATCTGGTCTGGCAAGAGGTGCACGAGTTTGGTGCACTTTCAACTTATCTCAACAATGGCATCATCAAGTTAATACACAAAAAAGGGGAAAAGAACAAAATTGAGAACTACTGTCCGATTACGATGCTCCAAACGGGATACAAGATCATTGCCAAAGTCATAGCCAAAAAAATTTTTAGGCATCTAAGAGCGTGGTTAAGCGAGGACCAGAAAGGTTTCATCAAAGGAAGGTCAATTTTGGAAGCCATTATAGATATCTAGGAAGGGATCGACTTTGCAAATGAGTCAAGACAAGATGTGGTTTTCCTCAAGATTGACTTTGACAAAGCCTATGATAGGTTGGAATGGGACTATATTCTGCAATCACTTAAAGATTTCGGATGCAGTCAGAGATTCATCAAGATGATCTCGACCCTTTTGGGTAATGTGTCGACTCAAATTAATGTTAATGGCCAACTTTCAAAGGTGATTAAACTAAGAAGATCGATTAGACAAGGGTGCCTGTTGGCTCCCCTTCTCTTTGCCATTGCCATGGAAGGTCTTAGCTGGCTGGGGGAACAACAAGTGGAAGCGGGTAATATCATAGGCCTCCGATTGCTTCATGATCACGGTCATATCACCATGAGACTTTTTGCCGATGATATGAACGTGTTTGTCCACAACGATACTACCATCTTGGAGATGTTTTGGAGGTGCCTGGATACTTTTTGCAAAGCCTTGGATCCAAAATCAATGACTCTAAGACCACTTTCAGAGCTATTATCGGGATCTCACCTGACCTTCTCATTGATCATGGTTATCAAAACAGTCCGCAGGGCCAATTTTTTTGGCTTCTTGGGATTCCCTTGGTATTTGGTATCTTGATGGAGTAATGGTGGAACTGGGTACTGGCAAGAATTGAAAAAAAGTTAAACTATTGGAGAGGTATGCAAATCAATGTTACTGGTCGCACTATGGTTATAGATTCGTTTGCCTTCAAAAGAACTAGATTCTCCTAATTGAGCATTTAACTTCTTTGTTGATTTGTCTTTTCTTTGTTTGGATGTGGTCACGAGGCAATCGGAGGCCTTTGATATTACCAGCTTCCACTTGTTGTTCCACCAGCTAGCTAAGCCCTTCTATGGCAATGGCAAGAGAAGGGGAGCCAATTGACACCCTTCTCTAATAAATCTTCTTAGTTTGATCACCTTCGAGAGTTTTCTATTAACATTAATTTGAGCCGACAAAGAGGACACCATTTCATATTTTTGCAGGCATAGCAAACTAGCAAAGTTCAGATGACCAAAGTGTGCATGCCAAAGCTTTGCATATGAAATAGCCTGAGAATCATGTACTGCACATGCCAAATCATTCACCAATTTTTCATAGTCTATGAGCTTATACAACCCACGACATAAAATGCCAAAAGCAATAATAACATCACCATTTGACAGATCATGAACTGTACATCTATCATCAATAAATTTCACAACCAAGCCAATCTTGGATAATGTAGAAAATGATAACAGGTTCTTCTTGATCCCTGGCACAAATAAAACATATGACAAAGTGAAAGAACTACCATTAGCAGTAGTCAGAATGATCTTACCAACTCCCATGATAGGATAAGAGGAGTTGTCAACACATGTGATAGTATTCCCTGTAGGGGCAGGTTCGAGTGAAGAAGAGAAACTACGCTATGAGGTAATATGTTTGGTCGCCCCACTATCAAAGTACCAAACATCTGAGTCTACTACAGACATGCATTGCTCATGAGAAGATGGGTCAAAACTGCAAACAGTAGTAAATGCCCATTCTTCATCCTGCACAAGGTTAGCATACTTTGTTTTTGGAGTAGAGGCCTCTACAACAACCATTCCAACCTCTTTTTTCTTTGCCTCTTTTGTAGCGAGTTTAGGACAATTCTTTACAGTATGATCATTTCCTTTACAGTATGATCATTTCCTTTACAGTACTTGCAAAACAATTTTTGCTTTTCTGATTTCTTCTCATCTTTGTCTTCCTTCTTTGAATGTGCAGAATTATCAGATTTCTGTTTACTAGTTGAAGAGCTCCATTTTCCTTTTCCCTTCTGACTAGCCAAGAAAGCTTGATCTGCGACACGCATAATGGACCTGTTCTACCTCGACTGATCTTCCTGCAATAGAATAGAGACGAACTCCTCAAATGACAAGGCATTTGGATTGCCTTTTATCATTAACCAAAGAGTAGAAGCAAAATTCTGATATGAATCAGGAAGACCATTCAGAACGGTCTGCACAAGTGAGCTATCCTATAGAAACTCATCAACAAAAATCAACCGTTCCTTCAAGTCTTTGATCTTGTTTAGAAAACTGTCCATAGAATCACCTTCATTCATGTGCTCACTCTCCAACTGTTTTCCGAGGTAAGCAACATGAGCTCCATTACTAGCTTGGTACAATGTGGTAAGTGTATCCCAAGCATCCTAAGTTGTTCTGCAAGAGCGAATGTGAGGAATAATGACACGTTTGATAGAAAAAGCTATCAATGCATGTGCCTGGGCATCTTTGCCATCCCAACAAATTTTCTCTATAGTAGGTGTAGCAAAAACCGCAGCATGAACAAGAATATGCAGAATATCATTATCTTCGACACCTTCTACATCAACTTCAGTACCCGCAATTGTAACAATTGCAAGTGTGATAGGATGTTTTTCAATGCCCTGCACAATGTTCACAGTCCTTTTGCAACCAATACATGTTGCATCATATAAGCCCATAATGGGTAGTTGGTACCATCGAACTTATCCTCAACAACCAACATACGAAATACATCACTGCTTTTAGCCATGGTCGGTGACTAAAATACCTTGATGCAGAAAATTGACTATATCTCAAAAAGTTGAACAAAACTGCCCAGAAAAATTTTGCTAAACCGGTAGCAGACTTTGAGATGCTTATATTGGCATAGAAAGACAAAATAGCTTGCACAAGCACTGCTGTAGTGCGTTCGGAGGCCGAAATGAGCTCAAATCACACTTTCGAAACTGGTATATACCTTTGGCACAGAAAGACAAAATAGCTTGCACAAGCACTGTTGTAGTGTGTTCGGAGGCCGAAACGAGCTCGGATCACGATTTCGACACCACCGAGCAAATCTGTTTTGATCTCGAAAACACGATCAGTATGCTCACCAGAATTCATGCGATTTTAAGAGTGCAACCGGAGAGGTGTCAACGATGCCCTAGATGAAGTGGCGTTCTGCTCTGATACCAATTGTTGGAGTTAGATGTCTGCGGAAGCACGTGAACAACACAAGGAAGAAGAAGAAGCTTGGAGCACAACACACAATACTGAATGTATTACTAGAGAATGTACAAAGATAAGTAACCCGTTAGGGCTATAGGCATATATACAAGGGGGGGGGAAAAAACCTCTTAAAGAGGTGAAAAAGTGCCTCGGCGGTCCTAGAGTGTTCACACACATCACTACCTAAATATATCAACAAGTTTACGCACCTTATTCACACAACAATGGAATAGGTTGAAAGCCTACTGACTAAGCGGTACAGAACTATTTGCAGAGTTATGAAGCAACCCCCCCCAGCCCCAACATGTTCTAGCATTTCAAATTGATTACATGGACAACAAAAAATATTTTAAGGATGGGTTCAGGCAGGACCGACAGTAACATGTGAGTTTTCACATTGGTTCCATGTGGAGCAAAACACATTTACGTAGTGCCACCACTCATATGTTCACATAAGGTAGAAGATCATATTTGCTCTATAATCTCTAAATTTAAATAAAAAATAGTAAAAAAATTATATTCTAAAAATTTCACCAATGATTAGCGTATAATCTGCTGATGTGGAACCTGATACATTCTTGAGGTGGGCTGGAGAGGTCAGAATAAAATCAATCAAAATGTGCTGTGATCTAGCAAGCTCCAATGTGGAGTACCTCTGCCCTATCTGAAGAGAGGCACCCACATGTAGAAAAATAATTGAATGGCAAGGAATAATTCAATGTACCTCCACCCGATGTGAATCCTGCCTAAATTGTCTTTGTACAACCATGTGGGTACAACGACGCAATAAGAATCTATCTAGTTTTTGGTACTTGTACAAATGTACATCAAAGCTTGAGTTATTTCACCTACTCAATGTGAATGAATGGACGACAAAACAACATTGCTTTAATTGCTCCAAGTGGAATTACACTGTTTTCAAAGCCTCTTCCACCGTCCCAGTTTGAAGACAACCTAATGGAATTAATGAAACATAATCATGAAACTTTTTTTGCTATAGAACTAGTAAACTCCAAGTTTTGTTTTGAAATTTGGGTTTGCATATGTTAGTTTGAAGCTTGACTACTTGGAACTGTAAGGAATTTGCAAGTGTCCACAGACACATAAGAAGTAACTTATAGAAGAATTTGTAATAATAGTCCATACGGCGTTGAATGTTGCTCAATTGTTGATTAGGCCAAACTCTTAAGTTAAGGAAAAGTCTTAACCATCACTATCTTCTACGCATCCTTTCAATGTGACGTTAAGAATGAGTATCCTCAAAATCTCTGAAGCAAAGTGTTGCTCTATGTCGATTCCAAATCAAATCTATGAGTGGTCTTGAATGCACTTCTTTGTGCATTTCTACTGAGAAAAAAAAAATTGTTGGGAGGAAACAGAGACAATCCAACTTTACTTTGTTTTACTCACCCACTCAGTCCATCAGAATTATGTTGACCAATGAATCCAGCATTACCGGGACTTCGAAATGCACTTATTTTCTGAAGGAAGATGAATCTTAGACAATGCGAAAGAGCTACATTTTTCACTGATGTGCTTTAAATGATGGCGTGAAGCTTCAGATTGGCTTTAACAAAGGGAAAATCTTTGTGGATCAAGCTTGCAGCAATGAGGAAAACAAGATGAGTAAGCTCTTTCTCATGCCATGCACGTAGCTATATATATGTGTATATGCATGCATGTATGTGTGTATCTACATATGTTTGTGTGCATGTATGTATGTGTGTATCTATGTACACATGTATGTAGTATGCATGCATGCATGTATGTGTTTGTTATATATATATATATATATATATATATATATATATATATATATATATATATATATATATATATATATATATGTGTGTGTGTGTGTGTGTGTACGTACATATGATTGTGGTGATGGTTCCACTCATACCACCTTTCAAAGCTTGCAAATACGCTTATGCATCACAATGATATGAATCAAGAAATACAACCGAAATCACTAGTGTAATGGTGAAAAAAGCATAGAATTTGATTCTAAGAGTGCATAGAAGATACTCCAAGTGAGAAATGACTAGTGTAATAGAGAAACAAAGCATATATTTTGATTCTAAGAGAGAAGAGAAGATACTACAAATGGGAAATGAAAATGGAACAAATTCCATTGTTAAGAGCGTTGTTGCTGTAGAGAGTACACGCGTGGAAGCAAAATGAAAAGAAGAGTCTACTCACAAAAGAAAGAGTATGTGAGACTCAAAATGAGTAGACCATGAAATGGGTAAACTCATGTAGATTAGAAATGAGCTTGTCAAGAGCATGGAGTAGGCTCCTCATCTAACCAAGTACAAATGGGGGGAGAGGCCCTCTTTATATAGATTTGAGAGGGGCTCTCCAAAGTACATCTCATGTGGGATAATTCCCTTGAAAGGAGAATGAATACAACTGTTAGAAGCACATGGCAAGGCACCCAAATACAAAGGAAATACAATATAAAATGGAAATAAACTAAAAATGGAGTGTCTCCTAGATACAAAATGGAGATGCACTCATGCGAATACAAATGTAGATGAATATCTCGCTTGAAATAGATTTGATTCTCTTTGTTATCTTGAATTGTTGAGTCTAGAGATATATTTTTACATAAAGAAATATTTAATTTATGCAGTCCCCACGATAATATTTCGTGCAATACTGCTTTAGAACGGAGACTGCTTTAGAACAAACATAGAAGTTAGAACGGAGACTGCTTTAGAACAAACATAGAAGTCATTTGTAGTTACACATTTGTAGGAATGCATTGCCAACATACATCGAGTCATGTCAGTGGATTCATATGACGAAAACTTGACTTGACTTTCGTGATCGCAAAAGGTGCCTCTTGGCGTGGGGGATCTTCTTTCTTCAACTTGTTGCCTTACATTGTGTGACGAAATGATATAGATTACTTTTATGCATGGTTCCTTGAATTTTTCATCAAAGACTTCCCCATCAAATATTTTCTTCTTAGTTTTACATGGAATCCTCAACGGCCTCCCTCAAAGCACAAAATAAAATGATATATAGATCAATTTTATGCTTCTTCTTCTTATTTCTCAACTTGTTGCCTTGAATAAAATAATGCAATGAAATGATATACACGAATTTTATGCTAGTGTCCTTGACCTTGTCATCAAAGGCCACATCAAATCTTCCTTCATTAGATTTGGATCCATGCTAAAGCCCACAAGCCATGTAAAATGCACCTTTGATCTAAGAAATGTTTCGGAGTGGGGAGTGACATTGCACATTTCTTCTTCTCATGGCCCGAAGGGAAACGGATGTACTATAATAATCAATGCGCCCTCACACTGAAATAGCAAATTTCTTCACAGGGCCAAATCATTCCGCAGGGCCAAATTTTTCGGCTTCTTGGGATTCCCTTGGGGTTCGGCGTCTCTATGGAACAGCGGTGGAACTGGGTGCTTGCCAAACTCGAAAACAAGCTTAACTATTGGAGAGGTATGCAAATCAATCTTGCTGGTCGCGCTATGGTTATCAACACATTCCTTTTATCATCTACCATTTATTTCCTTTCTTGTTGGAGACCGAAAGAGCATGATCTGTCCAAACTGGATAGTATTTGTAGAAACTTCCTTTGGACGGGCGACCACAATAGGAGGGGGGTGCCTAAAATCAAATGGTCCATCTGCACCAGCCATAGAGATAGTGGGGGACTTGGTATCTTGGACATTGGGTGCATGGCTAACAAACTGTCGGCCAAGTGGATGATTAAGGCTTGGTGCAACGGGGAGGCCTCATGGGCCAAGCTGATCTTCAGAAACAAGAATGAGCTAGCGCTCATGGGTTTCCCAAATTGGAAGAATCTTGACATCTTGACCTTGCTGTTTTCCCCGATCCCCGTCTTCCCGAAAGGCTCTAATCTGGTGTGCTCCCTTTGGAAGAGTTGGAATAAAGTCAAAAGCTTCACAAGAATAAGTGAAGACTGGAAGTGGGCTGCCGGTATCAGACAAAACGACTCTATCTGGTTTCCGATCCATGGCATCCGGAGTGTGGAATCTTGGAACATTCAAAATGCCAAGAAGCTATGGAACAAAGGCTTCAAAAAATGGAAACATCTATGGAAACAAGACACCAACCGCTGGATCAACTTTGAGGATATTGATCCTAGCATCAACATTTCGCATGAAGAATGGAACACCTTGCAAAGCAGATGTCTCGCCTGGGACCGACATAAAGCTCGCCTTCTTATGGGACACGACATGTCGAGCTCGCTTGGTCTCAAATGGCACAATGGGAATAGCCTATCAAAAATCCCGAACATCAAAGAAACGATCGACTATCAGGTTAACCTCAACAAAAAGTGGTGCCTGTCATGGACGCGGCTTTGGTGGGACATGAAGTTCATGGCTATTTGGCACCCCTAATAGAAATCAAAAAGTCTGTCCTCTTATGGCAAATTCTTCATCATGGAATCTGGACCAACCTTAAGGCTAGCAAAATTTGTGGGATCCCTCCCTGGTGCAAACGCTGCCACCGGTCTATCGAAGATGTTTCACACATCTTCTTTACCTGCCCCAACTCCAACAGACTCTGGCAGGTGGTTGGAAAGAGAATTAGACTTCAAAAACGTCTCAGTTGGCAGCAAGCCCTGCTGGGAGAAGCGATCGGCTGCTCCGCGACTCTCTGGAACGCCATCAGAGGGGAGGTCCTATGGAAAATCTGGCGGGAAAGATGTGCTTTCAACTTCGGTGACTCCCCCAAGGAGTGGTCAATTGAGAAATCGCTATTCCTCCTTGGCAAAAGGATTGTCAACTGTAAAAAATCCCCCCCCTTTAGGCATCATCAAGTACTCCTTTTGATCGATAACAAGCTCAAACCCAAGTGGGCCCCACATGAGGGTGATGAGAGGGTAATTAACCTTCTGTGTAATGCCATCTAAGCTCTGTAAAAGCTTCCCCTGCTTTGTGGGATTTGGGGGGTCCCGTGGGCACTAGTCCCCTTCTCTTGTACTTTTCTTTATTTAATTCAAGTCCGGGAGAGTAGGCTATTGCCGAACTTCCTTTATATTAAAAAAAAATTTCTTCACAGAAGATGATGCTTGAAGAAGTGATAGGGTTTCTTATGGAATTTGATCATAAGGTAGGATCGATGAACATTATGTAAAACAAAAGGGACATTTCATTAATTGCGGACACTCACCTATTATATTCTCCATGGAAAGGTCATTCTGTTAGTATATGATCAATGTCTATCCCTCATGATTGTATGCACATTTTGTAAGGCACCCATTATGAGGAGAAGCCAAGCGTGCATTACCCAATTGATGGGAATCCCAACTTGCATGTTGGATGAAGGTCATATTGGACCATGAAAGGTATTGTAAGGAAAGGGAGTTACCAAGGTCCCCAATTGTGGGGTCCCAGACAGCAGTGAGCAGCCTCGACTGGGGGGTCCAAGGGGGCCAATGGGCCCCCTGGCGACAATAAAGGGAATATTCCATGGAATATTCCCTGTCCGAGTCAGAAATCATTTATATTTGTTAGGTCGGTTCGATCGGAGCCTTCCATGCGACCACAAAAGTGATCATGGGGCACGACCTCATGAATCATTGCTGGATCGTGATCATGGGGCCATGGCCTCTGAAGTGTCGGATCGTGATTATGGGTGCATGTGGGTGCTCAGTGTAGACATGGAGACTCCTTACTGTAGTGTCATCAAGGGCGATGATTTCATCAAGCTTACGACAGTTGCGACTCGCGAGTATAGAGCCAACATAACAAAGAGAAGGTTGTTGTGTTAGAGTGAGAAGGTTGTTGTGTTAGACTTCCCCATCAAGTACTTTCTTCTTAGTTTTACATGGATTCCTCAACGGCCTCCCTCAAAGCATAAAATAAAATGATATATAGATCACTTTTGTGTTTCTTCTCTTTCTCAACTTGTTGTTTTGCATATAATAATGCAATGAAATGGTATACATTACTTTTGTGCTAGTCTCCTTGACCTTTTCATCAAAGGCCACATCAAATCTTCCACTATTAAACTTGGATCCATGCTAAAGCCCACAAGCCCACATGCTAAAGCCCGAAGGGAAACGGATGTAGTATAATAGTCAAAGCGCCCTCACACTGAAATAGCAAATTTCTTCATAGAACATGATGCTTGAAGAGGTGAAAGGGCTCCTTATGGAATTTGATCATAAGGAAGAATCGATGGACATCATATAAACCAAAAGGAATATTTCATCGATCGAGGACACTCACCCAATTAGTAATAAATTCTCCATGGAAAGGTCATTCCTCTTAGTAAAACTAAAATAGTGAAGGAGCATAGTGTCATTAGGAACCCTTGTATCCCACAAAACTGCGGTAGGAGAATCCATAGGCCCAACAATGGATTCACAAGGATTTGGTAGGAAAACTAAGTATTAGATGAGATATATTTTGGTAGAGATGTGTCTAAACACACTTAGGACCGTCGGAGCACTTTTTCCTTCTTTGGGAAGTTTTTTTCCCTCAGTATGTATATACACCTATAACCCTAGCAAGCCACTTATCTTTGTACATTGACTTGGTAACTCATTTCGTTTTGTGTTGTGCTCCAAGCTTCTTCTTCTTCCTTGTGTTGTTCATGTGTTTCCATAGAACTCAAACTCCAACAACTAGTATGAGAGTAGGCCCCCTCTTCATCTAGGACATCATCGAATTCCCTCCAATCATAGTCTCAGAATCGAATGAAAGTTGGTGAGCATACTTGAGTCAATTAGGATTTTGAAACATCTTTCCTCTATGGCATAAAAATTTTGATGTTCATTTCGGCCTTCGAACACACTATAACATTGCATGTGCAAGAAATTTCATCCTTTCTTGCCAAACATATATACATGTTTCAATATGTCAGTACAAGCACCTAAATGTCTACAATAGGTTCAGTGGAGCTCAATAGGATGGTTTTGTTCAACTTTTTCAGACACAATCATTTTTTTGCATCAGTGTATTTAGTTTGTAGCCATGGATGAAAGGAATGATTTATTCCATACGTGGTTGTTGAGGATAGTTTGGATGGTTCTAATTGCCCATTGTGGGCATATATGATGCATCATGTATTGTTAGAAAATAGGTTGTGAAGTATTGTGGAGGGTGTTGGAAAATGTCCTACTGCTCTTGCAAATACAATTATTGAAGGTGATATAGATGGCATTAAAGATGATGATTTTCAAATTCTTGTTTGTGTTGTAATTCATGCTAGACCTACTACAGAGAAAATTTGTTGGGATGGTAGAGATGCTTAGGTAGATTCATTCATAGCTTTTTCATCAAACATGTCATTATCCCTTAAATTTGCTCTTGCAAAACAACAAAGATTTCTTAGGATACACTTAGTACTTTATACTAGAAAAAAATGAGGCTCGTGTTGCTTACCTTTTGAAATAGTTGGAAAGTGAGCATATGAATGAAGGAGATTCTATGGATAGTTTTTTGAGAGATATTAAAGATTTGAAAGAGGAGTTGATTTCTACTGATGAAGTCTTGCTAGATAGGTCACTTTTGCAGAATTCTCTTAATGATCTTCTAGATTCATATATGAGTTTTGCTTCTACTCTTTAATTAATTATGAAAAACAATCCAAATGCCTTAACTAGTATGATTCTTGCTGTAGAAAGATGAATCTAGGTAGAACAAGTTCATTATGCATCTTATAGATCAAGCTTCCCTAGCTAGTCAGAAGGGCAAATGTGAATGGATGTCATCTACTAGTATGAAAAAATTTGCTAGTGTTGCATAATTAAAGAAGGAAGAGAAACATAAGAAGAAAATAGAAAAGGGGTAGGCCAAGGCCCAACTTCCTTTTATAAAAAAAAAGAAAATAGAAAAGAACAAACAATTATGTAAATACTATAAGGGAAATTGATCACGTCACGAAGAGTTGTCCGAAATTGGCTACAAAATAGGAAAATAAGAAAGAGTCACGAATAATTGTTGCAGAGGCCTCTATGCCTAAAAAAAAGGTCAACCAATATTGTTTAGAATGAAGAATTGGAATTTACTACTATATGCAGCTATGACCATCTTCTCATGAGCACTATATGTCTGTAATAGACTCAGATGTTTGAGAAAAGAAGAAATAGGAACATTATGAAAGCATCTAGGTCAATGCTAAATGAAAAGAAGTTACCCAATGATATATTGATAAAGTCACTATCTATTTCTGCCTATCTCATAAACAAGTTATCATCAAGGTTTTTGGAAGGAACAACTCCCTATGAAGCTTGGAATGGAAGAAAACCAAGCTTATACCATTGTAGAATATCTGGATGCATTGCATATAGACATAGAGCATCACAAATGAGATGAAAACTTGATTCGACGATAGAGAAATGTGTCTTCATAGGTTATGAATTAAATCAAAAGGATTAAAGGTTATATAATCCTAGTACTAAGGTATTCATAGTAAGCCAAGATGTAGTATTTGATGAAAATAAGTCTTGGTTTGAAGATGATTCTAGGAAAATATAATTATTCTAAGAATTGGATTATTATTTACTAACACTTTCAAGAAAAGGTCCACATACACTTGAAGAGTCAAGTGAATCTGAAGTTGATTAGAAGACCCCTACAAGGGAGATGAATTCTTGGAATTCTAAAGGTAAAGCAGAATTGCAAAAGTTTAGAGATGTAGCAAAATCATCTCAACAAACTATCAGAAGATCTAGAAGAACTTGACCGATCCCAAAAATTCAAATTTCTTAAAAAGTTAAAAAACCCACCATAACACTTGAGAATGGACCCCTAATTAGTTTTTAGTGCCAAAAGTACTCCTTTTGACCTTAAATTCAAAATCCATGCATGTTTCCAACTAGAAAAATGATGTTAAAAAAAAATTGGAAAAAAAAACTTATTTCCCTCCTAAACCTCACATTTTCATACCTACCTCCCCAAAAGTTCTCTTTTGCCACCCCTAGCTTCTCCCTATTGAAGCTCTTGTTTCTATAGCCTAACCTATCTGCATTTTGTATCTTTAATTAGTGTTGTACATTGAAGACTTTCAACTTCAATGGCAACATCTAAAGCTTCTCGATGACCAAAAGATGAAGTCCTCACATTAAGATGTCACAATATCAAAGCTATAGATGGACAATGGCTATCACATGAGTACTCCAAAGGCCCATGGGTGTACATGCAAACCTCTAGATTTGGGCCTCATCAAGTTAGAGATCATGAAAACTTGGATCTTGATTGGAAGGGAAAGCTACTTGGCTTCAAGAAGCACAAAGACAATGTGATGGTTGCTATTGTACAACATGATTTTACAATGGCCACTATGAAACTCAAAATCTCTGTTAGAATGAGATATCTTGTGAATTGTAAGTATTAATCTACAATATTATATGTTAATATATTTTTGAACTATTTTAGATATGTTTTTATTTGTTTTAGATATATTTCCTTCTACTTTGGTGGAAGAGCAGCCACTTCATAGTATTATAGGTACTTTCCAAGCATTGCATGCAGATGTTCATGCACTAGTGTTTCTAGAAATATCTCCTCCCTCAAACAACAAAGTAAAATAATATCGATTAATTTTAGGCTTCTTGTTCTTCTGCAACTCATTGCCTTGCGTTAACAATGCAATGAGATGATATACATTACTTTTATGCTATTCTTCATTAAATGTTTCATCAAAGTCCCCATCAGATCTTCCAGTATCATATTTAGCTCCTTTTTAAAGCCCACAAACCATATTCTCTTGTCCAGTTAGGCATAGGAGTATATACTTCTAAGAAGTTCCTTCCTTTTAGACACCATAAGATTTTTTTCATGGATACTAACAAAATTAGAAGTAAGTGGATCACCCATCAGGGCAACAAAAGTATCTTTTAACGTCTTTGTAACTCCCTGTAAAACATAGGCTTCCTGTCATATCCTAAATATCACCACTAGTATGCCTTTGAGCCATCCTACCCATGCTTTTTTGGATAAAAGGGATCCCAAGGGCACTATGCCCCTTCACTCTAAAATCATTTTTTTATTATTATTAATTCAAGCTAGAGAGACTAGGGCCTTTGCCAAATTTCCTCTTATGAGAAAAACATTTTGAGTACATGCTAAAGGGTAGAGAGTGGAACAAGTGGGTTTCAAGTAAAAAAATGCAATTAGATCATTCAGAAATTGATTATTCTCATTGAAGACTCACCATCTCATTACCTAAGCACGATACGATATAATTGCTTGAGTCTTCCTATGCCTCTTCTGTTCCATATTTGTATGATTATTCATCTATTGTATCTATTTTAAATCCTTGTTTGGTAATGCATCCCCTGTTTCTTGTTCTCTTTCCTCTTGATCTTTAGTTGGTTGTCCTCACTCTGTCTCTCTGTTCTTGTTCTCTCTTGATCACATTTTTGGTGGAGGTATTGCAAGGGGCTATTGTAGCCAATTTTCTCATCACTACTGCCATATTATTCAATTTAATTTACTAGTGTCCTAATCCATCTCTTCGTCTATGTTTATGTGAGTGTGAGTTTTCCAACAAGTCCATCATCATAGAATTGTGTATTGTGCATCTTTCAAATACAGACCCTTTGGGTACTCTTTGTGGTTGTATGTTGTGCCCAATTATGTATATCTTTTAATTTGTCTTTTCAAGGTGTGCAAAAATGGGAGAGGAGCTTTTATGTTCTAATTTGATTCTCTTGACTAACAAGAAGGACCTTTCCATGAAGAATTGTATTAGGTGACATTCTTTATATATTTTCGATTGATCCTCCCTTTTGATCATATTGCATAAGGAAATTTGAAACCCTACCACCTCTTAAAGCATCCACTTTTGTGACAAATATTTCTATTTTAGTCTAAGGACATGTTGACTACTTGGGAGATCTCTTTTCCTTTTGGGCATAAGAAGAACAGATCCCTAATGTCATTCCACAAGGAGCATCTAATCACTTCTTCAAGTAACACTTATTTCCAGTTCATTTAACTGTATACGCTTAAAATCCGAACAAGGTCTTGTTAGAATGTATTGCCATTAGGAGATAAAATGAGCCCTGGATGGCTCTTTTAGATTAAGGAGTGATTAGTAATGAACCATATTGGAAACAATGCTCACATTTGTTCAAAAGATCTCAAAGCCACAAAGATTTGATCATATTTATGAGTTTGATTAAAAAACAAATGTGGGCACATTGGATAAGACAATCATCTCCCATACATAGTGTGTAGGTTCAATACTCATCCGCAGCAGTGAAGAGATTTTCGTTTTGGAAGAGATATTTCAACAGTGTTTTTGCTTTTCCGATTGCAATCTTTGGCGTTGATTTTCATGATACATTTTTCACGATAGATCTCAAGGGCGTGACTTGCTTTCAGTTGTGCTTATGAAAGGAGCACAATAATATATAAGGAGGCCATGCTCATTATTCAAATCGTCAACTCAAGAAGCTATAGCAAGAGCTTTACACTCTTGGAGGTCATCAAGGAGTATCTTCCCAAGTTACTCAAGGAGACCTTGGAGGAGATATTGGAGGCCATCTTTGAGGAGGAGTTCTCACACTCTTCGAGGAGTTGGGGTCTACGTCTTGGTGATTATCTGGAGGAGATTTAGCAAACTTACCATCAACATCAATTGTTGATTTACTGTGAGTAGCAAGTCTATTTCCGTTCTTACTTGCTAGGTCACTCGTTTCTGATTTAGGTTGATCAAAATTTAGCTTGATCAAAATTTAGGTTGATCCAAATTTAGTTTGGTTGTAAAACAGTTCTCAACTATTCGTATTCTCCATATTCCCACACACACACACACACACACACACACACACACACACAATCTCTTCATACCTCTTTGGCACACAGTCTCTTGTATCTAGTTCCTATTTCTGCCTAGATATAGATAGTTTCAGTTTGTGTCATATACACACATTGTAATTTGACATTCATATATAAGTTAGTGTAGGTGAGCCTCATAGCTTATTGTTACACTTGAAATCTCGTCTATTCTCTCTCTATTCCTCACTCATCTATTTTTTAGTCTCAAGGTTTGTATGTTAAGGTTCATTCATTGGGAGATCCTATAAACCTGTGATTTATTGTTATTGTGGCCCACTACCACTTCCAACATTTGGTATTCAGACCTTAGGATACCAACATTTGGTATCAGAGCCTAGTTGACATGCACCCTTAATAAGCTGAGTGACTATAGTCTTGAGAATGAAGACAAGCTTGAGGGCATGTCTAATTATCCAATGTGGAGTTTTATGATGATGAATCTGTTAGTATCAAAGGACTTATGGAATATTGTCAATGGCACTTATCCAAGGCCAAGACAATTCAGAGAAGATGTTGTTTCATCTTCTAGAAGACCTACTATTCCTATTTTTGCTCAACAGGAGGTTAGTAAAGAAGAAGAGACTCTTTCATCATTAGGAGTCCATACTACTACCATATTACTTCCTACAAAAGAGAAATCTAGATGGTATTCGATGGAGTTAGAGAATCTCTATCAGAGTTGAAACCCTACTAGGAAAGCTCATTTAAGGAGACAGCTAGCCAACACAAGGATGAAAGTTGGTGAATCCATTCAGACACATATTTTGAAGCTTAAAGATTTACGAGATTAGTTACTCAATGTTAGAGTCAACATTTCAGATGAAGAGATGGTAAACACACTTCTAAACTCACTTTCGTCTACATATCGTGCTCTTGTTACCTCTTTGTCTCTCTCTACAAGCGATAGAAAAACTTCATTTGAAGAGGTACAAATCGTGTTACTTCAAGATGAAGATCAACAAAAGGGTATGGAAGAGAATGAAGAAGCCATGTTATCATCATCAAAGGAAAAGAAGGAAAGGAGAAGAAGAGTCAACAATCCAAGAAGGAAAGTAAGTCTTTTCATCCTAAATCTTCTAGTCCTTTTCCTAATGCTTCCTCTACACCCAAAGAAAAGTCTTCGACCACATCTAATTTAAAGAAAGGAGTATGCCATTACTATAAGAAACTAGGTCATTATATAGCAGAATGTAAAACAAGGATTCTTAGTGAGAAGAAGAAAGGCTTAAGTAGTAGTGTTGAAGATAATTCAAAACCTAAATCTTCAAAGGTAGATTCATATGCATGTGCTACTATTGAAGAAATAGCTTTTTATCAGGGAGCATTAAATGCAATCTCAGATAATCCTTGAATTTTTCATTCTAGAGCTACTAAGCATATGACAAGTTGTAGAAAGGTATTTTCTTCCCCTTCAAACTCTTCGGGTAGAAGAGTGACCATTGCAGATGGTCATGATTTGGATGTTGTTGGTGTTGGAGAAGTGAACCTTAATTCAAGAGCAGTGGAAATTTCATAATTTTCAATGTTCTTTATGTTCCAGAAATAAAGAAGAATTTTCTCTCATCTTGACTTTGTTGTTAGATGGTTATAAAGTAGGTTTTAAGAAAGATTCATGTCAGATCCTCTCACCTAATGTGGAGATTTGTCTACTTCAAGGTGAAAATAGAAGTGGTATGTTTGTGTTATCCAAAATTAGTCATGCTAATGTTGCTAGGTCTACTACACCTAAGGAGAACATGAAGTTATGGCATGTTAGATTCGGCCATATCAGTTACATAGATCTCAAGCATATCAAAGATCAAAGTATGGCGGAGAGTTTGCCTATTTTTGCTTTACCAGATGATGTAGAGTCATGTGAAGGATGGCTTGAAGGAAAGCGTCACAAACTACCTTTCAAGAAACATGGATTTATCACAGCCACAAGGAAGTTATAGATCATACATTCAGATGTGATTCATGGTTTGATAAGAACATATTCTATTCAAGGTTATAAGTACTTTGTTATGTTCATTGATGATTTCTCAAGATATATGGATTTATGGTCTTAAAGTTAAGTCAAAGATCCAGATTTGAGAAGTGATAGAGGAGGAGAGTACATGTCTAAAGACTTTAAGTCTTTTCTTGAAGAAAATGGTATTTCACATCAACTCACTATTGCTTGCATGCCCAAACAAAATGGTTTTGCTGAGAGAAAGAATAGGATACTTGTTGAGATCATGTGTACTATGTTGTCATCCAAAAAGCGTTCTCCCAAGTTTTGGTTTGATGCAGTACATACAACTAATCACATTTTGAATAGGTCTTCCACAAAATCTTTGAAGGTCATTACACCTTATGAAGCTTATTATGAGAAGAAACCCAATGTAAGTTACTTCAAAAGTTTTTGGTCCCCAGCTTATGTTCACATTGAGAAGAAGGATCATGGTAAGCTTGATGTAAAAGCCATTAAAGTAGTCTTTCTTGGTTATGCAATTGAAAGAAAAGGATATAGATTCTATGTTTGAGATATAGCTGATATCCTACTCTCATGCAATGCATATATTGCAGAAAGTCAGATTTATGATAAAAAGGAAGAGATTCCAGATTTCATAAAGGCAAATGACTATGCATATTTTAGAAGGATTTTGGATTCTTAAATTCAACCATACAAGGGGGCTGGCGAACTTACTCAAAAGCTAAGAGATGCAGGTAAAGAGAGAGTTTCACTATCTACATTAGTACCTAGTCCATCATCAGTACCTCTTGAGGTTCTGACTTATGAAGTTGGAGAAGGTTCCAAATACCACCACTTTTCAGGAATAAACCAAAGTGTTTATATCAAACATGGAACGACAATGGTATATAGGAATATATTGGAAGAACTAGAAGTAAAAAAAGGAGACAACAAGGAGACTAGGTAAATTATGCAAAACATTTTGAGATTCATATTGTTTTAGTCCTTACTTCAATTGAGAATGGACCAGCCAGTGTTCAAGATGCACGACAATGTGACGTGACTATCACAAGTCCTAGGATTGAGTTTAAATATAGAGATGAGTGTATCTACATGACACAATAGAATTACATTAGGAAATTATTGGAAAGGTTTGAGATGACAAATTCCAAGCCTACGCAGACACCCACAGATGTTAATGTGTTATTACAATCGGTAGTAGATTTAGAACCATTTGATGCTACATTATATAGTCAAGTAGTTGGTTGCTTGATATATCTATGCAATACACATCAGAACATTTAGTTTATAGTATCTCAAGTATATAGGTTCATGCACAGTCAGCTCAAGATTCATTGGAAATCAGTTAAAAGATAGTTGCAGATATCAAAAGTTTTGCAGGTTATTGAACCTTGTACCATTGTGACATTGAAAGGGGATTGTTGGAAACAATGCTCACATTTGGTCCAAAAGATCTCAGAACAGCAAAGATATGATCATATTTTATGGGCTTTATTTAAAAAAAATGTGGGTGTGTTGCATAAGACAATCGTCTCCCATAGATAGTGCGTGGGTTCAATACCCATAGGTAGCAGTGAAGCGATTTTTGTTTTGGTGGAGATATTTCAACGTAGTGTTTTTGCTTTTTCGATTGCAATCTTTGGCATTGATTTTTGCGGCACATTTTTCGTGATATATTTCATGGGTGTGACTTGATTTTAGTAATGCTTTTGAAGGGAGCACAATAATATATAAGGTGGCCATGCTGATTATTCAAATCCTCAACTCAAGAAGCTATAGCAAGAGTTGTACACTCATGGAGGTGATCAAGGAGGATCTTCCCAAGTTACTCAAGGAGACCTTGGAGGAGATATTAGAGGCCATCTTGGAGGAGGAGTTCTCACACTCTTGGAGGAGTTGTAGTCTATGTCTTGATGATTATTTGGAGGAGATTCTGCTAGCTCACCATCAACATCAATTGTTGATTTATTGTGAGTAGCAAGTCTATTTCCGTTCTTACTTGCTAGGTCACTTGTTTCTGATTTAGGTTGATCAGAATTTGGGTTTGTTGTAAAACAGTTCTAAACTGTTTGTATTCTCCATATTCTCACACACACACTCTTCATAACTCTTAGGCACACAATCTCTTGTATTTAGTTACTATTTCTGCCTAGATATAGATATTGTTAGCTTGTATCATATACACACATTGTAATTTGACATTCATATATAAGTTAGTCTAGGTGACCTCAAAGCTTACCGTTACACTTAAAATCACATCTATTCTCTCTCTATTTCTCATTCATATATTTTTCAGTGTAAGGTGTGTATTTGAAGGTTCCTTTTTTGGAAGATACTATAAACCTATGATTTATTGTTATTGTGGCCCACTACCACGTCCAACATATGGTATTCATACCTTAGAATAGCAACAAACCAATCAGAGGAGGGTGGTGACCATAGTCTATACCCTATAAAATACTAGGCTGAAAGGCAAAGAGGGGAGATATTTCTCCATTATTTAATGAGCTATATCTAGAGAGAGAAGTGATCTTGTAACTTGGTTGGGCCCCAAAATTCATTTTTTAAAGAAGCTAGAAAAACTCATCATAGTACTTGAGAATAGATTCCTTATTACTTTTTAGTGTCAAAAGTGCTTCTTTTTGATCCCATATTCAAAATCCATGCATATTTTGAGCTACAAGAAATAACTTTTTTTAGAAAAGCCTCAAGAAATAGTTATTTCTCTTATAAACCTCACATTTTCATACTCAAGTCCCAAAAAGTCATCCTTTTCTACTACTTTCTCTTTGTGGCACACCATTCAAGATCTTGTTTCTACAGTCGAACCTATTTGCATCTCTTACCTCGAACTTGTATTATACCTTGAAGACTTTCAATGTCAATGGCAACATTTGAAGCTTTTGGGCGACCAAAAGATGAAGTCCTCACATTAAGATGTTACAATATCAATGCTATAGAGGGAAAATGGCTATCACATGAGTCGCATGCTTCATAAAGTATAATATGGTAAATATTCTACAATCATCAATGAATGAAACATAGTACTTGGATCCAGACATTGAAGGTTCCTTGCTTGGCCAGATCGTCGCATATGCGACGCTCTGCAGTTTGCAAACGTCGTTAAATTTGTCGCTAATCCGCGACGGTGATAGCGACGCTTTTTAAGTAGCGTCGCTTATGCGACGCTATCGTCGCTTATGCAACGAGGGTCGGGCAAAAAAAAATCCGAAATTCTCATTGTCGCTTATGCGACGGCTTCGTCGCATAAGCGACAGTTCTCGTTTTTTTCCCGATTCGGGGGCGTCGCTACGCCCCCCTTTTTCTTGTAGTGAGGATCTCCTAACCCGTCAAAGTAGTTCTTCATTGCCTTAACCACTTGAGAGGGTCTAGGGTTTCTCGGATGCTCTCGGGGTCTCAGCAATGGAAAATCATGTTCATCTCTTTGATGCCTATGAGCTTGATGTCACTATCTTTCATGTCTATCACCTTGAATTCTTGATCTGTCTCTAGCCACATTGTGTGCAAAGCTTACCTCAAGTCTCTCTCTAGCTTTTTCCCTCTAGTTTTCATGAGCCTCGGATGATCCTACTGATCCGCTCAAGCCATCCTCATAGATGCAAGCACCTAATCAGTTGGTCCTGACATATTCCAACTGTGTCTTATATGGACCTTCTAGTGTTTGTAGATAGGTAGTGCCTGAGCTACCTGCAGGTTTCCCCATGCTAAAAGACATTTTTGAATCACTTGTGTCTGAACTTAGTATGTAAGGATAACCACTTAGTTATTGTGCCCAAGAATTGGTTGTATGGTTGACGCTTGCCTCAGAAGATCTAATGCTTTGTCTACAATTCCCAAAATTCCCCTTTGTATTGCTCAAAATCCTTTAGATCCCCCTTGGCTTTCCAATCCCACTTGAGGATCAACTTCAAATTAGGCTATTTGAAAATCAACTCAAAACATGGAGTTTTGATGAAAAAGTTATGTCAAATCAGGCTCCTAGGGGTCAAAACAGGGAAACATGATGTTATGAGAAAATCATGATCTTGATTGAAAATCGCGACCTTGAGCAATCTTGAAAACCACGATTTTCAATGAGAATTGTGATCCTAAGAAATCCCCAAAAAATGTGATCCTAACAGAGAATCGTGAAAAGCACGATGACAAAGAATCATGAAAAGCGCGATCGTGACAGAGAATCACGAAAAACCTAAAGAATCATGAAAAATGTGATCCTGACAGATTATCGTGAAAAATGCGATCCTGATAGAGAATCGTGAAAAACGCGATCTTGACAGAGAATCCTGAAAAATGCGATCTTGATAGAGAATCATGTTTTTAAGATACCCTAAAAATCATGATTTTGAGAGTGACCTAAGGATTGTGTTTTTCCTTGAAAATTATAATTTTTGAAATCGTGATTTTAAGAATGACCTAAAAATCATGATTTTGATTGAAAATTGTGTTTTCTCGAAATCGTGTTTTTGAGAATGACCTGAAAATCGTGATTTCAACTAAAAATTGTGTTTTGTCAAAATCATGTTTTTTATCTGAAAATCACGATTTTGATTGAAAATCGTGTTTGACCTAAGAATTGTGTTTTTGGCTTAGCATCGTGTTTTTTGACTGAAAATCGTGTTTCCTAAGAATTGCCAAAAAATCACGATTCTAAGAATGACCAGAGAATCCTCTTTTTGAAAAACTTTGAGAATCGGGCTTTTGAGTACAACTTGAGGTTCGTGATTTTGAGAATGACCTCAAAATTGTGTTCTCCTTTTAGAAAGCTTTTAGGCAAGAAATTCTAGAACTAAGATAATGGTGATTTTCAAAAACTTTTAATTTTTCATAGAATCGCGATTTTCACCACAGAATTGCAATTTTTTGAGATTTTTGGTGAGAACTTCCAATTTTAGCATTGAGGCCTACGCATCGAGCATAGGGTCATGGAAATCACAGAAACTTGTACACACAAGCACCTTGCCTCTCTCTCTCTCTCTCTCTCCCCTTGTTGCATTCCCACGAATGAAAAATGAGGTGAAAATGTGGAAAATCTATTGAAAAAAGAAGAAGATGGAGATGGTGATGATGATGAAGATGGAGAAGAAAAATCAAAAAAATAATAGGAAATGACTAGTTTTTACCTTCCAATGTCACAAATCTACGATCTTACCACCACAATGTTCATCCTCAAAGCTCTCTCCCCGGCAACGGTGACAAAATTTGGTGTAACTCAAGCGTAAGCACCATCTCCTTTACTTGCCAATCTGCGGAGACATGAGGATTGGTATGAAGACCATGAGCAAGTGAAGGCACAAGTGTGTGAGTGAAAGCACACAAGTATGCACACACATACACACACACAAGGTAAGATCAAAGAGAGGAACAATGGAAAGCTTCTGTTACAAAAGAACTATCTTACAAAGCTTAAACTCTAACAAACCAAATCTCTAACCAGCTAACCTCAAAGATGCTAACCTCAAAAATGATCTCTCTAGCTCTTTTTATAGTTTTTTGAGTGGTTTTGGCCCTATCCAGACCTAGTGTCCGGCCTAGTTAAAAATTAGGTTCTAGGGCGTATTTGAGGGCTCAAACAGAGTCTACAAATTATGAAAATTGGTAGGATGATACTTCTAATACTCCTAAAGCTCAACGACTCCTTGGCTTGAACAAAATGGAGTTACAAAAAGGTGAAATGATATTTACAATGGTTTAAGTGATCAAAATCATTGTTTTTGTAGGGGATTCTTGTGAAAATTTCACATACACTTCTTGGAGCTCCCTACTTGCTCCCCCTTCTTGTGTGTCCAATTTTTTGATGTGCTTCCATGCTTGTGCTTGACCTTGAGTTCCAACACAAAGAAAGAATTTGTAATTATCTAGAAGTACTATTACCCTCAAGGGAACTTCATGACATGGTGTATGAAGGCCATGAACAAAATTTTATGCCTATCTAGAATAATGGAAGGAAAGAATTATGTAATTTTGTTTAGGAATTCATTTGCCCTTACTACCCTAGGAGTAAGCTCTAGAGGAAAAAATATTAGGTCAAGTAGGAATTGCTTTGGGTCTTGGATTGACACACCCCCATGTTATATTCCCAATCAGTTCTCGGTTACCAATTGCAACAATCTTTCCAAAGAAGAAAGAATGTAGTGGAAAGGCTGAAGGTCAAGAGCCAATTCTAAACACTTGAGATAGAAATTATGTTTTTTTTCTTAAATTCCCATGTGCATTCAATTGTCTATTGTGCCTTTATGTTTTTGACATCATACTTCATATTTTTTGCATTTTCAAATCAATGTTTATTTGAATTTAATGTAGCACAATTGGCATGTAAAGGCCTAGGAATCCCAAAAAGTGGGTTGCTATGGAAACACTGGTATGGGCCCTACAAAACATTTTTAGGGCACATACTCACATTTCTATGGAAACCATTTTTTGGGCATTCCTTGGCCTTCTTGAGTGCACAAGAGCACATTTGCATACTTATAAGTGCATATAAACATGCAGCAAGTACAAATACATGTAAACATGCATCAAGTTTATTGCTCTCTTGTATGAAGTGCACCTCAAATAAGGAAAACCATATGGTCCAATCATCATGAATTGTGATTTGATGGCCTAGAATTTTCAAAAAAAGGCATGCCATAGAAATGCAAGATTGTGCCCTACAAAAGTTTTGTAGGGCCCAATCCTACATTTATGTTGTAGGCCTTTTTTCGGCATTCATAGGCCTTCTTGAGTGCACTAGAGCACATTTGGAATCCTATAGGTGCATTTAAACATGCATCAAGGTATAAGTACATGTAAACATGCATCAAGTTGATTGATCTCTTATACAAAGTCTTTGCATGGATCGCACCTCAAAATAAGGCAAACCATATGCTCCAATCATCATGAACTTTATTTGGATGCCCAAGAATAGCCAAAAAAATGTCTACCATAGAAACACGGGTGGCAGGCCTTTTTTTTGCTATTTTTGGCCATTGCAAGCATTTAAAGCACAAACTAGAAACCCCATGTACATGAAATATTTTCTTAACTTCATAATCAGTGTGGAATACTGAGATACACATGTGCAAAGACACAAAGAAACTTTTACATACTTAGGAGACATATAGGCTTGAAACAAATAGAATAAGAGACAAACACTTTAGAGAACATATTTAATAAGAAGAAGATAAGATCAATCATTTGGGATATACAAAAAGTTTTCTCATCAAGAGAGTTTACACATGTTAAGGTTTATTCCCCCTACTAGCTAGCTGCATCTCTTTAGGTTGTATTGTCACTCTCTTTGCATGGATAGCAGACAGATTAGAGTCTTCCAACGTTGATATTAGATATGCCTCTACACCTTCTTGGAGTACCACAATGGCTATCCCTTGAGTACAGGTCGAGCACAATAGATTTAGAGCTCCTCCTTTGCAATACTGAAGAAGCTCTAGAGACATTTGATATTGCCAAATCTTCTAAGTATTGTCATTTCCTCTCTATGATTTTATGGTGCTCTTGCATTTGGAGGGATGTTGGGTTGTGTTCATTGTGGTCTACAACACGGTTGATAGTTCTTCTTTCTTCTTAGAGCATGCCTACATTGTCCTGTCTCATCTTTTACATGCTTTGCCGTATTTGCATGTTGACTTTGATCTCTTTCTTCATCGGTTGGTCTTTTCCCTTTTCATGCAAGGAGTGTCTTTCCTCCTTGTGTTACTTGATGGTTCAGTAGGATATGATAATGGTTCCATGGTGGCTCATTAACACTTTCCTCATCCAAGAAATCCTCTAAATTTGACTCTCACTCCATTATGACTCGCCTCCATCCTTGTTGTTTGGGCCTTGCCTTGAATGTTGTCTTGGGTGGGGGTTCATCATCAGATATAAGAGGTGAAGGTTGCATTTTTCGGGTTACATCTCTTCTCTCTCTCTCTCTCTCGCGTTGTGAAGCTTCATTCCCCCATGATGGAATGTTGGGAGAGTGTGTGCTTGCACCCAATTTTTGTGTAAAAAAGAGTGGCTTATGGTTCGATGCTTGTTATGGGGTGTCATCCATGTAAGCTGTTGAGTACCTTGCACATGGCTAGGGTAGATGACACAATCCTTCCAAGAAATATGCTTTGTGTATGCCATTCTCCTAGGATCTAAAGTGCCAAAGTGAATAAGGACACCTTCATTTAAATAGTTTCACTTTATATTTGTCATGTTCACATTTAAATGGATAAAAGCTAGTTTAAAAACATAAAAAAAAATATTAAAAAACCATTGAAAACCTAACAATAACAAAAAAGGTAAGCATGGTGTAATCGAGAGATTTGAAATTTAATTTGATGAGAAAGGAATCATAAAAACCTTGATAATCAAGTTTTGATAAGAAATAATGTATGGTAGGACCCCGTAAACTATTTCCAAGTAGAACCGTCTTGAACTCTTTGTGCATGCCATTTGGCATGATGTAGTGGTCCTGATGATGACATCCACTTCTATCTTGCAATATCATGTTGTATCTCTCTTGATATTTTGCTACTTGTGAATCACATGCTTGTTCCATTGCATATTTTCTAGAGAATTTCATAAGAAAAAACCAGTTGAACATTTCTTCTAAATAGCTCGATTTCAATAGATCACCCCAATGATATGTTCTTTTAAAGTAAGCACCTCTAACCTTGTGATGTGCCTTCTCCATTCCTTGTGTACTAAAAATCTCTAGTGATCCATATTGGTTAATAAAATATGCTCCATGTGCAAAAAGAATATGTTATGGCTTGCTAAATGAGATGTACACATGGTATTAAAAAAGTGGATTTAAAAATGTAAAAACAAAACTACTATGTAATGTGTGATGTTGTTCTCTTCCCATGATAGGATGAATGACCATGTAAACTCCTTAAAATTCACTTGGAATAAGTCTCGTTGTGAGGCATTAGTAGAAACCAAACCCATCAAATGTGACAATTGATCTAAGGATGAACAAATATTCTTTTGCTTGTTACTCAGATCAACATCACTGTCATTGTTCGTGGTAATCAAACATAGGTCTTTCCAAAGCTCCCATTTCCCATCATATTGAGTACACTACAACATATGAGGGGCATACCGACGGTCACAGTCGGCGTCGGTATGGGCCTCGGAAAATGTCACTTAGAGATACCGACGGTCAAGTGACCGTCAGTATGACCGTTTTAAACGGATCGTCGGTGTGGCCCGCAGTCACCGGTATGTGCGTCGGTATATGCGTCGGTATGAGCGTCGGTATATGCATCAGTAATTTATTGGGCTCTACCGGCGCATATACCGACGCCCATACCAAGGCCCATACGGGTGCCCATACTCGCAGCGAGTTTTAAACATACCGCGAACCCGAGAGCAAAACTTCACATTTTTGAGCGTGTTTGAATACTGTTGGTCTTCTGTCGAACTTGCACACGCGACCCAAACGTGCATTGTCTTGTGCACACACACACACAGATGTAGAAGAGAGTCCATCTCTAGTGGACTCAGAGATTCATTCGATAGTCGAGGAGGAAGAGATCATTGTTCGAGAAGAAGAGGTCATTGAAGAAGAGGTCATTGTTCGAGAAGACGAAGCAATAGATGATGATCAAGAGGAAACCAACATAGCAAGCGATTTAGAAGCCATCCATATAGAGATAGATATTCTCGGTGCATCGGATCTTCAAGAGGATGCTAGAATAGAGGACTTTTGAATAAAACACTTGTACGTACTAATTTTTGTTTTTTTCTTTGTATATTCTCTATATTACTTTTCTTATCGCATGCTAATTATTTGAGTTCTTTTATTACAGAGCACGATGGGAGACAGTCCTCTAGTCACTCCACATTCCATGACAGAGGAGTAGTTTTTGGAGTTCATCTCTCAGGTTCCTCCTACGTATATGGCCGCTGCATCACAGTATTGGATCGCTCGTGGTAGCACTCCTCCCGGCCTCACTCCTGGCGGCCTTACTCCTACCGGCCTCACTCCCGCTGGCCTCACTCCCACCGGTGTCACTCCCACTGGTGTCACTCCTACCGGTGTCACTCCTGCGGGTGGTGCTACTCCCGTAGGAGGTATGTCTCCTAGCTTTGTGACTCCACCACGACCATCTTTGCAGCCATCTCCTACTGGGTCTACTAGTAGACATGTGCGTTTGACACCTCAACACGATACAGGTTCTGGTCACGCTCTAGAGCAGGAGGTTCTAGGAGTGGATCTATAGGCAGGTCTGGAGGCGGAGGAGGCGGTTGTTGTGGAGGCAGTGCGACGGACATTGTGTCGCCCGCTTCTACTCCTAGGATGCGTACCTCAGATGTAGGTACGCCACGTAGTACACCACGTGGAACACCACGTACACCTTGGGGTGCTCATGAGCATGATGACTCCAAGGTGTATAGTATCCGAGATGGAGCCCCGGTGATGGATGCGATTGGCAAAGCAATGCGTGCACGCATACGATAGCTTTGCTCTATCCAGTTTGGACACTCCATCATGCTGAAATGGAGTGAACAGGATAAAGATCGGAAGAATTATATCACACAGACGATTTACCAGGAGTTCCGACTAGCCGATGGACAATCTATTGTCAGTTTAGAGTGGATTCTGCACACTGCACGTGAGGTCATGTCCCATCGACGATCTGAGGCACGTGATGCATTCAGAGAAGGCTTACCAAAGCCTGTATGGTGAGATGCTAAGGAGTGGGACATGATTCGTGACGAGCAGCACCAGACTCCTGATCGATATCGCCAACAACGAAATGCTACAGCCACACGTTTAGATACGATTGGACTGTCACATTTGGGCAGCGGCGGATATGACACGATGCATCATGAGTTTGTAAGTACCATTTCATTTATTAAATTTATTTGTGTTAAATTTCTCATGTATGTTTCTCTGATCTTTTTATATTTGTTTCAAGAGCTGGCAATGGGTCGTCCTCCAACACGAACGGAGGAGTCTTACGGGTATAGTCATGGGTTGACTGCACTATTGCAGGACTTGGAGGGACGCGGTGCAATAGTTTCATGGGAGCATTTGCGATGAGGTAATTAATTTATAAACTTGGTTTTTACTTGTTGTTTGTAATTTTCATGTGAATTTATCTCATTCCATTAATGTTCTTTGTTGCATGATTGTTGATATGGAACGTTCTTTGCATGTGTATGGCAGTGAAAGACCAATATTTTGTATTTGATTTTCATATGGCAATACATTGCTTTGCCACATTTTGTAAAAGCGTCATATATGACAGTGGTTTGCCACACTCTTGTACATGCTTCATTATTGAAATATATAACTTCTTTTGTACATGGTTCATAGTTCATTCTGATTATCTCTTGTGTCCAATAATACTCTGTTTCATGAAATCATATTTCGGTTGTCATTAGAGTACGCATTACATGTACTCGGTTTTTTTTGGGCAGAGTGTATTGTCTTTTGTACAGCAACATCATGGTAATGTTGCTGTAGCAAAAGACAAAACACTCTTCCCAAAAAAAATTTTGCAGGTATGGTCATCGGTATACGCGACGGTACTCGCAGTAGTGTCATCGGAATAACTGTCGGTACACCCAGCAGGCGACGGTATCTCCAACAGAAGCCTCGGTATTTGCCTCGGTATTACCGACGCATATACCGATGCCTATACCGAAGCCTATACCGACGCATATACCGACGCTTTGGTACCGACGCGCAAACCGACCTTTACACCGGCATCGCAGCAAATTAAGCCGCGTTCATTTTCCTCGGTAAAAACCTCGGTATACCATCGATCCGTTGTAGTGCTATTCACATCTCTTTTATAGAAATTTCTTGCCTTCTTACCAATCATTGAAACTTGTTATAAAACTCTTGAGACTCACCATACTTCTTAACAACTAAAGATACATGGTTACCATCAAAAACAAAAATCACATGTCATGCCAAGTAGATGTTTTCATCAATATACAAGTTTCAAACACCGAGGGCTCTATGGAAAAAGGTGATAACATAGAACACCTCATAGATCATGTGGGGGATATCAAATTGGGAGAACACAAGTTTGCAAAGGTATTACAAACATTACTTCATGTTCAACCCATCAATAGAAACCTTATTTCTATAGTGCATATGGTAGAATAGTGATTTCACGTCATATTCAATGATAAGGGCTCTAGATGGAGGAGATTTTGTAGCCAAATGAACATGTGAAGGTGGTCTATTCACTGTTGATGTTACTACTTCACATAGTGAGGTATATTATGTCATGTTTGAGACTAGGAAGATTGTAGAGATTGATCTTTGGCATAAAAAAATACGGCATTTGTGAGAGGTTTACAAAACGTTTATGGTCAATCCATGCATGTTTTGTGATGTTGTTTAGGGGCCTAGCAAGGATACTTCCTAGGTGGAGCAGGGTACTTTGCCACATTAATTGGTGATTTCTCAAGAAAGGTATGTATCTAGATCATTAAAGAGAAATTACATGTGCTCTTAGTGTTTCAAATTTTCAAGAATGAACTTAAGAATGAAACAAGTAATGAAGTAAAAACTCTAAGGTATAATGGAGGGAGAGAGTATTTATCTAGGGAATTTTGAAAGTACTTGTAGGGTTTAGACATCAAAAGGCAGTTCACATATAGGTACAACCCTCAAGAAAATGGAGTGGAAGAAAGAAAGAACATGCACATTGTGGAGATAGCTAACCGCATGATCAATGAAGGTAAATTAACATTCTCATATTGGGTAGAGGTTGTAAATACATCAATGTATCTTATGAACTAGGTTTCTACAAGTGTAGTGCATGCATTGACACCTTATGAAGCTTATTATGGGAAGAAACTAGGGTGACAGCAACTGATTGTGTTTGGATTTGTATGCTATGTGCACATACCACAAGAGATAATCACCAAGCTTGACCCAAAATCTAAGAAATGTGTCTTCATTGGATATTCCACATAACAAAAAGGGTACAAATTCTATAATCCTCTCACCAAGAAGCTACATGTGTCAAGGGATCTCGTGTTTGATGAGATAAGGCCATGGTATGCAAACAAGGGTAAGGAGAAAATGCATGGCCAAGAGTGTAATGACCACGAAGGTTATGATTTGTACGTTAGACCTCAAGAATCCATCACATTGAGTCCAATAGAGGCATCAACATCATACGATCAAAAAATGATTTTGAATTACCAATGACCACATTTACCAATCACTAAGTGACGTTTCGAAGTAATCTAATAAAAAATAAATAAACATCGTTTTGACCACAAATATGAGTGGTCTATATGTGATGATGATTCAATGATGATTGAATTTACAATCCGTCATTTTGGCTAGCTAAGGCATGGTTTTTATTTGTGGGTCACGACAGGGGGCTAGTTCTTATAGTGAATTGTTACATTTTAATGGTAGGCATTGTTTCTTCAAGGGACATGGCTGCACAAAAATCACCAAAGAAGAGAATGTTCAAAATCTTTCCATAACATTGGTTTCCTACCACCATTAGGAAAAACAATTGATATGTATTGGCTCTTTGATAGTTCCATGTGCATCTTCCCCATTCATGACTATTGAGAGGTGATCGATGATAAAGCATTCCTCATGTGGCCTGCTCTCGATATAGAAATTAAATTCCTTTGAAATAACTAACCATCTCCAAAACCTTCCTATAACTCTAAGCTTATCGAGAAAGTATCTTAATGTATGATTATCTATAATAATTACACAATGTATCACCAATAGATAATACCGGTTTCTCAATAAGGAGAACATGATGGCTATTCCTTTAGGTTAAATCGTCTTATAGTTTTTTTATGCAAGAGTAACAAAAGATGCTTATATATTAAATACGAATATGTGTCTTACAAGAGGTAAATGATTGTAATAGAATGGCACTTGTTGGGGGTAAATTTGCAACAGTATGCACACGAAATATTATATTTCATTTTGGTATGAGATCAGAATACATGCTCATGAACCTCCCTTGAGAGTGAGTGTGCCCTCTTAAACTCTATGATATCTTTTCAAGTCTTTTGTATGAGCACATTGATAGATAGCAGATCACTAGGTTGAGCTTTATAATATAGAAAAAACTCTGTCAAAAGTTTATTCGAAGTTTTTGATGTGTTGTTATATGTATTTCAGAATGACCCCTCCACCCTTTTTTAACAGCATGACACACATATTATCTTCCTTATTTACCTCCTTAACCTACTTGATATACCTGCTTCTTAAATTTTGATTAGCTCAATCCTCATCACCTCAATATACTTGGAGTTGCATTTCTATGTCTTATTTCTTACTGATTGTGCCCCATCCACGTAGGTATTAGGTGCAAGCTTATAGCTTTAATATTTCTATGTGATTACTATATGAATAGATAAAAAATTATAACTACAGAAGAAGGCTGGTATGCATGTAAGAAGGTAACATCATCAACTATTTCATTAAAATCGGTAGAAAATGTTTTCTTCTAAGTTTTTCATACAAATTTCCCTTTCAAAAGACACTAGCTAACCAAGTCGCTCTCCTGTATACCCTTTACTAGCTGTCTAGGTGCTTTTACAAGTCTAAACTCCTTATTGGTTCAAAAACATGTAAAATAACCTATTTTTAGCATGAAAAATAGAAAAGCATTTCAAAAATTTGTAGAGGAAATGGATTGAAGTGTACACCATTATTCTCCATAACATTTGGACTAATGCTCAAGCCCATTGGTAAAAGAGAAGCTTCATTTCTTACTATATTGATTCACATCTCGTCCTCGTATGCTCAAAAAAAAGAATATATGGTTCAATAGTGAAAGGGGCCTTAGATTGAAGCTTTAAATGTCTTGAAAAACAGTCTTCTCAACTACCTTGCGTATGGATGGCGAAGGAACTGACTCGCAGACGTTGAGGACAGAAGTTTCCTGAATCGAGGGCCACGGACTGGCGATGGACGTCAGCAACGGACTCTAAGCCTGGCGACACTTTGAAGCTGGCGAGCAACACTCATACCTTTGTCCGGCGAGAGGACGGTCTGATGGACTATATGCTGGAGACGTGTGCATGCTTGAGACGGACGACTGTGGCTTCTGTGAAACTCGTGTTGGAGATTTGCAAATTGTAGCGGCAGACGGGCGGCAGAACATCGCGGCACTGTAGCGTCTTTCGCGACTCTCGGAGATCGCGACACTTTAAGGGTCCGGCAACGATCGCGATCGCTTCCCCGGGTGACTGGTGTCGCGATACCTCCGTTGGAGGTATCGCTGATGCCTCCCTGGGTGGAGGCTTGATCGGCTTGATCGGCGATATCTGGTTCTTCCTGGCGGTATCGTCGGGCGTCCGTGTATCGCGATATCGGCTGAGCGCGTGTTGATCGGCGATACTTGTGGACAGTGCGATCGCATCTATTGAGTCCGATATCGTCGATATCAGCGATATCGTCGGTGGGGTATTGATCGTCGTCGGTGGCGGTATCGTCGGGCGTCCGTGATGATCGGCGATACTTGAGGACAGAACGATCGCTTCTGGTGTGTCCGATATCGTCGATATCTGCGGTATCGCCCGATCGCCTGGCTGCGGACCGATCTCTTCCCTCCGGGCGGTCGCGATACCTCCGACCCTGCGTTACCGAAGAGACGACCGTCGGGACAGCGATACTTGGAGGCTGGGACCCAGAGCTGCGTCGGGATCTGTGGAGACATTCGGGGGGGAACCGGCGCTCTCCCGAGAGATTTAAAACCAGAAAAAGAGAATTAAAAGTGAGAAGAACCTCCGGTTCTGACTCCGCGCCCCCCTCTACCGTGATCGTCCACGTGTGCTTGCATCTCAAGATTGAAATTAAAACAAAAGATAAGCTTGAGAAAAAAAAAAAAGGGGGGGGGAGCTTATTTATGTAACCTCGATAGTCTTCAGCTTTAAAAAAAGAAAAAAAAAAAAAAAAGGGAGTAAAAAAAAAAGGGGAAGAAAAAGAGAAAAAGAAAAAAAAAAAAAAAAAGAAAAGAAGAGAAAAAAAAAAAAGAAGAAGAGAAAAAAAAAAAAAAAAAGAAGAAGAAGAGATTTCTTTGGGGGAGGGGTGCTTCCTTCTTTTGTGGGATTTTGGGCTTTGCCAGATGTTTCTCCTCTCAGAGTTTTAGAATAAGTTCTTCTTTCTCGGAATATTACTTTTTTTTCATGGATTTGATGTCCCCCTCTCTAGTGAAAAGCAATCTGGCCCCTCCTCCCGGGGAGGCCGCTAACCTGGCCTCCTTGCTGGAGGGGGGTTCCTGTGCCGCCCAAGAGGCCCTCGAGAATGTTGAACCCCCCTTGGTCTCCCTCAACAGATCTGCAATCTTATCAACTCAGGAGGAGCTCAAGAAAGTTTGCCTCGTTGGCCAAATGTTCGGCCCTAGGCCCCCGCTCGAAACTGTGCGTCAGTGGCTTCGCAACGAGTGGTTCCCCCGCGGGCTTGTTGTTTGTAAGTGTCAGTTCTTGCCGGCAAACCACTTGCTGCTAGTCTTTGAAAATGAAGATATGGCGTTTCGAGCCCTTAGTGTCGGAACTTGGCAGCTCGGCCGGGCGACCCTGTGCCTTTTCAGATGGTCCCCGGATTTTACTCCCGACAAATCGAAATCGCTTTGGTACCCACTTTGGGTTGAGCTCCCTAACCTGCCATACTTCTTGTACAACTTTGTATGGGACATCGTTTCTCCCATCGGCAAGCCGTTGGCCTCACGCGAGGACATCGGTGGCCTCATTTATGAAGGTGCAAGACACTCGTTCAACGCCCGGTGGCACCCCCAAATCTGTGTCGAGGCTGACCTCAGCCTGCCCCTCCCACCGAAGATCAGACTGGACTTGGGCGAAGGGGACGTCTGGGAGCAAGACATCATCTACAAAAACCTTCCCAACGCGTGCTTTCGTTGTGGCCAACAAGGTCACAGGATCAAAGATTGCCCTTTGAGACGGAAAAGCAAGCGAAATCAAGGAGCCCTCAAAAATGCTCAAGACAGCAATGGTGATTTGAATCGCTCGACGAAAGTTGAGGACTTCAAGGGTCCCCCTAATCCAGAAGCTGATGCAGACGGGTTTATCGAAGTCAGAAGAAGAAGGAAAAGAAGCCCTAGGGCAACCTCCGAGCGAAACAACAAGTCTGTTTCCCCCTCCAGCAACTTGTATTGCAATCTGGAAAAGGAAATCAATGAGTTTGACTTCCCAGGTGGGAACCAACTTGAGGAGGACACCGATGTCAAAGGCCTGGAGATCCCTGATAGTAAAGAAACCTTGCAGGAGGGCTACACTACAAGCAAAGAAGACGGCTTTACTACCAGCAACGAAGATAACATGGATAGTGAAAGCTCCATCATCGGATCGACTATTCCGGAAACGGAGCTGAAAACGGTGTCCTGTTCTTCCCAGCAGGAGGCATCCCGCAAAGGGAAACAACCTATGGAGTTACCGTGGAAAAGCCCCCGCAAGAACCTATTGCTAATTCGGGATCCGAACCGAGCGAAAAAGAAAGATGAAGCTAAGAGAAGAAAGGACAAAGCTCCCTCCCGCAAAGAGGGATCAATTCAAAAATGATTGTCATCTCGCTGAATGCTAGAGGGCTAACCGACCCCTCAAGAGCGACCATCATTGGTCAATGGCTTCGCGACATTAGCCTAAACCCAGATTTTATATGTATTCAAGAGATTAAAATTGACGGAGAAGACCTCCAGAAACGGCTCAGACAGGTCTCGTCGACCCACGTGTGGATCCCAACGAAGCACCAGCGTGGGTCCGGAGGAACGGTTATCGGTGTTAAACAAATCTGGTTTGAAAAGCTCGAGAACTCCATTGAAGATGTAAATCACCGCTGGATTGCTGTTTCTTTTAGTGCTCCTCTTTGTGTTACGATGGTTTCTCTGTACGCCCCTAACGGGGATTTGGAGAGACAGAACACTTGGGCCTCCTTAGACTCGCTTCCCCACAACGTGCTTATTTGTGGAGACTTCAACATGGTGGAGGACCCTACGGACATATGGATGGGCAAGGGCAGGGTCATCGACAGTCGGGAGAAAGAAACGTGGGACATGATCAAACTTCACTTGGATTTGGTAGAATTCAAAGACTCGAATGGCTTTTCTTGGTCGAATCTCCAAGCGGGCGAGGACCTGAGGAAAGCTAGACTCGACAGATGCTACATCTCTCAAAGTTTTACTCATCAGTGGGGCCATCCAACCATCACGCATCGCACTGACCTCACTATCTCTGATCACTACCCAATCGTTATCACGTTTCAACCCTCCAACAAGCTCCGCAAGGCTCCGTGGTTCCACGCCAACGCAACCACCTTCTCTCTCCCCTCCGTCCATCAAGAAATTGCCGATGTGTGGAAGATGGCGTTCGCTTCTGGCTTGGCCCCAGCCAAGTGCTGGAGAAGTGCGGTCGACAAGTCTCGTAAGATCATGATCAGAACTAAGAAGATGCTCGAGACCGTGCGGCGGGCTCGTAGGGAAGCTCTTTACCACAGACTCTGGCGGCTCGAGGAGGAGGTGAACAAAGGAAAACACCAAGCCCAAAAAGGTCTCCGAAAAATCAGAGCGGTGTTGAGATACGAGGAAGAAATACAAAGGAAAAACATGCAAATTTTTTTCAAGGAGTGGTGGGCTGCCAAAGCCGACAAACCCACCAAAGAGATGTGCCGCATCCTTAAAAGGAAGCACAACAGAGAATCGATCCCCCTTCTACTTGATCCACATGGCAATGTATGCAATTCGGAAGAAGATAATTTTGGCATCATCGAAGGGCACTTCACGAGACTCCTGGGTACTTCGAACCCCCTCTCCCACCATAGAAGGGACTGTATGGCTACCATTTCTAGGGTTTCCCCCCGGAGGATACCACCCAACCTCCACTCCCTGCTTCATGCCCCTATATCTGAATCAGAAATCATTGAGGTCATTGATGCCCTCCCTCTCGGTAAAAGCCCGGGACCCGACGGACTCACTAACGAGTTCTTTAAATCCTTCAAGCTGGTGGTTGCCACCCCTCTCCGGATGGTCTGGCAAGAAGCGCTGAAGTTTGGTGCTCTTCCTTCCTGTCTAAATAATGGAATTATCAAGTTGATACACAAGAAGGGGGAAAAGAACAGAATCGAGAACTGGCGGCCTATTACGATGCTCCAAACCGGATACAAGATCATCACCAAAGTCATTGCCAACAGAATCTCGTGCCACCTGAGATCTTGGCTTAGCGAGGACCAAAAAGGTTTCATCAAAGGCAGGTCTATTCTGGAAACCATTATGGACATTTGGGAAGGTATTCAATTTGCAAATGAGTCTAATCAAGATGTGGTCTTCCTCAAGATCGACTTTGACAAAGCCTACGACAGGCTAGAATGGGACTATATTCTGCAGTCGCTCCAAGATCTCGGATGTAGTTAGAATTTCACCAAGATGATCGCGACCCTTCTCGGAAACGCAACGACTCAAATTAACGTTAACGGCAAACTTTCGAAGGCGATCCACCTTAGAAGATCTATTAGACAAGGGTGCCCTCTGGCCCCCCTTCTTTTTGCCATCGCCACTGAGGGGCTGAGCAGACTTGTGGCGTATCATGTGGAGATTGGCAATATCAAAGGCCTCCGGCTGCCCCACGACCACAGTCAAATCATCATGAGACTATTTGCCGATGATATGAATGCGTTCGTTCACAATGACAATACTAGCCTGGAGACTTTCTGGAGGTGTCTAGCTACCTTCTGTGAAGCCTCTGGATCCAAAATCAACCACTCTAAGACCGCCTTTAGGGCTATTGTGGGACATCAACCTGGCCTTCTCACTGATCATGGCTGTCAAATCATTCCGCAGGGCCAAATCTTTCGTCTTCTTGGAATCCCCTTGGGGTTTGGCGTCTCTATGGAGCAGAGATGGAGTTGGGTGTTGGCCAAACTCGAAAACAAGCTTAACTATTGGAAAGGTATGCAAATCAACCTCGCTGGGCGTGCGATGGTTATCAACACGTTCCTCCTCTCTTCTATCATCTATTTCCTTGCTTGTTGGAGACCGAACGAGAAAGGCCTGTCCAAACTGAATAGTATTTGTAGAAACTTTCTTTGGACGGGTGATCATAACAGAAGGGGGGTGCCCAAAATCAAATGGACCATCTGCATTAGCCCTAGAGATAGCGGGGGGCTTGGTATCCTGGACATTGGGTGTATGGCTAACAAACTGGCAGCCAAATGGATGATTAAGGCTTGGTGCAATAGGGAGGCTTCGTGGGCCAAGCTGATCTTCAGAAACAAGAATGAGTTGGCTCTCATGGGGTTCCCAAACTGGAAGAATCTTGATATCATGACCCTGCTTTTCTCCCCGATCCCCGTCTTCCCGAAAGGATCCAATCTCGTGTGCTCCCTTTGGAAGGGCTGGAATAAAGTCAAAAGCTTCACAAGAATTAGTGAGGACTGGAAGTGGGCGGCCGGAATCAGACAAAACGACTCTATCTGGTTTCCGATACATGGCATCCGGAGTGTGGAATCGTGGAACATTCAAAATGCCAAGAGGTTATGGAACAAAGGTTTCAAAAAATGGAAACACCTCTGGAAACATGACACCCACAGCTGGATCAACTTCGAGGATATTGACCCTTGCATAAACATCTCCTACGAAGAATGGAACACTCTGCAAAGCCACTGTCTCGCATGGGATCGTCACAAGACTCGCCTTCTCATGGGACACGACACACCGAACTCGCTCGGTCTCAAATGGCACAATGGAAATAGCCTACTAAAAATCCCGAACATCAAAGAATCGGCTGACCACCAATTCAGCCTCAACAAGAAGTGGTGCCTGTCTTGGACGCGGCTTCGGTGGGACATGAAATTCATGGGTATCTGGCACTCCCTTATAGAGATTAAGAAGTCTGTCCTCTTATGGCAAATTCTTCATCGAGGAATTTGGACCAACCACAAGGCTAGCAAACTTTGTGGGACTCCTCCGTGGTGCAAACGCTGCCACCGGGCTATCGAAGATGTCCCACACATCTTCCTTACTTGCCCCAACTCCTACAGAATCTGGCAGACGGTTGGAATGAAAATCAGACTTCAAAAGCAGCTTAGCTGGAAACAAATCCTTTTGGGTGAAGCAATTGGCTGCTCTGCGACACTCTGGAACGCCATCAGAGGGGAAGCCTTGTGGAAAATTTGGCGGGAGAGGTGTGCTCTCAACTTCGGCGATCCCCCCAGGGAGTGGTCGATCGAGAAATCATTATTCCTCCTTGGCAAAAGGATTGTTAACAGCAAGAAATCCCCCCCCTTCAGACACCATCAAGTCCTCCTTTTGATCAACAACAAGCTTAAACCCAAGTGGGCCCCACATGAAGGTGACGAGAGGGTGATTAACCTTCTCTGTAATGCAACCTAGGATTCATTCAAGCTTCCCCTGCTTTGTGGGATTTGGGGGTCCCGTGGGCACTAGTCCCCTTCTATTGTACCTTTGTTTCTTAATTTAATTCAAGTCCGGGAGAGTAGGCTATTGCCGAACTTCCTTTATATTAAAAAAAAAACTACCTTGCGTATATGAGAATTTACAGTCTTGATTTATATGTATTCAAGAGATTAAAATTGATGGAGAAGACCTCCAGAAACGGCTTAGACATGTCTCCTCGACCCATGTTTGGATCTTAACGGCGCACCAGCGGGGGTCCGGTGGAACGGTAATCGGTATTAATCAATTCTGGTTTGAAAAGCTTGAGAACTCCATTGAAGATGAATGCCATCGATGGATGGTTGTCTCTTTTGGTGCTCCTTTCTGTTTTACTTTAGTTTCTCTGTATGCCCCTAATGGGGAGTTAGAGAGATTGAACACTTGGGCTTCCCTGGACTCGCTCCCCTACAACGTGCTTATTTGTGGTGACTTCAACATGGTGGAGGACCCTACGGACAGATGGATGGGCAAGGGCAGGGTCATTGATAGTCGGGAGAAAGAAATGTGGGACAAAACCAAACTACACTTGGATTTGGTCGAATTCAAAGATTCGAATGGCTTTTCCTGGTCAAATCTCCAAGCGGGCGAGGACCTGAGGAAAGTTAGACTTGATAGATGCTACATTTCTCAGAGTTTTACTCATCAATGGGGCCACCCTTCCCTCTCGCAATGCACTGACCTCACCATCTCCGATCACTACCCGATCATTATCACTTTCCAACCTTCCGCCAAGATCTGTAAGGCTCCTTGGTTCCACGCTAGTGTGGCCTCCTTCTCTCTCCCTTCCGTCCATCAAGAAATTGCTGATGTGTGGAAGGAGGCATTTGCCTCCGGCTTGTCCCCAGCCAAGTGCTGGAGAAGTGTGGTCGATAAGTCACGACAGATCATGATCAGATCCAGGAAGATGCTCGAGTTTGTGCGGCGGGCTCGTAGAGAAGCTCTATATCATGGACTCTGGAGGCTCGAGGAGGAAGTGAACAAAGGAAAATCTCAAGCCCAGAAAGGTCTTCAAAAAATCAGAGCGCTGCTGAGATCTTTTAGCTATAGTTCTCCCAATGTCGAACCCGTTTGATCAAGATCTTTTAGCCATAGATGGCTTACCTTCCAACTTAGATTTTAATCCCTCATTTGTGTAAAACTTTACACCATGCACTGAGCAATGTTCATTTCTCTGAACATGAAATCTGCGCCAGTTTTGTCGACTCTCAAAACATCATCACATATGAATGTTCCTATGCAAAATTCTCTTAACCTGATGACAATTAGACTCTCAAATTCTAGCCATAGATTGATTAACTATGGACGTAGATATGTTCAGAAGGATTTCTCAAAAGATTAACTACAGAAGTAGCAGACACCAAAACATCGGGCGCAAGATTTCCATTGATTACTCAGAAAAATTACAACTACATTGAAGAGATAACTTCAACTAACTTTCATGTGTCCAATGACACTTTCTACAACTGATTTCTCTCTTCCTATTCTCTATTCTACATGCCCCGACTTTTTCCAAAACATTTATAGGCAAATATATACAAACTTATGACTAATCAAAAGTGTGAGTAACCTATATCTGAACTAATGTACATATGTGTACATAGCTTTGAATTTCTGAGTATGTCCTTCCTTCAAACTTCTGAATTTGTTCTCTTCTTAATTTCTTGACTTCATTTCTTCATAAACCTTCAATTGATGATTGGCATGCACCAACAGCTCCCCCTCAATCATTAATTGAGGTTTTTCTCTATCTTCTTAATACCTGCCATATCTTTGAATCTCTGTAGCTTTGGTCCATCTAGACTTTTTGTCATCATATCTGCAAGTTGATCTTTTGTAGGAGTATGCATAACTTCAATTTCCTTATCAATGACCTTCTCTCTCAGGAAATGATACTGTATTTCAATATGCTTAGTTCTAGCATGAAACACAGGATTAGCTGCCAAGTATAGAGAACTCATATTGTCTCCACAAATAATAGGAGTACTTTGAATCACATCAAAAACTTTCATAAGTGTCTTTAGCCATATTACCTCCTTTGCAGCTTCCACCATACCTTTATATTCTGCTTCTGTAGATGACAAAGCAACTGTATGTTGCTTCTTAGAACACCATGAAATCAATTTGTCTCCTACATAGCACAAATATCCATGTGTTGATCTTCTATCATCCACATTACCTGCCCAATCTGCATCACTATATATCTTCACTCTTGTATCAGAAGTAAATCCATAGTACAGCCCTTCTTTGAGTGTACCTTTGATGTACCTAAGTACTCTTTGTCCTGCAATCCAATGTTCCTTTCTAGGACAATGCATGAATTGTGAAAGCACACCAACTGCATATGACAAATCAAGCCTTGTCAATGTAGCATAAATCAAGCTACCAACCAAACTTTGATAGAGCTTCATGTCTCTGAATTCTTCTCCTCCAAATCTAGACAATTTATGGTTCACTTCCAATGGTGTAGGTGCAACCCTGCAATCTTCCATTTTAAATTTGGTTAGCAAATTTTTAAGATACCTTTCTTGGGTCACATATACTCCATGTTGAGTATATAAAATCTCCATTCCCAAGAAGAATGACAAGTTCCCCAAATCACTGATTTTGAACTCTTTCTCCATCTGTTTCTTGATCATTTGTATTCCTTTATCATCTGTTCCTGTAAGTATTATGTCATCAACATAAATACAAACATAAATGAATCCATCTTCACTTGCTTTGACTAGCAAGCTACTATCTGCCTTTGATGCTTGAAATCCAAGATCATTCAAGAACTTTACAAGCCTATAATTCCATGCCCTTGGGGCCTGCTTTAATCCATACAAAGCTCTCTTGAGCTTACACACATAATTTGGACTCACTTGATCTTTGAACCCATCTGGTTGCTCCATGTAAACTTCATCTGAAATGTAACCATTCAAAAAAGCATTTTTAACATCTAATTGAGATAGCTTCCAACCTTTACAAGCAGCAATTGCTATGAGAGTTCTGATGGTTGTCATTTTTGCCACAGGACTATAGGTCTCATCATAGTCCACTCCATATGTCTGTGCATACCCTTTCACAACAAGTCTAGCTTTGTACCTAGACACACTTCCATCTGCAAATCTTTTTGTTTTGTAAACCCACTTACATCCAATAATTTTCTGGCTATTAGGTTTAGGAACCAGATCCCAAGTCTGATTCTCTATCAATGCATCATACTCCTCTTGCATGGCTTCTTCCCAATTTCTCTTGCTTTTGGCTTCGTCATATGTAGATGGATCTTCATCTGCTTTTACCAAATAAGCATAATCTTTAGTAGTCAAGAATGAGGTGTCATAGCTATACCTTGTAGGTTGCCATTTGTGCCTAGATGACCTCCTAACTTCTGCACTTTTTGAAGTCTCTGGTTCATCACATTCTGGATCAAACCTTGGCCTCTCTTCAACTTCAACCTGTACTTCATTATTCTCATTTTCATCAAGTAACTGAATCTTTGCTTTACCTTTCCTTTGACCCACTACTTCTTCAACATCTGCATGTACATTATATTTACCTGCATACCAAGTACCTTGCTCATCAAATGTAACATCCTTGGATACAAGGAATTGCTTTGTGGATGGACTCCACAACCTGTATCCCATTTGCTTATCATCATAACCAATGAATACATACTTTTCTGCCTTAGGCTCCAACTTATGCCTCAATTGAGATGGCACATATGCATATGCCAAACATCCAAATATTCTGCAATGATCCAAGGTAGGTCTCTTACCCCACCAAGCTTCATATGGTGTCATACCTTGCAAAGCTTTACAAGGCAATCTATTGACCAAATAAGTAGCTGTATTTATAGCCTCTGCCCACAAATAATTTGGGCAATTCTTCTCTTTCATCATGGACCTTGCAAACTCAACAAGAGTCCTATTTCTTCTTTTTGCTACCCCATTTTGTTGAGGAGAGTACCTGCAAGTAACTTCTCTCTTTATACCTGCATTCCACAAGTAATCATTGAATTCATTTGAAAAATACTCTCCTCCTCCATCTGACCTTAGTCTCTTCAATTTTTGACCTGTAATCCTTTCTGCATATGCATGATAGTGTTTAAATGTATTAAACACTTCTGATTTTTCTTTAATCACATAAATTGTGATCCATCTGGTAGCATCATCAACATATATGACATAATATCTTGAACCATTTATACTAAAGTCCTTTGAAGGACCCCACACATCTGTATGCACCAACTCAAGTCTTTCTGAATACATAAACCCATGCTTGGAATAGGATTGCTTATGAGCCTTACCTAATTGACATGCCTCACATCTGTATGTCATGTGTTGACCTGCAATGTTAGGCAACCCAAGCACTGAATCATTATTAATCATGTCTTTGATACCTCTTTCATTGAAGTGTCCAAGTCTTTTGTGCCAAAGATCCAATTCTGACACCTTTTGCTCTCCATATGTGAACATAGCATGTCCAACATTTCCTTGTACCTTCAATGTGAAGAGCCTTCCTTCTTTGTTTCCTGTAACAACCTGTTTATACCCTTGACTAGGATCTTCAACATAGACTCCATCATTGGTGAATCTTACCTCGTATCCTTTTTCCACAATTTGACCTACACTGATCAAATTCTTTGGAATTGTGGGAACATAAAGAACCTTACTCAGAAGAGTGCTCCCATCTTTAGCTTTGACTGAACCAATTGACTTTACCTTATGCTTTGTATTATCACCTGTCTGAACTGTATGTTTAATTGCATTATGATCTAGATCAGTCATCAAAGCAATATTTCCACTTAAATGATTACTACATCCTGAATCAATATAGAACACTCTCATGTCCTCATGTGAGGTTTCATGTGTTGTATTCATAATAAGAGTCGAATCCTCCTTCTGATCTGATGCATAGTTGTAGTAGGTGTTATTATAGGATTGATTTTGGAAGCTTCTTCCTCCACCTCTTCCAAAAGAATTCCTACCACCTCTACCTCTGAAGTTTCCTCTCTGAAATCTACCACCTCTTGCTCTTTGATTAAAGTTCTGATAATTACCATTGTTCTGATTATTGTGCCAACAATCATGAGATAGATGATCGGTCTTACCACATATCCAACAAGCTCTTGCATTATCTTTGTTGTTTCTGCCTCTTCCTCTACTTCTACCATTTCCTTTTCCTCTTATGAAATTTGCTTGGTTTGAAGTACCTTCTTCTTCACCTGATTGTTGCTTTCCTTTGTTAGCTTTCTTCTTGTCTTTAGAGTACATTGCATGACCTGCACTCTTATCAACATCTCCTTTGATATCATTCTCAAAAGTTAGCATATGACCTAACAATTGATTCAAATCAGGAGTGAAGTGATCTAATGAAAGTTCTGTAGACAAAATAAAAGGCTTCCACTTCTCATCTCCTCTTAGCCCTGTGAGAATTTGTCTTACCAATTTATCTTCTTCAATATCTTCATCCACTGCACCTAAAGAATCTGCAATATCCTTCATCTTTGTCACATAATCAGAGATTGATTGTGAGGCCTTCTTCTTAAAAGTGGTAAATTCAGCCCATAGTGAAGCCTTCCTTGATTTGGTTGTGTTTTGGAAATGCTCTTCCAAAGCATTCCAAATGTCACATGCACTTTCAAGTCCTCTAATGTGAGGAAGCAAATAGTCATTGACTGCCATGTAGATTATGCTCCTTGTTTGGGCATCCTTCTTCATCCAATTCTTTAGATCTGACAATTCTTCCCTAGTTGGAACACTAGGATCTCTGAACTGAGGCTTCTCTTCTTCACCTGTAATGTATGCTATCAAATCTTTGCTCATCAGATGAGCTTCCATTCTCATAGACCAAGCTGGATAGTTCTCTCTATCCAATTTTTCAATTTGGAGACTATCTCCCATCCTTGCTTCACCTGTAGTCTCAAAGCTTTAGACTTTACAAGAAATAAATGTACCTTAACTTCGAGTGTTGCTTCTTCTGATCCTTTTGATAATCTTTGCGTGTCTCCCTTCAATCTTTCTTCAACATTTTATCCTTTTGAACCTTCGAAATGTAGAACTTGTATGTCTGCAGCAGTCGGAGTCTTCCTTTCCTTAATTTTGACACAACCTGCTCTGATACCACTGATGGAGAGTGTTAATCTCCAAAAGAACAACCTATCCTTGGTATTAGACCACCTCTAGACCAAGAATAACTTTAGACTCCACATAATTTTGGAAATCCACTATCACATTACCAAGAAATTTATTGACTGTGAAGAAATCACTTCTCTGAAAAATCTGCTGCAGATTAATCACTCATTGACTAATCAATCCTGTAAAGTTTTTAATAAAACTTTGCACAATGCTTCGCCTTAAGGTTGCGCATCTTCTCCAACTTAAATCTCTGCAAATGATTCAGTATACTCTGAGAAATCATACAAACAATTTACCTATGTGTAAAACACCTTCTCTGCAGTAGCGACTTTGACACCTGTAACTTCTTAGCTATAGTTCTCCCAATGTCGAACCCGTTTGATCAAGATCTTTTAGCCATAGATGGCTTACCTTCCAACTTAGATTTTAAGCCCTCACTTGTGTAAAACTTTACACCATGCACTGAGCAATGTTCATTTCTCTGAACATGAAATCTGCGCCAGTTTTGTCGACTCTCAGAACATCATCACATATGAATGTTCCTATGCAAAATTCTCTTAACCTGATGACAATTAGACTCTCAAATTCTAGCCATAGATTGATTAACTATGGACTTAGATATGTTCAGAAGGATTTCTCAAAAGATTAACTACAGAAGTAGCAGACACCAAAACATCGGGCGCAAGATTTCCATTGATTACTCAGAAAAATTACAACTACATTGAAGAGATAACTTCAACTAACTTTCATGTGTCCAATGACACTTTCTACAACTGATTTCTCTCTTCCTATTCTCTATTCTACATGCCCTGACTTTTTCCAAAACATTTATAGGCAAATATATACAAACTTATGACTAATCAAAAGTGTGAGTAACCTATATCTGAACTAATGTACATATGTGTACATAGCTTTGAATTTTTGAGTATGTCCTTCCTTCAAACTTCTGAATTTGTTCTCTTCTTAATTTCTTGACTTCATTTCTTCATAAACCTTCAATTGATGATTGGCATGCACCAACAAACCCCCTCTCCCACCATAGAAGGGACTCTATGGCAGCTATATCTAGGGTTTCCCCCCGTAGGATACCACTCAACCTTCGCTCCCTGCTACATGCCCCTATCTTGGAAGGAGAAATCATTGAGGTCATTGATGCCCTACCTTATGGTAAAAGCCCGGGACCCGATGGGCTCACTAATGAGTTCTTTAAATCCTTCAAGTTGGTGCTTGCCACCCCTCTTTGTCTAGTTTGGCAAGAGGCACTCAAGTTTGGCGCGCTTCCATCTTGTCTCAACAATGGCATTATCAAGTTAATACACAAAAAAGGGGAAAAGAATAGAATAGAGAACTGGCGTCCTATTGCGATGCTCCAAACAGGATACAAGATCATTGCCAAAGTCATTGCCAACAGAATCTCTTGCCACTTGAGAGCGTGGTTAAGCGAGGACCAAAAAGGTTTCATCAAAGGCAAGTCAATTTTGGAAACCATTATAGATATATGGGAAGGTCTTGAATTTGCAAATGAGTCTAAACAAGATGTGGTCTTCCTCAAGATCGACTTTGATAAAGCCTACGATAGGCTGGAATGGGACTATATTCTGCAGTCGCTCCAAGATCTTGGATGTAGTCAAAAATTCACCAAGATGATCGCAACCCTCCTCGGAAACGCATCGACCCAAATTAACATTAATGGCAAACTTTTGAAGGTGATCAAACTTAGAAGATCTATCAGACAAGGGTGCCCATTGGCTCCCCTTCTCTTTGCCATTGCCACGGAAGGGCTTAGCAGGTTGGTGGAGCATCAGGTGGAAGCTGGTAATATCAAAGGCCTCCGTTTGCCTCATGACCATAGTCAGATCACCATGAGACTTTTTGCCGATGATATGAACGCGTTTGTTCACAATGATAGTACCAGCCTGGAGACATTCTGGAGGTGTCTGGCTACGTTTTGTGAAGCCTTTGGTTCCACAATCAACCACTCAAAGACCGCCTTTAGAGCTATTGTTGGGCCACAGCCTGTCCTTCTCATTGATCAAGGCTGTCAAATCATTCCGCACGGCCAAATCTTTCGACTTCTTGGGATTCCCCTGGGGTTTGGCGTCTCTATGGAACAACGATGGAACTGGGTGCTGGCCAAACTCGAAAACAAACTTAACTATTGGAGAGGTATGCAAATCAATCTTGCTGGTCGTGCTATGGTTATCAATACATTCCTCTTATCATCTACCATTTATTTCCTTTCTTGTTGGAGACCGAAAGAGCAAGATTTGTCCAAACTGGATAGTATTTGTCGAAACTTCCTTTGGACGGGCGACCACAATAGGAGGGGGTGCCTAAAATCAAATGGTCCATCTGCACCAGCCATAGAGATAGTGGGGGACTTGGTATCCTGGACATTGGGTGCATGGCTAACAAACTGGCCGCCAAATGGATGATTAAGGCTTGGTGCAACGGGGAGGCCTCGTGGGCCAAGTTGATCTTCAGAAACAAGAATGAGTTGGCTCTCATGGGGTTCCCTAATTGGAAGAATCTTGACATCTTGACCTTGTTGTTTTCCCCGATTCCCATCTTCCCGAAAGGCTCTAATCTCATGTGCTCCCTATGGAAGAGTTGGAATAAAGTCAAAAGCTACACAAGAATTAGTGAAGACTGGAAGTGGGCAGCCGGTATCAGACAAAACGACTCTATCTGGTTTCCGATCCATGGCATCCGGAGTGTGGAATCTTGGAACATTCAAAATGCCAAGAAGTTATGGAACAAAGGCTTCAGAAAATGGAAACATCTCTGGAAACAACAAACCAACCGCTGGATCAACTTCGAGGATATTGACCCTTGCGTCAACATGTCGTACGAAGAATGGAACACTTTACAAAGCAGATGTCTCGCCTGGGACCGACACAAAGTTCGCCTTCTCATGGGACACGATACGTCGAGCTCGCTTGGTCTCAAATGGCACAATGGGAATAGCCTATCAAAAATCCCGAACATCAAAGAGACGATTGACTACCATGTTAACCTCAACAAGAAGTCGTGTCTGTCATGGACGCGGCTCCGGTGGGACATGAAGTTCATGGCTATCTGGCACCCCCTCATAGAAATCAAAAATTTTGTTCTCTTATGGCAAATTCTTCACCATGGAATCTGGACCAACCTTAAGGCTAGCAATGTTTGTGGGATTCCTCCCTAGTGCAAACGCTGCTACCGGTCTATCGAAGATGTTTCACACATCTTCTTTACCTGCCCCAACTTCTACAGACTCTGGGAGACGGTTGGAAAGAAAATTAGACTTCAAAAACATCTCAGTTGGCAGCAAGCCCTTCTGGGAGAAGCGATCGGCTGCTCTGCAACTCTCTGGAATGCCATCAGAGGGGAGGTCCTATGGAAAATCTGGCGGGAAAGATGTGCTTTCAACTTCAGCGACTCCCCCAAAGAGTGGTCAATTGAGAAATCGTTGTTCCTCCTTGGCAAAAGGATTGTCAACTGTAAGAAATCCCCCCCCTTCATGCATCATCAAGTACTCCTTTTGATCAATAACAAGCTCAAACCCAAGTGGGCCCCACACCAGGGTGATGAGAGGGTGATTAACCTTCTCTATAATGCCATCTAAGCTCTCTAAAAGCTTCCCTTGCTTTGTGGGATTTGGGGGGTCCCGTGGGCACTAGTCCCCTTCTCTTGTACTTTTCTTTATTTAATTCAAGTCCGGGAGAGTAGGCTAATGCCGAACTTCCTTTATATTAAAAGAAAAAAAAAAAAAACTACCTTGCGCAATGTGATCATAAGGAAGGACCAACTAAAAATAGATTAATAAACAGATCTCGTATCACCTTTCAAAACACACTTTATACGTTATCCATGGAATGATCCCTATCCTTATTAGGTAAAAGAATCAAACAATATAAACATTTTCTCAGCCTCTGGACAATAGATGGATAGTGACCAAAAGAGAACTAGGAGAGACACAAACAGACTCCAATCTACAAATGCTTTAGTGAACGACTACTACGATGGTGCAATGGTGACAAGGTACTTCTTCCAATCCTTATTTCTGAGCATGTTCTCCGAGCTTACTTCACCTAGAAATTCTAAAGGAAAAATCTTAGAAGAAAATTTCTCATCTAAATCTAGAGTTTTAGAAATTATGGTATTTTGAGGGTTAAATGAGATAAAACTAGCACACAAGGGCCCTAAGTTGTTAAATGAGTAGATTCTCATTTTGCTATGGATTGAAAGAAAGAATACTCGTTGATACTTGAAAATGCTTTGATGAAAGAATAGACTGAAATTCTAATTTTCATCCATCCTAGGATGGCCTCAAGTTAGCATACTAAAAAGCCATGGCTGATTACAAGTTACACTGTGTGTAAACTTCCAAATATTCAAAGTAATCATGCATGTCAAATATGATTCAAGTTAATCTAAGCATGGCACTATAAGAATTGATTCACTATAAGAATCACTCCAAAAATTGGGACTTGCAATACTTTCCTTGATATGAGTTTAGCTAAATTAAAAGGTCCAATCCAACTCAATCTTGGTTGCAAACAAGCAATTTTCATGGACAAACTAAACCAATTCTGAATCTCAAATTCCATGTGAATTTCTATATCTCATGATCCGTTCAAGATTTGGAGAAACTAATGCTTCCACTACATCTAGAACATGCCAAAACCCTCAAATCCATTGTCTATTTCTAGATTCTAACATCTAGAGGTCTTCTTCAAATTGCTAACATCATTGATGACATCATCAAGTCATAACTACCTTTTATAACCACCCTAGAACACCTATAAAAGGAGGGCTTGGCCACGTACATCCTCAATCTTGACAATAGTAGTCTTGGAAGCTAAAGGAGGAGCAATCTCCAGGTAAGTACTTTCCAAGTTCGAGTTCCAGTTCTAGTCTTGTGCCTTGTTCTAGTCTTTTCTAGTCTAGTTCCTCAAACATCCTAATGTGTCCTATTGTAATCTTGTCGTACGTGATCATTTCCAATTACGCATTGTATCTAGTTTATCTCCTTGAAGGGATTTCTTGTAATCTAGAGATCTTGCTTCATACCTATGATCTCAGGATATGGGATCTTCTATATCATCTCTAGTTGAGTGATCTATACCTATGAGTCATGAGTTGTGGGACTTCTTGTATAAATTATATATTCTTGTATTGTTTCCCTACATGGCTGATCTTCTAGTCAAAAGTGTAATTTCTTAATCTTGTCTAGTCTAGTTTGAGGGCACAATCTAGTGCTTCGGTGACATTTTGGCAAGACTAGCTTCTATCCAAGACCAAGCATCATGAGGAACACTTATGAACACATTGTGGCATCACTTTAGAGTCTCCAACAAGAAATTGAGAACCTAAATCATAGACAAACACAAGTTGAGATGGGACATCCGATGCATGTAGGTGCACTCCTCCAAGAATTACAAGAATGACTCAGGAATGTTCAAGCAAATCAAGGAAGTATTCAAGTGAATCAATGAACTAGTTCATCCTTCATGAAGGAAACCAAGATTTGCATGCCAAAAAAGTTTGATGGTGATCGCATGAAGTTCTGTGCATTTCTCCTGCAAGTTAAATTGTACATCCATATGGAACCTGATAGATACCCTAATGAGGCATCCAAGGTTGGGTTTATTAAATCATTCCTCTGTGGCCAAGCATTATCATGGTTTTCCCCAATCTTGGAGAAGAATATGGCAGTACTTTAGGACTATGAGGGGTCTCTTTGAGAATTCACCACCACAGTTGGAGATGTAGACACCAGTGGAGTGGTAGAAACAAAACTCCAGAATCCATGATAGGGTAACTGCCCTGTCTCTACCTATGCATCTCAATTTAGGCAATTGATATGTGATCTCAGTTGGCACAAAAATTATTTCATAAGCCAATTTAGATGGGGTTTACGAGATGATGTGAAGGACCTTCTACTCATGATGCAAGAGGTTAAGACATTGAATGAATACATCATCCATGCTATTCAATGTGGTAACTACCTTTTTGAAAGAAAACAAGTGGAAGAAAGAGCTCACCAATGGGAACCCTTCAGCCCAATCCTAGAGATGATTCTATATGTGAATCTATGTAGATAGTTGTAACTAGGTTCTAGCCTCTAACACCAAAAGAGAAATAGAGAAGGAAAGATAGTTGTATCTAGGTTCACGAGGATTGACCTTCAAGGAGCATACAATCTTGTTAGGATCAGAGAAGGAGATGAACAGAAGACAACATTTCGAACAAGGTATGGGAATTTTGAATATGTAGTTAAGCCATTTGGTCTCACATATGATCTAGCTATCTTTTGACATATGATGAATGATATCTTTCAAGGGTATTTTGATGATTTTGTGTTAATATATCTCGATGATATATTGCTATTCTCCAAGCATCTATAGGATCATGAATCTCACATAAAAATAGTCCTAGAGAAACTAAGAGAAACAGGTTTATATTCAAAATTGGAGAAGTTCTCTTTCTATCTGATAGAGGTTGAGTTTTTAGGGTACATTATATTCGAGAAAGGAATTTTGATGGACCCTAAGAAGTTTGAGACAATCCTTGATTGGAAACCATCTTCATGTGTTTGAAATGTACAAAATTTTCTAGAGTTTGCCCATTTTTATAGGATATTCATATGAGATTACTCCAAGATAGTGAAACCTCTTACCACTCTCACAAGAAATGCAAAATTCGCATGCACCGAAGAATAAGAAAAAGCATTTCAAACCTTGAAATCAATATTTACCACTACTCCAATTCTATTTAATCTTTATCTAGAAAGACCTTCTTCCTAGACATAGATGCATCAAACTTCACCCTAAGGGCCATTCTATGCTAGTATGGCGATGATGGACACTACATCCAGTTGCATATCATTCAAGGAAATTTTCCCCTCTAGAGATTAATTATAAAATCCATGATAAAGAAATTCCTACCATAGTGGACATGTTTAATACTTGGCATTGCCATCTAGAAGAAGCATCTCATAAAGATATTGTGTATATAGATCACAAGATTCTAGAGAATTTTTTGACCACCCACAATTTCAATAGAAGGCAATCTAGATGGAGTAACATTTTATCCAAGTTCGACTTTGCCATCACATACCATTGAGGATCCCAACAATGTTAGTTACATTCTTCAAGAAGATCTTACCTTGCACCAAAGAAGGGTGAAGAGGCCTTTGATCAACAAGAGAGTGTATTACTCAAGCTTGAGCATCTCTAGTTAGCAGCTATCTCTTCAAGCCATCATGAAGATATAGTCTTGAAGCATTTGATCTGTGAGACTCTACCACAAGGTGAATTGTTTTGTAATGTTAAGCACAAAAATCAAGAAGGAAAAATGCAAGAACTAAATGAATTTCACAAAAAGGATGGGTTACTACTACATAAGTACCTATTGTATGTGCCTCTAGGAAAGCCTAGGATCGAAGTACTTCAAGACATCATGACAACCTTACAACAAGAGATTTTAGAGTGAGTAAAACAATAAAACTCATATCAAGGGATTTTTGGCGGCCTCAAATATGGAAGGAAGTCAAAGAAACATCGAATCTTGTGATACTTGCAATAGATCTAGTACCATGACATAAACCTCATGGCCTCTTGGAAACCTTACCTATTCTAGAAGGACCATGGGCTTCATTATCTATGGATTTTATCACAAATCTACCAAATTTGGATAAGTATGATGCCATTCTTGTTATAATTGATAGAATTACAAAGATGGCACACTTCATTCCAACTACCAAGACAATCACAGGTGCAACCACTACTAGATTTTTTCTCACATACATCTTAAGGCTCCATGGATTGCCTCATGAAATTATCCGTGATCAAGGTGCATAGTTCGCATCTCACTCTTGGAACACTCTTTGCAAGCTCCTAGGTGTTCAACTTAAACTATCTATAACCAATTATCCATAGAATGATGGAAAAATAAAACATGGGAATCAAGTCCTAGAACAATATCTTTGTTGCATCATCAACTATCATCAAAATGATTGGTTTGAGCTCTTACCATTTGTAGAGTTTGCCTATAACAAACGTGTTCATACATCTACCAAGCAGACTCCCTTCTTTGCAAATTATGGAAGACATCCAAGGATGGATATACGAATCTCAAATCATGTCAAGAACCCAGCGGCTAGAGATAAGGTCCAATACTTGATGGATATTAAAACAGAAATCAAGGAAGAGATCTATAAAGCACAAGAACAATATAAGTTATATGGACATCATCATCGTGTTCAAAATCCATCCTACCAAATTGGGGATAAACTGTGGTTACTCAGAAATAATTTACATACTTGAAGGCCTTGTGCAAAGCTAGACCATCAAAGATTTGGTCCATTCACCATCTTGGCCGAGATAAATCGATTCACTTATAAGATCCAATTACCAAGTACCATGAGAATACATCTAGTTTCCATGTTGGAACCATATGAGATCTCACCATTGAAGGGAGAGACACCTAGTCCTTCACCACCTATTGAGATTGATGATCATGAAGAATTCCAAGTTGAGCATGTCCTAGATTTAAGAATATGTCGAGGAAGATTGGAGTACCTTCTTCATTGGAAAGGGTATGGCATCAGTGATAACTTGGGAACCTACAAGAAACCTTTAGAGAGCATCAATCAAGGTTCGAGAAGCTTGATAAGAAAAATTCATTGAAGCCAAGACTAGATATCATGACTGCTCCTCGTGGAACTCATTGCTTGATGGGGAGGTGATCTCATGGACAAAGGAAACCATATTGAATCTCAAATTCCATGTGAATTTTTATATCTCATGAATGGTTTAGGATTTAGAGAAACTAATTCCTCAATTGTGTTTGAAACATGTCAAAACCCTAAGATTAACTATGTACTTGTTGGATTCTAACATCTAGAAGTCCTGTTTGGATTTCTCACATCATCAATAATATCATCAAACCATAACTGCCTTTGAACCACCTTTGGTAACTCCCCTAGAAACATATATAAGGAGGGCTTGGCCACATACATCCTCAATCTTGCCTATACTAGTCTTGTGAGCTCAAGGAGTCACGATCTCCAAGTAAGTACTTTCCAAGTTCTAGTTCTAGTTCTAGTTTTGTCTAGTCTAGTTTCTTGGACATCGTATTGTGTTTTGTTGTCATCTCATAGTACATGATCCTTTCCAGTTACTCATTCGGTCTAGTTCATCTCCATGAAGGAAGTTCTTGTAATCTAAAGATCTTGTTTCGTACCTACTATCCTGGGTTGTGGGATCTTCTGTATCATCTTTACTTGAGTTACCTATACCTATCACCCACGAAATCTAGGACTTCTTATATCAATTATCCATTCTTGGATTATTTCCCTACATGGATGATACTATAATCTAAAGTGTAATTCTGAAATATTGTCTAGTCTAGTCAAACGGAACAATCTAGTGCTTCCTTGATAAGGATCCTTTGCTAGTGAGACTCTCTCTCAAGTTCCTCTTATGCATCTGTTTCCTCTACTCTTACCTTTTCTCATCAAGTGTAGTGATAGGACCCATGTGAGAGCAAATGTCATCACCCCTCACTATAATGGTGCTCATCTTTTATCCTAATACATTATAAAGTCAAAGTGAGGAAAGCCCTTGATTCCATGAACCAAATCAAACATGCCTACTCTGTCCTATGCCCTAAACACTCCCCACCTCCTCGTTTCTATCGTGCCTAACAAGACTTGATCGTGCATGGGTAATGTAGTTATTGAGGAGGTCTGTCGCAAGGGTGTGTTCTGCTACTCGAATGGCCCTGATAAGATCTTTTTCTAACTTCTCCCAATTGATGGTTTGGGGTTTGTTAGGAGGTGGCATCTAATAATGCTCAGAGTACATCACACATTTGCATGCAAACAAATGGTGTAGGTGAGTGGGTCTACTAATAAATACCTCTGAGTGGTACTGCTAGAATCTAGTAGTGAACATATCTTCAAACGTCTACTTATAGTAGGCAGGCATATATTTCAATCGGCAATGCCATGCATAGCATACCTTAATTGATGGTCTCGTGCTCATATTGTACACTAAATCCAAGTTTCCATGTTCGAATTTGGGGGTGTTCACCAGTTGGAGGTTTGTCTTGTTCGTGACGTTCTTGCTTTCATTCGCTCCTCCTCTTTTCTACAACTTTACACATCCATAGCTGTGTATCCTCATGCAACCATGATGGATCTGATGCTAAGGAATGTACCGATTCCTTCTCATCTTCGTTCTTATGTATAGTATTCCATTGCAAGGGTGGTACATCCCTATGTGAGTAGTCCATCATGTTCACTTTCCTGGTCACTCCTAGGTGTTGCAAGTACAAAGAGTTGGTTCCCCAATCTTGTACCACTTGCAATTGTCATATGAGAGGTCTACCTAGAAGCATCTCATATGCTTGATTCTTCCCAAAGTCACATATTGCAAAAGTATGATCAAATTCTACCCCGTAGGTGGATAGGGTAATTCCTTCTAGTAGTCCTAAGGGTCTTTCTATGTGCCCATCAGCCATGTACAACTTCATCCTAGCAGGTCTAAGGGCTGGTTTACCCCAATGCTTCCACAAAGAAGTGGTAGCAATAGCTACTCCTACGCATGTGTCCAAGATGGCTTTGGTAGTGTAACCTTTGTAAGTGATAGGCAAATAATCATTACCTTCCTCTCCTTCACTCACATCTCGCACTTTGTCTATGGATATTTCAGGTACTTTTCCTCCTGCTCCTGGTGTAGAGGAATTTGTGGCTATCTCTGGACATTGGTTTGCTACATATTTCCATAGTTCTTGTTTCATTTTTAATAGCTCCTCCAAAGTCAAATGGCATTAAACTCTGGTGTTCTTAATGGCTTGTGTTTTTCTACAAAGAACTAAGTCTTCCCCTTAACTAGAATAGTGGGGGCTCTCACTTGGATTGATCTGTCTTCCCAAAGTCCCGTGAAGTGAGGTAACTCTTGCAAGGAGATAGATTCAAAACTCGTGCATTCACTGGACCTATCCTCCACTTGATCTCCATAGATACAAGGGATGTCGGCAGAGAACTATTCTCTTGAGTCATGAACCTCTGGTATAGGTGGCAATGTTTGTTGTTCCTGCCCCCATCTTTCCTCTTCAATCTCTCTTAAGATGGCATGTGAATCTATGTACCTCGTTTGATGATTTTCTAAGTGTGACCTAGCCCTTTTAGATATAGTTGTTTCTAAGGGGTCCTCTGGCCTAGTTTTGGTGCTAGAGCTAAATTTTGTTTTGTTTGATACTAGTTGCCCTAACATTTCCAGTAATCCTTGGAAATGTAGCTCAAGTTTAGCCATAACTCACCAATTGAGGTACTGGGATGCCTAAAACATTGCCTCGACTAATTCTACCATTTTCATGCATAGTTTGGTTCTCTCTATTTCCAAGTTGGCTATAGGGTAGTTCTTGCTAGATTCTCGCACTTGTCTGTATCCTGGTTGTTGGTGCATTTTACCCAAGCCTACATGCTTGATATGCTTGATATTATTCTCATGTGTAAGTCACATGAGTAGTCATGTGAACACCTCTTGTAAAAGAGTTCTTTTTTATCTCTTGTAATTGAAAAAAGAAAAAGGAAAAGGATGGCTTACCTCATCCATGATCTAAAAGCAATTTCGTGCTACCTAAAACCACGAATTTTTGAGCTGAGGGAATATCTCATAACTTTGGGGATCACTTTTAGGTGGAGCCATTCGAATTCGAATTCGAAACTCCCTCCAAGAATAGCTATAAAAAGAGCAAGAAGGAAGAGGCGATTAGCAAGCCTTGTACGTGACCACTTCATGTCATTTTGTAGAGATTGAAGAGCTTAATCCATAGCTCTATCATTCTACTCCCATTGTGCAAAGATTCATTGCCAATGTCGTTGTAATCATATGTGAATCTATACATTTATCATCATTTACTTCTCTGTTTTGTTCTCTGCTCTACTCACTCAGAGTAGTTCCTTCAGAAGGTCATATCGCAAGTTCTACTGAACTTGTTTTAGTGATTTAACATGCGTTGGATAGCTCATACTGTCTATTTTTTACCTATAAATTTTCATGGTCATTAGATAAATAGTTTTGAAGATATCTGCAATTTACTGCTCACTGGTCTATCTCTGCAGAGCCCCGAGAATGGCGGGCATGTTCCAGACTTTGTAAAAAAATTTGTTCTCAGTGCTCAGTCCATCATTTGAAGTGTTTTAACTTGGATTGGGAAGCTTGCTAAGTCTATTTGCTATGCCCAAAAGGATATTTTCATATTCTTACCAGGTTGAGAGCACTCTTCATTTTTTCCAGCAGGTGTATGTCCAAAAATAGCAAGTTTTGGGAGCTAGTCATTTCGCAACTTGTCTGTCTTCACTTAAACTTTTGGGATACATGTTCCAAAGTACTTGGCTGATATTTTGGTGGATTTAGGAAGCTCAAAGGGTCTACTAATCAACTCTGAAGTCTTAGTTGGCTGGTGTGAAGCTGGTTGTAGCAGCACCTACTCATCTTTGGATTGCATCCACCATCTCTCTTCACAGTGGTATCAGAGCATAGTCAAGCAACATGGGAGATGGATTTCCATCAACAATTGACAAATTGGATCGAAAAAACTACCCGGCATGGTCTCTAAGGATGGAGGCTTACCTTCAAGGGAGGAATCTATATGGATTCATATCCGGAGATGAAGCAATGCCAACCATGAGGAACAAAGGGCAACCATCACATGAAGAAGTGGAAGGACTTTCAAATTGGTGTTTAAAGGATGCACTTGCAAGGTCCTATATTCTAAACTCAATCTCTGATTTTCTTTTACCTCATGTCAAGGGATGCAAGACATTAAGAGAGACCTGGAATGCACTTGCTTCTTTCTTCTCTTCCAACACTCGAGCAAGGAAGAACCAATTGTGGATGGAGTTCACAACAATGAAGAAAAGCCCGAAGCAAAATGTGACTGATTATGTCACAAAGATGAAGGAGATTTCCGACCAACTTGGAAGCATTGGAGAGGTAATTGAAGAGGAGCAAATCATTAGACAAATCATAAATGGAATCAAAGCAGACGACAAGTGGGAGTCATTCACAATAGCCATGGATTTATACATGGATATGCATGTACCCGACCTCAACACACCCATGGGCCAACTCTTCACTCATGAAGCAAAGATTAGCAAAGGTGGTGAGTCCTCAAGAGGTAATCAAACTTTTTCCTTATATTTTGATAAAGCTAAGGTCAAGGACAAGTCAAAGAATAGGAAGAATGAAGATGAATGTAGCTCTTTCCAAGCAAACTTTGCAGGTAGAGGAAGAGCTAGAGGAAGAGGCAGAAGTGGAAAGCAAGGCAGGGGGAGATTCCAATCATCTCAACCTTGCAACATATGTGGCTTATCAAACCATACTACTCAAGAATGTTTCAGGAATCAAAGGAACTCAAGAGGAAGAGGATTCAATCAAATAGAGGAAGATACAATGGAGGCTACAACAACAACAATTTCTACAACAACACTTACAACAACAAAAACAACTATCAAAGTGGCCATAGAGGAAGAAGAGATTACAATAACTATGCAGAGGACCAAAGTCAAGAAGATTCATTATTGATTATGAATCTATCAGTGAAGAAGGGTAAGGATGATGATCACATATTTTACATTGATTCGGGATGTTCAAACCATGTAGCAGGAAATGTGGCTTTACTTTCTGATTTGGAAGATCCTCATAACAAGCATGAAGTGCAGACAGGAGATGACAAAGGCACTCAGTGGAGAAGATAGGTAATGTGAAGACATCAGATGGGAATATGAACCTCTTAAGCAAAGTCTTGTATGTCCCTATAATTACCAAAAATTTAATAAGTGTTGGACAGATTGTTGAAATAGGATTGTAGGTTAGATTCAACCGATTTGGAGCATATGTTGAAGACCCAAGGCAAGGCTTTAGAAGGATTGCGAAAGGAGAAAAGAAAGGAAGGCTTTTCACTTTTGAAGTGGAATATACAAAGAACATAGCTCTGTTTAGCTATGGATCTCAAACTCTAACAGAGTTGGAGATATGGCACAAAAGGCTTGCTCACATTGGTGAGAGGACACTCAAACAAATTTGCAGGGACCAAAGTGTACTTGGTTTGCCTAATATCACAAGGCAACACATGATTTATAAGTGTGAAGCTTGTCAACTCGGCAAGGCTCATAGACAACCTTTCAATAAGAAAGGATATATGTATCAAAATCCTTTGGATCTAGTGCACACGGATGTGTGGGGTCCAAGTAAGGATCCATCTATATCAGGCTCAAGATATTATGTGTCTTTCATAGATGATTGTAGCACGTGGACCATTCTGTTTTTCATGAAGCACAAGGATGAAGTGTTTAATTGCTTTAAGAAGTATATTGCTCTTGTTAAAAACCAAACAGGTAGGACTTTGAAAAGACTCAGATCAGATGGTGGAGGAGAATACTTCTCCTCTGAATTTGATGCCTTCTTGCATGAAAGAGGCATTAAAAGGGAAGTCACTACAAGGTATACACCCGAACTCAATGGTGTAGCAGAGAGGAGGAACAGAGCTATTGTCGAAGCTGCAAGGTCCATGCTCAACGAAAAAGGATTGCCAAACTACCTATGGGCAGAGGTTGTGTTTACAGCCACATATCTCATAAATAGACTTCCATCTAAGTCATTAGATGGAACCACTCCATAGGAAGTGTGGAATGGAAGAAGACCTAGTCTAGAGCATTGTAAAATCTTTGGATGCTTAGCCTATGCTCACATTCCTTCTCAAGTAAGAGGGAAATTGGATCCCAAGGCAGAGAAGTGCATATTTATTGGTTATGACCAAAACCAAAAAGGATATAGATTGTACAATCCAATCAATAAAGGATTTTCTGTGAGTAGACATGTAATTTTTTATGAAAACAAATCATGGTTTGATGATGACAGGAAAGTGAAGCTGCCGTATGACTTGGATGAAGACTTTCCATCACTTCAACCAAAGGAACCAAAGCAGCTTGAAGAAAGTGATTCGGAGATTGACCTAGAAGACTTGGAAAGACTAAAGCTATGGAAGAACAAAGGTAAAGCAAAGATGCAGGATGCTCAAGTACCTAAAGGGGACCATGAAGGAAGGTTTGTTTTATTCATATACTTCAGATATTGAGCTAAAGGTCTACTCAGATGTAGATTGGGCCGGATCTAGAGATGATAGAAGAAGCACATCCGGGTATATATCATTCGCAGGTTCAAAAATCATTTCTTGGTCATTGAAGAAGCAACCAACCGTGGCATTATCTTCTACCGAAGCCGAATATAGAGGCTTGGCTAATGCAACTCAAGAAATCATGTGGTTAAAGTCTTTGTACACAGATCTTGGACTTCATTCTTCAACACCTCACATTTTTTGTGACAACACAAGCTCACTACATCTAGCAGCTAATTCGGTATACCATGCTAGAACAAAGCATATTGAAGTCCACTACCATTATGTAAGGGAGAAGCTAATGAGCAAGGATATTCAACTATCCTATGTCTCTACAGATATGCAATGTGCAGACATGTTGACTAAAGCTCTTGATGGTACAAAGTTAAGTAGATTCAAGTTGATGATTGGCTTGCAGGAAATCAAGGACAATTGAAGACTTATTTGGAGGCCAAGCATGTTAAGCTTGAGGGGGAGATGTTGGTGCATTTTACCCAAGCCTACATGCTTGATATGCTTGATATTATCCTCATTTGTAAGTCACATGAGTAGTCATGTGAACACCTCTTGTAAAAGAGTTCTTTTTTATCTCTTGTAATTGAAAAAAGAAAAAGGAAAAGGATGGCTTACCTCATCCATGATGTAAAAGAAATTTTGTGGCTTTAACTACCTAAAACCACGAATTTTTGAGCTGAGGGAATATCTCCTAACTTTGGGGATCACTTTTAGGTGGAGCCATTCGAATTCAAATTCAAAACTCCCTCCAAGAATAGCTATAAAAAGAGCAAGAAGGAAGAGGCGATTAGCAAGCTTTGTAGAGATTGAAGAGCTAACTCCATATCTCTATCATTCTACTCCCATTGTGCAAAGGTTCATTGCCAATGTCATTGTAATCATATGTGAATCTATACATTTATCATCATTTACTTCTCTATTTTGTTCTCTGCTATACTCACTCAGAGTAGTACCTTAAGAAGGTCATATCTCGAGTTCTACTGAACCTATTTCCATGATTTAACATGCGTTGGATAGCCCATACTGTCTACTTTTTACTTATAAATTTTCATGGTCATTGGATAAATAATTTTGAAGATATCTGCAATTTACTGCTCATTGGTCTATCTCAATCACATCAAACATCAAGTGATGTTCGTCCAAGTAGTGAGCCTGCATGTGGTGCCCTTTGTAATGCCATCCAAACCATATTGGCTTCAGTTGAGCCAGGCCAACCTATTAGTAACCGATATTTGGTCACTGAAGTTCGCCTACTTCTTGCATCACAAGGTTTTATGCAACAACCTGGCCTATACTGCACAGATGAGAATGCTGAAGCACCCTTCATTTGTTGATGAAACAATGGGAGGTCTTCTTTGTTGATATGTTTTGATAATGATGTGTGTCAACATGCTTAGGACCACCAGGGCACTTTTTTCCCTCTTTAGGAGGTTTTTTCCCCCGGCTTGTATATATGCCTATAACCCTAACGGGTCACTTATCTTTAAAAATTCACGTGGTAATTCAATTAGTGTTGTGTTGTGCACCAAGTTTCTTCATCTTCCTTGTGTTGTTCATGTGCTTGCATGGATCTCAAACTCCAACAATTGGTATCAGAGTAGGTTCTCGCTTCATCTACGGCCTCCTCAATACCGCCCCAATCACAGTCTCAAAATCCCACAACAATTGGTGAGCAGACTCAAGGTGATTAGGAGTTCAAAAGATCTTTGCTTTGTGTTGTCAAAATTTTGATATGAGCTCATTTTGACCTCCAAACACACTATCATAGAGCTTTGCAAGCAATTTCCTCCTTTTGTGCCCAACATGTATACATGTTTTGGTTCACCAATACAAGAGTCTCAAAGTCTACTACAAGTTTAGCACACATGTCCATGGCTGAAAGTAATTACATATTCCATTTGTTGGCTGTTGAGGACAAGTTGGATGGTACTAATTACTTATTATGGTCATATATGATGTGTCATGTGTTGGTATGAAAAGGATTGTGGAATATTGTGTAAGGTATTGAAAAATGCCCTACTATACTTAGGAATACAATACAAGAGTCTCAAAGTCTACTACAAGTTTAGCACACATGTCCATGGCTGAAAGTAATTACATATTCCATTTGTTGGCTGTTGAGGACAAGTTGGATGGTACTAATTACTTATTATGGTCATATATGATGTGTCATGTGTTGGTATGAAAAGGATTGTGGAATATTGTGTAAGGTATTGAAGGTGATGGAGATGGCATTGAAGATGATGATCTTCAGATTCCTCTTCGTGTTACGGTTCCTGCTACACCTATAGTAGAGAAACTTTATTGGGATGGCAAAGATGCTCACGCACATGCATTGTTAGCTTTGATAAATCTACATCATGAATGGGATAATTTGCATGATCATGTGGAACCTCTAAAGGTTGCTAAATTGTGTCATTTCGACCAGCACTTGACTCTCTAACTCTAAAAAAGGGAGCAAAGTTTCATACACATCTTTGGAGCTGGCTGAATTGCATCTTCCAGAAAAGGAACATAATGGCTAGCCAAAATGCATTTATTCTCTTGATGATAGAAATGATAGCCTCGACTTTCAAAACTGTACCCAACAAAAATACACTTCATTGCTTTATCATCCAATTTCTTCCATTGTTGTTCAGACACCTATGCATATGTCAAACAACCAACGGCACAAAGATGAGCAATAGATGGCTTGCAACCATGCTAAGCCTCATATGGAGTAATAGATGGTAATGCTTTGGTTGGACACTTGCTAAGTACATTTGTTGCACACATAATAGTCTCATGCCAAAAGCTATGTGGTAAAGCCTAATATTTGATCATACACCTCACCATCGCCATGAAAGATGTATTCTTTCTTTTTGGAAATCCATTTTCTTGAGGTGTATATGGCAATGTACACTGATGTTTTATCCCACGCTCAACCAGAAATGCATAAAATTGAGAAGACATGCATCCCACCCTCCCCGATTAGAACAAAGAGTGCCCAATTTATATGCTCGTATACTTTTAGCCATAGCCGAAAATTGTTTGAAGCACAAAAACACATCAAATTTTTTTTTCAATGGATAAACCCATGCATGCCTAGAAAACTCATCAATGAAAGTCAGAAAGTAAAGGTAGTTCCCAAAAGAAGGTCTCTACATAGGATCACAACCATCACTATGAACAAGTTGTGATTTATGAGCAGCTCTATCTAAACAATCTTTAGGGAAGGAAGAACACAACATTTTTCCGAGAGTAAATCCTTTACAAACATGTTTACAAGGCACTCAAGTTTGGGTAGAGAGGACACCATAGCATATTTCTACAAGCATAACAAACTAGCATAATTTAGATTACCAAAGCTTTACCTGCCAATGCTTTACATCTGAGATAGCCTAAGAATCTTGAACTACAAACATTGAATCACTCATAGAATTCTAATAGTGTAGAGGTTATATAGCTGATGACATAAAATGCAAGAAACAATAATGACATTTCCATTTGAAAGATCATAAAGTGTACATCTCTCATCAAAAAATTTGACAAGCTAGACAATCTTGGCTAATGGCAAAAATAACAATAGATTTTCCTTGATCACTTGCATATATAATGCAGCTGACAATGTGAATGAATTATCATGAGGAGTAGTAAAAATGATCTTCCCAACACCCATTATAGGATATGAGGATTTTTTTTGCACATGTGACAATATTTCCTATAGGGGTAGGCTCAAGTGAATAGAAGAAACTATGTTGCAAGGTAAAATGTTTGGTTTCCCCACCATGAAAGTACCAAACATATGAGTCTACTTTAGACATACATTGCTCATTACAAGATGGGCATAAGTGCATACAATAGTAAATTCCCATTCTTCATTCTTCACAAGATTATCAAACTATGTTTTCGATGAAGAGGCCTTTGCAAGAACCATTCTATCCTCTTTCTTCTTTGCCTCTTTTGTAGCTAGTCTTGAACACCTCTTTATGAAATGATCATTTCCTTTAGAGTATTCACAAATCATTTTTGCTTTTGTATTTAGTTCTCGACTTTGTCTTCCTTCTTTGATTGTGTAGCATTAGCATATTTTTTTTTACTAGTAGATGAAGTCCATTTGCCCTTGCCCTAGTGACTAGCTAAGAAATTTTAATCTCCAACATGCATAATAAACCTTTTCTACCTAGAATGACCTTGCTGAAATAAAATAGAGACTAACTCCTCAAATGTTAAGGCATTTGGGCTCCCTTTCATCATCAATCCAAGAGTAAAAGGAAAACTCAGATATGAATCTTAAAGACCATTAAGAACAGTCTACATAAGTGAACTACTTGGTAAGACTTCATAAGTAAAAATAAATTGATCCTTCAACTCTTTAATATTTGTTACAAAACTATCTATATAATCTCCTTTTTTCATATGATCATTCTCCAACTAATTTCCAAGTCAAGCAACACGATTCTCATTTCTTGCCTAGTATAAAGTGGTAAGTGTATCTCAAGCATCCTTTGTTGTTTTGCAAGAGCAAATATCATAGGTAATGGCATGTTTGAGAGAATGAGCTAATTTCTTTTGAAAAAGGACAAAACTCAAAAATATGTATGGCTGCTATGCAATCACAATATCATGCTATGATGAAGAATGGTACATGGTTCTTATGTGATTTTCCTCCTAACGAAAATTCCATCGACATTGAATGGGTATACAAGTTGACATGTAAGCCTAATGAAATAGTTGATAGGTATAGGGCTAGGTTTGTTGCAAAAGGTTATGCTCAGGAGAGAGGCATTGATTTTGATGAGAGCTTTCCACCTACTTTCTGAATGACCACTGTTTGTAGCATCCATACACTTGCAGTTCATCATGGTTGGAATGTATATCATCTCAACATTAAAACTACATTTCTAAATGGTGACTTACATGAAGAAGTGCATGTATTTCAGCCTCATGGTTTTGTGAGGAAAGGGAACGAAACAAAAATTTTATAGGTTGAAAACAGCATTATATTGTTTGAAGCAAGCACCACACACTTGGTATGAAAAGATACATGCCTACTTGATTGCACATGGTTTTGAGAGCGGTCCAATTGAGAGAACATTATATGTTAAGTGTGCAAATGATGCACTTATGGTCATTCTTGTGTATGTTGATGACATGCTATTCAATGTTTGTAATGAGAAGAATATTGCTGAATTTGAGGCTAATTCCATGCCTCTTTTGAGATGTTATATTTGGGGTATTTGCATCACTATTTGGGCATTGGGTTTATGCAAGTTGATGGGGGAATAGCTTTTGTTAAGAAAAATATATTGACACATTATTGGAACATTTTGGCCTTAAATATTGCAAACCTATTACCACCTGTATGGAAACAGGTTTACAATTGAATCTTCATGATGCTCAAGATGCATTTGATGTTTTTTTCTATGAGCAGGTTGTTGGAAGCTTCAGTCTCACAACATTCCATCATGGGGGAATGAACCTTCACAACAAGAGAGAGATGTAACGCAAGAAATGAAACCTTCCCCTCCTATATCTAATGATGATCCCCCACCTAAGACAACATTCAAGGCAAGGCCCAAACAACAAGGATGGAGACGAGTCATAATGGAGTTAGAGTCGAGTCTAGAGGAGTCCTCAAATGAAGAAAGTGTTAAGGAACCATCAAGTAACATAAGGAGGCAAGAGACTTTGTGCATGACAAGTGCGAAGACCAACCGATGAAGAAAGAGAACAAAGCCAACATGCAAATATGGTACAACATGTAAATGATGAGGTAGGACCATCTAGGCATGCTCCAAGAGGAAACAAGAACTATCAACCTCGTTGTAGACCACAACAACCACAACCCAACATCCCTCCAAATGCAAGAGCAGCACAAAGTTGTAGAAATAAAACCACAGCCCTTGCAGAGATTCCAAATTATCAAAAGTCTCTGGAGCTTCTTATTCCACCAAGGGCATTTGCAAGAGTTATGAAAGAAGAGATCCAAAGCTATTGTGTTGTACTTTGTATTCACTAGATAGCCATTGAGGCTCCAAGAAGTTGCAAAGGCATATCTAATGTCAATGTTGGAAGACTCTAACCTGCATGCTAGCCATCCAAAGAGATTGGCAATACAACCTAAAGATATGCAACTAACTAAAAGTTTTAGGGGGAATAACCCTTAACATTTCTAAATTCTCTTGTTGAGAGAAATTTTGTATATCCCGAATGATTAATATGATCTTCTTCTTATTAAATTTGTTCTCTAAAGTGTTTGCCTCTTAGTCTATATGTCTCCTAAGTATTTAAAAGTGTCTTTGTTTCTTTCCACATAAGTATCTTGGTCTTCCACACTGTTTATGAAGTTAAGAAAATATTTCATGTACATGGGATTTGGACCCTACAAAACTTTTACAGGGCCCAATCCCTTGTTTATGTGGTAGGCCATTTTTTTGCTATTCTTTGCCATCCAACCACAATTCATGATGATTGGAGCATAGGGTTTGCCTTATTTGAGGTACAACCCATGAAAAATCTTTATATAAAAGAGCAATAAACTTGATGCATGTTTACATGTACTTATACCTTGATGCATGTTTAAATGCACCTATAGGATTCTAAATGTGCTCTAATGCACTCAAGAAGGTCTAGGAATGCATAAAAAAGGCCTCTCACATAACAATGGGATTGAGCCCTACAAAATGTTTTTAGGACCCAATCCCGCATTTCTATGGCATGTCTTTTTTGGCAATTCTAGGCCATCAAACCACAATTCATGATGATTGGAGCATCTGGTCTTCTATATTTGAGGTGCACTTCATGGAAATCCTTTGTACAAGAGATCAATAAACTTTATGCATGTTTACATGTCCTTCTACCTTGATGCATGTTTATATGCACTTATAAGTATGCAAATGTGCTATAATGCACTCAAGAAGGCCAAGAAATGCCAAAAAAAGGGTTTCCATAGAAATGTGGGTATGGGCTCTTGGCCTTGAAACTCTCAACTACATTCTTTCTTCTTTGGAAAGATTGTGGCAATCGGTAAACCATAACTCATTGGGATATTACATAGGGGTTTTTCAATCCAAGACCAAAAGCAATTCCTATTTTGCCTAATATTTTTTCCTCTAAAGTTAACTCCTAGGGTAGAAATAGAAAATGATCACCTAACCAAAATTACACAATTCATCCCGTGGATTATTCTAGATAGGCACAAATTTTTTCCCATGGCCTTCAAACAACACCAAGTCATGAAGTGCTCTTGACAGTAATAGTGCTTTTGGATAATTAAAAGTTCTTCCTTTGGAAATTTTCCAATGTAGTTTCTCAAGGAAGAGCAACTGCCATGTGCAACTGGGTCACCACCACTCCTTGCTGCAAATTTATCAACCTCATTTGCTTCTTGCACATAGACATTAATGAGTACAAATATGAAACATAGTCAATTATAAATGTCATTAGATACTTACATCTTGAAGCCGATCTTCACCCTCTCCTCTTCCCATTGCATATAGAGGAATGGAAGAGTGAGCAATGCCAATCTACTCCACAACAAGGGGATGTTGTGATCTTCTTCTCCAAAATTATTTCCCTTGCTATGGACAAATGCTATTTAGTGGCATTTTGTTTGGCATCACTCAAAATCTCTTCACACACCAAGGCAATATTTTCTACAACTAAGTCACTGAATGGAAATGTTGATTTTTGAATTCTTTCAAAAGATTTTTCCATGGGAACATCACAGGTCGAACAAAAAATACTAAGGCATTCATCGAAGCGTAGTCCAAATGCCTTATCAATATCATGTAAGAATAAAAACTCTTCTCCATCTACATGCAGCATGGAAAACATTCCCATCTCTACCTCTGGTGGAGTGGGTTCCAATGGCTCCAAGCTAGAGGGTGGATAACCTTGAGGTATTGGCTTCATTCAATTTCTCAACTACGCCATGAGGAAATTCTCTACCTATTCTTTCGCTCTCTTCTAAGAAGTTGTGAGCTTCTGTTTGAAGTTCTTTTTTATCACCTACAAAATCCCCAGTAATAAGATGGGGTAGGTCCATGGTGCTCGTCATTGAAAAAGAAGATGGTTGTTGCAAATTAGGATAAATTTTACCATGTTTCTCTTCGTATTTAATTCTTGGTTAATGGCACCATGTCATCTAACAGGTGCCCTACATCCTCAACAACAACCATGAAACAGTTTAGATGCTTCACAAAGGCCTCATCACCTTCATGGACATAAAAAAGTACGTCACACATGACCCATTACACTCATATGATGGAATACCTATGAAGTACCGTAAGATATAGAACTCCATATAATCAGTAATATCCTTGAGCACATCAAAGTTCATGGTTAGTGTCCTTTCAAGATAAGGGACTCGATAAACTAGGTCCTACAAATATGTACAACCTTTGTAGTATGTTTCATCCAAGAAATCCATAAAAAAACTTGGGGATATTTGATGGGAGTGGAACGTATGGCAACAGCCCTTGCACGTGGGTGTAGTAATCTATTGCCTTGTGAGAATCTCTAGCTCTTTGTGAGTGCAAACATGAGAAATAAACACATGGAACCTATTTTTTATAGCATCTTCAAGTTTTTAAAGTGAGTGGGGCTTGCTTCTAAGATACAGAAGAAAATGGTGAAAGTTAAAAAGTAAGTGTCTGATGGAAAAATAAGGCACAAAACACCAAACAATATCAAAATTTTTGCATTAAATCAAATGTTTAAACCTAACATAACAAAAAACAACATGGGCAACCACATTTTAAAGTAGTGAACATAGAGTTTTGACAGTCCAAAATTCTTTTAATTATTGTTGCAAATAAGAAGTTTTATACAATATCCAAGATATATTGTTTATCGTAATTTCCCAAAAACCATGAGGTAGAATGATTGGGACCCAAAAACTGACATCATCAGGTTGCAAAAAAGCTATGACAATGAGATTTGAGTTCCATCTTGACAAAAATCTACAAGTACTTTCATTTGGTATTCCAATCTTCTTCTCGACAGTAATCAATTCTTAAGAAAATGAAGTTATTTCAAATGAATGTAAAGATCTCTCAAAATTTTGAAGTGGTATCCATTGGCCAAATTTTCACATCCAATGATCATAGTAGAATCTAATGTAAAATGAAGTACGTTGATTCAAAGATCAAAATCCTATACCTGTTCCACCTATTTTACAAAGACATTTTTCACCTTTTGCAATTGCTTTTATCAAACCCTAGTTTTCACCTAAAAGACCTTGACATGCTCATATGCGATATCTTTACACATGAACATGGTGGAAGCCTATTGGAATAATAGTCCTTGAAATAAATATACAAAACACCAGAACTTTGAAGTGCTATCCATTGGCCAAATTTTCACATTCAACAATTATAGTAGAATCTAATGTAAAATGAAGTATTTTTTTTTCAAATATCAAAATCCTATACCTATTCCACCTATTTTACAAAGATATTTGTCACCTTTTGCAATTGCTTTTATCAAACCCTAGTTTTCACCTACAAGGCCTTGACATGCTCATATGCGATATCTTTACACATGAACATGGTGGAAGTCTATTGGAATACTAGTCCTTGAAATAAATATACAAAACACTAGATGGGAAAGCACTATTGAAAACCTACAAATCTAGTCACTCTTGTGAATTTCAAAGAGTTACATATATCCATTACCATCTTGTGCTTCAAAGAGGATATAGACCATATAACAGGTTTAGGCCACTCCAAGCTACAATTTGAGAAGGAGATACTTTTGAAAACACTAGTGCACCAACATCTGCATGCAATGCTTGGAAAGTCCCTATCAAACTATGAAGTCACTACACTTCCACCATAGTAGAAGAAATATATCTAAAACAAATAAAAGCATCTCTAAATGGTTCAAAAATACATTCAATGCTATAAAACGTACAATATTCTAGAGTCGTACTTATAATCCCCATGATATCTCATTCTAATAGAGTTTTTGAGTTTTAGAGTTGCCATTGTAAAAACATGTTGTACAACAGAAACTATCCCATTGTCTTTGTGCTTCTTCAAGCCAAGTAGCTTCCCTTCCAATGAAGATCCAAGTTTCCATGATCTCTAACTCTATGAGGTCCAACTCTAGAGGGTTGCATGTACACAAATGCACGCTAAAACATGAAAACACTTCATCTTTATGCTTCATAAAGTATAATATGGTAAATATTCTACAATCATCAATGAATGAAACATAATACTTGGATCCAGACATTGAAGGTTCCTTGCTTGGCCCCCATACACTTGTATGATCTAGCTCCAGTAAGTCTCCATGTATGTAGCCTTTCTTTGTGAAGGGTTGCCTATAGGACTTGCCAAATCGACAAGCACTACATTTGTAAATCATATGTTGTTTGGATATATTTGGTAGACCAAGTACAATCTAATCCTTATTAATTTTCTTAAAACCTATGTGAGCTAATCTCTTGTGCCACATTTCGAACTCTGATAGAGTGTGACTAGCATAACTGAACAATGCAATGTTTCTAGTGTCTTGGAGTTCAAATGAGAATAATATTCTTGATTTTTCTCCTCTTGCTATCTTCTTGAATCCTTAATGTGGATCCAAAACAAATCCTCAATTCTTTGGGAATTTGACCTGCAATCCCTTCTCAACATTTTTCCCTACACTTATGAGGTTCTTGATGATAGTTGGCACATACAAGACTTTGCTCAATATGTTCATATTAGAATCTTGGGTCTTCACATTACCTATCTTTTTAACTAGATACCTTGAGTCATCTCCTTTTTGGACTTCAAGCCTACTCCTTGGATCCTCAAAATTTGTGAGTAGAGATGTATGTATTTCTACATTATTTGAGCATGGGTCTATATAAAATACATGATCATCTGCTTTACCTTCCTTCATAGTCATACTCATCAAAAGAAGTGAGTGCTCTTGAGTTTGGTCATCTACATATTTGTTGTAGTCTCTCCTTGCTCTATATCCTCATTGGTAGTTTTTCTTGTTGTATGAATTGTTATTGTATCCATTGAATTAGTTGAATCTTCCTCTTGAGCTTCCATAGCCTCCTCTAATGTAACCTCTTCCTCATTGGTTTCTAGTGTTCCTGAAACAATTCTTAGTAATGTGATTGGTTAGACCACATATGGCACATGGAGATGAGCCTTCAGCTCTCCCCCTACCTTGTCTTCCTCCTCTACCTCTTCTTCTTCAGCCTGTACCTCTACTTGCAAAGTTTGCTTGATAGGTGCTACCTTCATCAGAAGACTTCTTGTTCTTGCCTTTGTTATCCTTGATTGTACTTTCATATGTATAGAGGGAAGAGGATTGATTACCTTTTTGAGTTATCTCCATTCTTCATAAGCTTAGCCTCATGTGTAAAAAAAATTCCCATGAGGGTATCCAAATTAGGAACTTGCTTGTTCATGTAGAGGTCGATGGCTATGTTGAAGGCTTCTCATTTGTCATCTTACTTTATTCCATTGAGCACTTTCCTTAATATTTTCTCTTCATCAATGAGTTCTCCAATGCTTCCAAGTTGGTTTGCTATGTCTTTAATCTTGGTGACAAAAGTGGTCACACTCACCTTGGGCATCTTGGTGAGTGTGGAGAATTCCATCTACAATTGAATCTTCCTTGCCTTGGTACTTGATGGGAAGAATAAGTCAAGAGCATTCCATATCTCTTGTGATGTCATGCAACTCCTAATGTGTGGAAGTAAAACTAATAAAGGAAAGTTTAAAGAATGTATGACCTTGCTAAATTATCCTTTGAGCATCATGTATTCAACCTCCCCTCTTTTTTTTGTGTTGGTTGGCCCTTGCTTCTAAGGATTTCCATCATCTCATCTCCAGATATGCAACCATGGAGGTTCCTCCCCAGAAGTTAAGCTTCGGTTTTGAGTGAACAAGCTTAATAATAACTTCAATCCAAAGTTTCTATGGATGACGGGATTCAATCACCCATGATGTCTAGTTACTTTGATACCACTATGAGGAGGTGATGAGTAATGTCGACAAATGCATTGGTGCTACAAGGAGCTAGCTTTACACTAGCCAACATAACTCCATGAATGCTTAGTGGACTTCCTTAACTTTGCAAATGTGCATAAGAAACCATCAAGTCCTTTGGAACATCATTCATAAATGTTTCCATCAAAATAGATAACTCCTATTTGCAAGGAATGTGAATAACCTTCTATTTTGGGATGCAAAGGTTTGAATGTTATGCATAGAACTCACAACTTGGTATGTATTGACAAATGAGTTTTTGCACAAATCTAATTGAATTGTACAGCTAATTAAACAAAGTTATTTCGTGACTTGGTTTACACCATATAAGCAGAAAATAAATCTAGCAAGTCTAGGGGCTCACCTTGACTTATTAGTATCTAGAAGATGTGCAAACATAGTCAACTTCTCATACTCATATCTTGAGATTTACTTAACCAAACGTAATGAAATTTGATATCTGGATACTGGACACTTTACTCTAACTATGACAAGTTAAGATATCGCAAATGAATGCTCACACGCAGAGACATCTATCAAAAAAGTTCATTGTATTTATGAAAGTACTAAAGCAGAATGATCAGAAGAACTCTTTCAATGCAATATACCAAAATATGAATGCTATTGCACATATGATATAGAGGGGTTGGAGGGAACTACAACTAGATGATTTGAGATCAATCTAGACTTGATACTGTAGCTCCATCCCTCTCAAGGCATCTCTCTCCCAACAAGTAAGTGTGTATTTATACACATTTTTATGAATTTTAACTCGGTAGATAGCTCACTGAAAAGTGATCCCAAATTTAAGGTATGATTTGAATTAAATTTCAACTATTGGATTCATGGAATGGAATCCCTCAATATCATGAGATCTCATCTCCACTTTTTTCTTTTACATTTATCCGAGATAAATACAAGGAAATTAACAAGCATGAGTACCTATGAGAGTATCTCTACGTAGAGTGACGTATGTGTGTACTCCTCAAAGTTTAACAAGGTTATTAGGCTTTTTAATTGCACCAACACATTCTAGAAGATCCATCATATTTTTCTGCTAGTAATATTGGTGCTCGAAAGTGTAGAGACATGTAAAATCTACACTTTATTCATACAATTATCCAATGAGCTTGGAGATGTTTTTCTCTTCTTGCAAGCTCATATCTAATGCAATACAATTTGCATCGAATTGTAACTATTGAAAAATAAGATTATCTACACAAAATCCTAGAGGGCATGTGGTGAAAAGTCATGTTTAAATATACAATGGCTCTAGATACGAGTGTCCTAAACTCCTCCTAGAAGATAATGACCATCTTGTGAGAGTGACAGTGCATATTCTCAGTTAACGCTAGCCATATATATATACATCTAATCTAGCCTTGCCATTGTTGGGAAAGATGGATGTACACTCCAACAAATTAGTAGGTACTGCAAATCCCTGCTTTCTACCATCCCTCTTTCACTTTAAAGTTGTAGGACCTCTTAGCTTTCCAATCACACTAAATAAGTGCCTATGTACATTGGAAATGATGCAAGTAATGATTAATCTAGAACAGACTACTTCTTACTTCACAATCTAATAAAAAGCTTCTATCTTGGTTCACACGCCTGTTGCTTGTTAAGCTTAGTGCTTCCAATACAATGGGAATTAGAAAAATTCCTTTTGGAGATATAAAATTAGCTTAAAGAGTAATGATTCCAATTGGAATCTTGTAAAATGGATAACTATGCAGAGAGCAATCAATTTAGCCTTACCCCCAATTTTTTAGGACCTCTGTAGAGAATCACTAGTGAGCACGTCGATGAGATTTTCTCCCAATCCACTACACAGAATTTCTTGAAACTTTTTCAGCACATAGTAAACTTACATATGATTTTAATAAGCCATAGAACATTGAAAAGGATGGACTAATGACTCGGATATGAGCAATACAAAATGTTTGTTCTGAGTGACAATTACAAAGAGATCAACATAAGTAAGTAATGATCTATTGTATTATAAGACAATGTTGTACATGATCATTGGCATGATAATCAATGCCCAATGATAGATAGAGGTGTAGGCTATAGAGTGCACCTTTCTATTACATCAATGATAAACTCTAAGCTTAGTAATGAGTCCTCTCTGTCCGGGAGTATTTTGAATTTTTCTTTTATAATGTTGTTCTTCAATTTGAATTTCAATTCAAATTTTTCTCTCTCTAGAAAAGTGACCCTCTAATCTAGGAGATATTCTCTCCAAATAAAGTCGTAGCTTTTCCATTTAACAAACTCCATGAGTTTAGTGCTAGCTATAAATATTCCTCTAAGTGAAATAGACTTTTACAAATGGTAAAAAAGTAAAGAATCCATAGCAACTCATGGGTCTTCAATCACTTGCAGATAAGGTCTTTTTATATCGAGCCAAGTGTGTAGGCTTGGTACTTGCACCAACAGCTCCCCCTCAAGCCAAACATCTTGGCTTCATCTTCTTCATCAATCTTCTTGTATGTCGTGCAATCTAATCATAGCTTTAAACGTGAAAAAGTTAGTACCATCAAGTTCTTTGGTCAATGAGTCTGCACATTGCATATAGTTTGATACATATGCCCTAATTTCTTTGCTCAATAGGTTCTCTCTCAGATAATGATAGTGGACCTCTATATGCTTGGTCCTAGCATGATAAATAGGATTTGCTGCAAGATGTAAGGAACTTGTATTGTCTCCAAAAATCATTGGAGATATAGTACGCAATCCCAAATCTGCATATAACAATCTGATCCATATGGCATCTTGAGTAGCATTTTCCAATCCTCTATATTCTACCTCTATTGAAGATAACATAATAGTAGGTTGCTTCTTGGAAGAGCATGATATAGGCTTCTCACCTACAAAAGATAGATGACCTGAGGTACTCCTTGTATCATCTTTGCAACCTACCCAATCTGCATCTGAGTATATCTTGATATAAAAATCTGAAGTATAAGGAAAGTATAAACCTTGATTTTGAGTGCCCATAAGGTACTTCAACATTCCCTTCGCAGCTTCCAAATGAGGTACTCTAGGTTTGTGCATAAATTGACTTAAGGCACTTACTCCATAAGCAATATCGATTCTTGTCAATGTAGCATAATTTAAGCTTCCCACTATGCTTTGGTATCGTGCAATATTTCCAAGCACATCACCTTCATGAGCACTTAATTTTTGGTTCACCTCCATAGGCGTGCTTGCTACCTTGGCATCCTGCAATTGAAATTTCTTCAACATATCCTGTACATACTTTCTTTGAGTAATGTAAATGCTAGAGTTAGTATAGACTAGCTCAACTCCAAGAAAATACTTTAAAGATCCAAGATCAATGATTTTGAACTCCTGCATCATTTGATTCTTGATCTGCTTGATGCCCTTAGCATCATTACCTGTAAGTATGATATCATCAACATACACACATAGATACACACCTCTGAATCACTTCTCTTAACAAACAGAGAAGTATTTGCTTTACTCATGATGAATCCTTGATCCTAAAGGTATGTAGTCAACCTATGGTTCCATGCTCTAGGTGCGTGCTTTAATCCATAAGAGCTTTGTTCAATTTACACACATATGTTACCTTGATTGGGTCCTCATAACGAGGAGGTTGAGACATGTACACCTCCTCTGAAATCCATCCATTTAGAAATGCATTTTTTACATCCAATTGGTACACATTCCAATTCTTAGATGCAGCCACACTTACCAATACCCTGATGGTTGGCATTTTGGCCACAAGTAAGAAGGTTAATTCTTCATCAACTCCTTGAGTTTGTGAAAAACGCTAAGCTACCTGCATATTCCACCAGAATTTCTCTTGATCTTGTAGATCCATCTAGAACCAATTACCTTCATAGCCTCCTTCTTTGGTACTAGCTCCCAAGTATCATTCTCCTTGAGTGTTTGAATTTCTTCATCCATAGATTCCTTCCATTCACTCTTGTTCTTTGCCTCTTCATATGATGATGGCTCTTCAAGTGACAAATCTTTTGCAATATAAATAGAATGTTTTAGTAACTAAAGAAGTGTCATACCCATATCTAATTGGCTTCTTGCTCTCCCTTTATGATCTTTTGATTGCTTGGTTGTATGATTCAGATATATCCTCCAACTTTTTCATCTTGAGTTTGCCTTTGGAATTCCATGCCCTAAACTCCTCTAGGTTGATGATGTCCTCATCATCTGATTTGATGTCTTCAATTTGGTTTGGCTCCTCCTTGGTGAGGCTTGGAAACTCCTCTTCCAAGTCATAAGGCAATTTTACTTTCCTGCATTCACTTTCAATCCAAGAATCATTCTCATGAAAGAAAACATCTCTACTGAGCATAAATCCCTTGTTGGAAGTTTTGTAAAACCTGTATCCTTTCTAATTCAAGTCATACACTATGAAGATGCACTTCTCTGCCTTAGGGTCTAGCTTACCTCTAATTTGAGATGGTATATGCACATAAGCAACACATCCAATGATCCTACAATGATCAAGTGAAGGTCTTCTACCATGCCACGCTTCATATGGGGTCATTCTATCAAGACATTTTGACAGTAGCCTATTAACAAGATAACTAGCAGTAGATACACTTTCTACCCACAAATAATTAGGTAGTTTTCTCTCATTTAGCATTGACCTAGATGTTTCAACAATTAGTCTATTTCTCCTTTCTACCACCCCATTTTGCTCATGGGTATACCTTGTCGTGATTTCCCTTTTGATTCCTCTATCCTGCAAGAAGGCTTTAAACTCATTTGAGAAGTACTCACCTCGTCCATCTAACCTTAATATTTTTAGGCTTCTTCCTGTTCGATTTTCCACAAGTGCCAGATACTTCTTAAAGCAACTGAATACTTCATCTTTATGCTTCATAAAGTATAAGATAGTCCACCTACTAAAATCATCAATGAAAGATACATAATACCTTGATCCAAAAATTGAGGGATCCTTACTTGGTCCCCATACATCTCTATGGACAAGCTCCAAGTAGTCCTCATGCATGTAGCCTTTCTTTGAGAAGGGTAACTTGTGAGATTTTCGAAACTGACAAGATCCACACTTATAGATCATGTGTTGATTGGATACATTGGGTATCCCAAGCACCCATTGATCTCTACAAATTTGCTTTAAGGTTCTCTCACCAATGTGTCCTAATCTCTTATGCAAAATTTCAAGCTCTGACAATGTTTGGTCTTTGTAACTATAAAGTGCAATCCTTGTATCTTCAAGTTCAAAAGTAAATAATCTACCTGTCTTTTCTCCTTTGCTAATTCCCTTGAATCCATGTTGGGGATCCTCCACAAATGCACCATATTTGTTGAACCGGACCTGCAAACCCTTTTACACAATCTATCCAACACTCATCAAATTTTTAGTGATTGTAGGTACATATAGAAATTTACTCAATGGATTTTTATTCCCATCAGAGGTTTTAACATTTTCTACTTTGATCACTGAGTGCTTGGTGTCATCACCTATTTGTACCTGATGTTTTCCCTTAGGTTGCTCAAGGTCAGAGAGAAGAGCTACATTGCCTGCCACATGCTTTGAGCATCCTGAGTCAATGTAGAAGAGATGTTCATCATGTAGAAGAGATGGTCATCATTCATACCTTGCATTGAGGTCATATTCATAATTAGAAGAGAATCCTCTTGTTCTTTTGTATCATTGTTGTAGGCTTTCCTTGATTTGTAGCCTCCTTGGTAGTTGTTATTGTAATTGTTGTTGTGGTTGTTATTGTAGCCTTGATGATTGTTGAATCTCCCTCTTGACTATGTATATCCACCTCTTTAATAACCTCTACCTCTCTGATTCTTGAAGTTCCTATAACACTCATCTGTAGTGTGATTTGATAAACTACAAATATTACATGGGAAAGAGTTGAAAGGTCTCCTCTGATATTCTCTCCGAATAAAGTCATAGCTTTTTCATTTAAAAAACTCCACCAGTTTAGTGGTAGCTACAAATATTCCTCTATGTTAAATAAACTTTTACAAATGTTAAAAAAGTAAAGAATCCATAGCAATGGCTCTCATGGGTCTTCAATCACTTGCACATAAGGTCTTTTTATATCTAGCCAAGTGTGTAGGCTTGGTACTTGCACTAACAGCCATGTGTCCAACTCACATGGTTTCCCAAGTAGGGTTCTTCACATAAGTTTCTAAGTCAATTTGTCACATAGGCTCACACATGGAATCACACGATATAACTTGAAACAATACAAGGTTTCTTAAGTGAGAAGCTTTAGACTTGTTCATACACTGTCAAGGGATCATGACTTATATTCTTGAAATTCTAATGCTCCTTATATTTGGATAAAAATTAGGGTTCAAATCATTCAATCGAACTAAAATCCCAAGGGTTATCAATAAAACCCATAGATTCTCCAAAGGTTTCCCAAGGGTTTCTATAGTAAATCAAAGGGTCTTGAACCCTAGAACACATGCAAATAGCCCCTTAGCTAGAAAACACTACACTGGGTTATTGCTATCCCCCACATCCAACCTATGTGCATTCTTGCATGTGTGAACTTCTAGATAATAATTAGAATTGTGCATTTAAGTATGAAATAGTTTGATATGAGCATGGAACAACCATATGCATAAATTATTCACAATGCAATAAGATGTACTTCAGAAATTCTCACCTCCACCATTAGATTTGGTACACATTTTAGTACATTAAAAGGTATAATCCACCTCCATGTTAGCTCGGATAGATTTTGATTCAATGAAAATAGCAAAGCAAGTTATCTTTTGCCAATTTCCTTTTTGCCTATCCTATAGTGTAGCTATTTCCTATGTTCTCGGAATCGCGTCACATTGTTAAGTTCTAGTTCCCTTAATATTCAACATCATCAAAGATATCTTATTCAGGATAACTATGACCTCTTTTTTCCATTTGGAATACCAGTTCATTGATGTCATTGGTGCTGGACACTCACGTTTCTCAATCCTTCCAATAGCTCTATTGCGTATCTTTTACACTAGAAGGATTGGTTATCAAGAAAAGAGCATATTACTTTTTGAGATGTTACTATAAATTAATCTCATGCATTCGCCATAATAATTACTTTCTGAGATGTATGGACAAGGTTTGTATCCTGGGTAGAAATTTTCCATTCATGGACAAACTAAGATACATAATAAGCAGAATATAGATAATGGGGCAAATATATGAAAACAAATCATATTATTAACTAAATAAAAAACCAAAACTTCGGAGATCGAATACAGTCCATACAGAAATTCTCAAATAATACCTTGCATTTGGCCAATAGGTTTAGATATATCAATGATAACAATACCTCTCGATATCCCTTGAAGATGATGGATAAGAGGGGCAAGATATACATTTATGCCTTTGAATTACCATTTCCTAGAACTTAAAAGTGAAAGCATTAAATGTTATTTCTAATGCTTAGATAAGGAGGAAGATTATAGTTTTTGACTATCATTGGCCATGTAGAGTGTTTACTGGATCTCTTTGAAAATGAACTGCCAACTTGGATGGGGTTAGAGCGAGTCCTTGGCCATGAAGAGTGGAGTCACGATAACCTTATGCTGTTATTTTGGCTCTATACTCGAGAGTCACGTATAGGGCCTAAATTTGATGGGCATTTACGCACCATATTTCCTATCAAATATATGTGTTTATTTTACTTATTGTCAAATCAGAGGCAGACGTTGCTAATTAGCGTGTCATTTTAATACGTATATATGTATATTATATGGTATATCTTCTATAAAGATAGCAGAGATTCTCATAGGATTCAGCATGCTAGAAGGATGATTCACCATGAGGTTTTCAAGCTGCGCTGAAACAGGCAGCCTTGAATTCCACTACACAAGTGATGAACCGACTATCAACCGACCTCGATTAGTATAGTTTTTTCTAATAAAAGGGAGTTCGGCAATCCCTACTCTCCCTGACTTTAATTAAATAAAAAAAGAATAGAAATGAATAGGACTAGTGCCCACGGGACCCCCCAAGTCCCACAATGCAGGGGCAACATTAACACGTCAAGAAGTCATACCTTCGTGGTAGAGCTTACAAAGCTTACATGAATTCATAGAGGAGGTTGATAATCCTTGCATCCCCATCATGCAGAGCCCACTTGGTTTTAAGCTTATTGTTGACATAATGTAGCTTTTTGTGATGTTTGAAGGGGGGGGGGGGGGGGGGTTTCTTAGAGTTAGCAATTCTTTTGCCATGAAGGAATAGGGACTTCCAGATTGACCACTCCTTGGGGGTATTTCCAAAGTTGTGAGTGCATCCTTCCTACCAAATCTTCCAAAGGACCTCTCCCCTCATCGCATTCCACAACGCCGTAGAGCAACTGATCGCTTCACCAATGAGGGCTTGCTTCCAATTGATTTGTCCTTGGAGCTCCAGAGTACAACCAAGGACCCTCCATAGCCGAAGGGATTTAGTATAGTTGCGACTCACGATAGTTGCGACTATCAACCATTTGCTCACGATAGTTGCGACTCGGGAGTATAGTTTTTTTTGTCGGAAAAGGAAGTTCGGCATTAGCCTACTCTTCTGTACTTTGATTAAAATAAAAGAAAACAAAAATACAGGCGGAAAAGGGCCTAGCACCCCTGAGACCCACCGAATCCCAGAAAGTAGGGGAAGAACATACAAAACTAGAGGGTTTCTCAGGAATATAGTTAAATTTGATGCCCATTTGGGCATCAAATACACTTTGGCCAAGGAAATCCGAACATGCAACACTCTCGCATTGTGCTATGTGCATGCAGCACAAACAATCAGCAAGACAAACAATGAGCACCTCCAAGTTTCTTCCAAGTTTGAGGAGTGCTGAGTCTTTCCTTGTTGTGGCAAAGGTATAAAACAATAACTTGCGACTTGGAACATGGGACTTGGAACTGCTTTCTATGGAATGATATGATTGTATATATGATGTGCCATAAAATCCCACCATATGTACCATCGTATGATGCATAAATACAATACCATGTATATCATATAAATACAATATCATGTCAATATTCACAAATTCAATCATACAAAACAGAGAATGGAGAAGATTTAAAGGAAAAATACTTAAGTGTTTTTGATTGAGACCATTCAGTTCAAAGCACGTGCCAATTAATTCAATTCAAGTCTAAACAGGTTACAAAGAGCCTGTTTAAACAACTACAATTCGCTGTGGCTGACTCTCTTCCTTTGAATCAAACATAAATATCATGATTTTTTTGTGTACTTGACTGGGGCATATGGAGCTTTGCAGGCCCCATATAATCTCTCTTGAAATCTAGTTGATTGTCTCCTTGCAATCTTTAATTCTTAAGTCTCTCGATATTTTTTAGATTTATTTTATTCCCTCCTTTCGAGCAAACGTATAAGAGAAATATCTTTGTGAGTGGACTTACAATTCCCTGCTTTAGAGCAGACGTATAAGATCTTTGTGGGGGATCTTCCTCTTCAACTTGTTGCCTTGCATTATGTGGCCAAATCTTTTCTTCTGAGTTTCACATGGCCTCCCTCAAAGCTAATGATATAAATGACTTTTGGGCTTCTTCTTCTTCTTCTTCTTCATGCCTCGCATTAATCTAAAAGTCCCCAGCGAATCTTCCACCATCATCAGCTCTATTATTATATCTTTTTCGATCTTTTCCATTGGCCAGCTAGAAAATATATACTTCTCAATTTAGGGTGGGCTCCATGGCCATTGAGTGGTGTTTACAAGTTTCTAAAATGTTGCATTTTAGGTCAAAACTAGACTTGATGAATCTCTTGATGTCTTCTGCATGCAAGGTCGGTATGGTAATAAATTCTATGAATAGCTTTTCTTGTGTACAGAAGTTTGATGCCCAAGGCTCCATGTAAAGTTCCTATCGAGCAAACAACAATTTCCACATACAAATAATGCCAAAGTATTGGTCAATCGTTGTCTCACATATGCATTGTCAATTGCTCACAGGGTTGGATTCACATTGATCATTTGAACACTTCAATTTTGTTCGCGAAAATCATTTGGCTGTATGAAAAAACTTGAAAAAAAAAAAATCGTTGAGTTAAGCTGAATGTATAACGTTTTTTTTTTTCCTTGTGGGAGTCAGCTAGAGACTTTTTGAGGGTCATTGGGCTAAGCTCGTGCAAAGATATCATATCAAAATGTTGTATTTAAAGAAAAAGCAATCCTCAACGGCTTGTAGGCTTGTGAGCTTTACATGGAATCCTCAACGGCTTTCAGACTTACTTTTAGGCGATCTTCCACCCGCACATTGAGACCCATTCTAAACCCCACAATCAAGATCCCTTGCCGAATTAGCCATAGAAATATACTTGTAAGAAGCTCCCTCTTTTTCGACACCATAGGATTTTTGTCGTGGATAATAACAAAATGAAAACTAAGTGGATCGCCCATGAAGGCAACAAAAACATAATTTATCTTCTTTGTAAATCCCTCTAAGACATGGCCTTCCTATCGTATCTTCAACATCAGCACTATTGTACCTTTGAGCCGTCCTACCCCTACTTTTTGGGATAAGAGGAATCCCAAGGGCATTATGCCCCTTCACTCTACAATTCTCTTTTCTATTATGATTAATTCAGGCTAGGGAGACTAGGCCTTTGCCAGATTTCCTACTTGAAAAACAGCTCATTAGCTAAGCACTATAGCATGGAATTGCTTGAGTCTTCCTATGCATGTTTTGTTCCATATTTGTGTAATTATTTATCTATTGTATCTATTGTGAATCCTTATGTGGTAGTGCGACCCCTACTTTATACTTTTCCTTCCTCTTCATCTTTAGTTGGTTGTCCCATCTCTCTCTCTCTCTCTCTCTCTCTCTCTCCTTGTTCTCTTATTCATCTCCTTTTTGGTGGAGCTATTACAACGGGCCATTGTAGCGACTTTTCTCGTAACTATTGGTATATTAATCAATTTTATTTACTAGTATCCTAATCCATCTCTTCTTCTATGTTTATGTGAGTGTGAGTTTTCCAACAAGTCCATCATCATAGAATTGTGTATTGTGCACCTTTCAAACATAGACCCTTTGGGCACTCTTTGTGGTTGTATGTTGTGCCCAATTATGTCTATTTTTTAATCTATCTTCTTTTCCTACATGTCAAGGTGTGCGAAAATGGGAGAAGATCTTTTATGTTCTTTGATCCTCTTTATTAACTAACAAGAAGGAACTTTCCATGAATAATTTTATTAGGTGACATTCTCTATATATTTTCCATTGATACTTACTTCTGATCACATTCCCTAAGGAAATTCGAAGCCATATCTTCCTCTTATGCTCTCAACAAAAAGATTATATAGTTCAATATATGCTATGCGGGAGAGGTATTATTTTTCTCAACTACCTTGTGCAATGTGATCATACGGAAGTACCGATTGAAAATAATTAAATAAATAAAATTTTTATCACCTTTCAAAACACACCTTGTAAGTTATCCATGGAATGATCCTTTTCCTTACTGGGTAACTGAATCAAATTATATAAACTTTCTTTCCCAGCCTCGGCACAATAGATGGATAGTGACCACAAGAGAACCGAGAGAGACACAAAAAGACTCCAATCTACGAATGCTTCAGTGAGCCACTACTACAATGTTGAGTTGGTGACAATATACTTCTTCAACTCCTTATTTCTGAGCATGTTATCGAAGTTTTTTTTCTTTTGTTTTAAAAGAGGTTTAGTAGGCACCTACTCCCCCAAGGTTTAACTTTGAAAGTACAACTCTACATATGAATGGGCATAGTACCCATAGTGCCCCCTGTATCTCACAAAACAGCGCTTACATTTGGTTGCAACTAGTAAGCTAGATTACAACTAGTTTAAACTTTTTTTATAACCCTAGATTAAGTTATATTATTTTCCAAATAATGTAGTTTTTTTATAGCATTGCATGAACTTGAGTGGGAAGCGAGCGAGCGAGAGAGAGAGAGAGAGAGAACAATGAGTTCTCCTAATGTTAGCACATCCATGTTGCTATGCTCATGGAGGGGACAATAGAGTGCAAACTAGGTCTTCAGGTGCATAGGTTTTGTTTATTCTATCATCTACCCACTCTTCATCATAACCTATGCAAATAATCTTGTTTTATTTAATTATACAGAGAAAAACGTTATCTCCGAATAGCTTTCTTGACTTAGACATTCTAAAGGAAAAATCTTACCAAGAAATTCCTGATCTAAATCTAGAGTTGTAGAAATAATGGTATTTAATACGCAAATTAATCATGCATTTTACTCCAAAAATTGGGACTTGAAATGCTTATTTTATTTCAATATGTTCGGTAGATCCTACTCTTTCAAGATATAATTAATAGAATATTTAGTTTGACAAGTGAATCGGTCTAGCATCCATGGGACTCCCCATATCCCACAAAGTAAGGGCTGCTTATAGATTAATAAAGACTTTTACAAAGAAATTTGATCAGTCTTTTGTCACTGTGATGTGGGGCCCACTTGGTTTTGACCTTGTTGTTCTCTAAGAAGAATACTCTATGATGTCTAAAGAGCGGGGGCTTCTTACAATTTGAAACTTCTTTGGCTAAAAGAAAAAGAGATTTTTTTGGTCGACCATTCTTTATGAGTGCTTCAAAAATTTGTTGCACACCTCTCTTTCCATATTTTCCATAAAATATCCCCTTTTATAGCATTCCATAATGCTAAGGAAGATCCGATTTTTTCACCGAGAAAAGCATTATTTTAGTTAATGTGTCCCTATAAAAGCATGATTCTCTCAAGGGCATGCCGGACCCATATTGATTTGGGGCACGAATAGAAAAGGTGTCCCAATTCTTCCATGCTAGGGAGGAATAATTTGAACCACGAGGGGACCCTACAAATTTTATTAGCTTTTACATTGGTCCAGATACCATGATGTAGGATTTGCCACAATGAGCATGACATGAAATTCCACATCCTTCTTCAATCTTAGAACCTTATCAAGGCTATTGCCACTGTGCCATCTCACACCCTCATGGTGAGAAGAGTCCTGATCAATGAGGAGGTGATTCCTCAAGTGTTCCTAAGCATTGAATATGCTATACAACAGAAAACATTCTTCATAGTCCACTCTTTTGGCTAGATCAATGTCCTCCAATCTAATCCACTAACAAGTATCTTGGTTCTAGAGGTGTTTCCTCAAATAGAAGCCTTTGTTTCAAAGCTTCCTAGCTTTTTCGAGGTTCGAAGACTCCACACCTGTGGTGCCCTTGATAGGGAGCCGGATCACATCATTTTCTCTAATACTCACCACCAACTTCCAATCTTCATTTATTTTGATAAATTTTTGAACCTTGTTCCAACTCTTCCATAGAGAACAAACCAAGCTCGAGCCTTTGGGAGTGACAGGAAATGGGGAAAACAATATGGTAAGAACGCCAAGATCCTTCCACCCTAGGAGGCCCACAAGCTTAAGAGCACTCTTGTTTCTAAAAATAAGCTTGGCCGAATGGGTATCACTATTGATCCATGCTTTAATTAACCATTTTGCCACTACCATATTGGCCATTCCTTCAAGGTCTAAAATTCCCAAACCACCTTGATCCGTTTGGCTAATGCAAAAAGTCCATTTAATTTTAGGGATACCCCTTCTACTAGGGTCACATGTCTAGAGGACGTTCCCTACAAATTCTCTCCAATTTTAAGATTTCTTGGTCTTTTGGTCTCGACTAGGAGAGAAACTAAAACATCGAAGAGAGAAGGAATGTGTTAATCACCATGGCATCACCAGTTAGATTAATTTGCATACTTTTTTAGGTATGCTAGGTTGCTTTGGATCTTAGAGAGAGCCAAGTTCCATCGTTGCCCCATCAAAACATTGAATTCCATTGGAATACCTAACAAGTGGAAGATTTGACCACTAGGGATCAACTAACAACCAAGGTCAATAAGCAAATGAGGAGGATATGATATGGCTGGAGCATATAGAGCTTTTGCAGGCCCCATATAATCTCTCTTGAAATCGATTTGATTCTCTTAAAAAAAATACAATATCATATCAATATTCACAAATTCACTCATACAAAACAGAGAATGGAGAATATTTGAAGGAAAAATACTTAAGTGTTTTTTATTGAGAACATCCAATTCAAAGCACGTGTTAATGAATTCAATTCAAGTCTAAACAGGTTCGAAAGAACCACAAGCAACTACAATTGGCTGTGGGTGACTCCCTTCCTTAGAATCAAACATAATGCATAGAATGGTTTTCTTTCATGGTTTTTTTGTGTTCTTGACTGGAGCATATAGAGCTCTTGAAATCGACTTGATTCTCTTTGTATTCTTAAATTGTTTTGTCTCTCGATATTTTTTAGATTGCAAAAGAAAAAAAAAAAGCGCTGCTTTCGATCAAACGTACAAGGGACATAACTTAATGGATTCAAGTTGCAATGAAGTGATTCGACTTACGATTCTAAATTTGGCTTTGACTTTCGTGATCTTCCTCTTCATTATGTGGTGAAATCTCTTCTTCTGAGTTTCCTCCCTCAAAGCTGATGATGTAACTGACTTTTGGGCTGCTTCTTCTTCTTCTTGATGCCTTGCATTAATATAAAATTCCCCAGCAAATCTTGCACCATCACCAGCTCTTTTTTTACATCTTCTTTTATCTTTTCCATTGGCCAGCTAGTTGCGATTATCAACCATTTGCTCACGATAGTTGCGACTGTTCTGTTTTTTGTCGAAAAAGGAAGCTAGACATTAGCCTACTCTCCCCTACTTTGATTAAAATAAGGAAGCTAGACATTAGCCTACTCTCCCGTACTTTGATTAAAATAAAAGAAAACAAAAATACAAATGAACGGGCATAGCACCCATTGGCATCAAACACACTTTGGCCAAGGCATCAAACACGCAGCAAGACAAACAATGATCTGAGTCTCTCCTAGTTCCAGTTTCAAGGCAAAGGTATAAAACAATAACTTGCAATGATATGACTGTACATTCCTATCATATGATATGGCTGGAGCATATAGAGCTTTTGCAGGCCCCATATAATCTCTCTTGAAATCGATTTGATTCTCTTAAAAAAAAAAAAAAAAGAATTCATTCACTGCTTTCAACTTCCTCTTCCTCTTCAACTTGTTGCCTTGCATTATGTGGGGAAATCTTTTCTTCTGAGCTTCACATGTGGGGAAATCTTTTCTTCTGAGCTTCACATGTGGGGAAATCTTTTCTTCTGAGCTTCACATGGCCTCCCTCAAAGCTAATGATATAAATGACTTTTGGGCTTCTTCTTCTTCTTCTTCATGCCTTGCATTAATATAAAAGTCCCCAGCGAACCTTCCACCATCACCAGCTCTATTTTTATATCTTTTTCGATCTTTTCCATCGGCCAGCTACAAAATATATCTTTTCCATGGGCCATTGAATGGTCCTTACAAGTTTCTAAAATGTTGGATTTTAGGTCCAAACTAGCCTTGATGAGTTTCCTGATGCCTTCTGCATGCAAGGTCGGTATGGTAATAACTTCTATGAATAGCTTTTTTAGTGTATAGAAGTTTGATGTCATACCGACCTAACAAGCAATGAATAACTTGCACATGCAAATAATGCCAAAATGTTGGTCAATGGTCGTCTCACATATGCATGTCATTGGGTTGGATTCAACTGAAATGATCAAATGAACACTTCAACTGTATGCAAAAAGTTGAGGAAAAAAAGTCGTTGAGTTAAGCTTTTTTGCTTTTTTTCTTTTTTAGGTTTCTTTTCTGTGGGAGTCAGCTAGAGACCTTTTGAGGGTCGTTGGGCTAAGCTCGTGCAAAAATATCATATCAAAATGTTGTATTCAAAGGAAAAGGAATCCTCAACGGCTTTTAGGCTTACTTTGAGGTTTCTTCTTCTTTTAAAAGATATCGATTGATTTTTGGCTGCTTCTTCTTCTTCCTTCAAATTGTCATCAAAGTCCCCATCGGATCTTCCACCATCACGTCGAGACCCATTCATAAGCCCATAATCCATATCCCTTGCCCAATTATGCATAGAATATATACTTGTAAGAAATTATATCCTTTTCGACACCATAGGATTTTTTTCATGGATAATAACAAAATGAAAAATAAGTGGACCGCCATGGGGGCAAAAAAAAAAACATCATTTATGTTCTCTGTAAATCCCTCTAAACCATGGGCTTCCTATCGTATCATGAACATCAGCACTACTGTGCCTTTGAGCCATCGTATCCCTGCTTTTTGAGATAAAAGGGATCCCAAGGGTACTATGCCCCTTCACTCTACAATTTTATTTTCTATTATTATTAGTTCAAGTTAGGGAGACTAGGCCTATGCCGAATTTCCTCTTATGAGAAACTCACCATCTCATTACCTAAGCACTGTAGAATGAAATTGCTTCAGTGTTCCTATGCCTGTTTTGTTCCATATTTGTGCAATTATTTATCTATTGTAACTATTATGAATCCTTGTGTGGTAGTGTGTCCCCTTTCTTCTTCTCCTTCCTCTTCATCTTTAGTTGGTTGTCCCATCTCTCTCTCTCTCTCTCTGTCTCTTCTTATTCTCTTGTTCATCTCCTTTGAGATGCCTGTAAGTAGCCACCTTCAATTGAAAAATGGTTGAAAAACCTCTTGGAGACTAGTCTAGTGAATGATCTCTCAATACCTCTAAGTTTGGTGAGTGTGGATTCAAAAAAGCACATGGTATCGTATTTCAGCAGCGCTAGACTTGTACGTACACCCTCAACGGGTCTTGACCTGAATAGTTCTTCAAAGATTAAGAATCCTCATCTTAGAAGAAAAAACACCTAACCTTCTGACGATTCAATTGAAATAAAAGACCCAAGCGTTCTTGAATAAAACATAAGGGGCCTCCATGGATTTGTCAATGGAATTCCAGAGTCTTGACCTTCACCCATGAAAATAGCTCCACAATTATATAATAGTATGATTTATCCATAACCTATCATCATTGGAGATCTTTCATATGCAAGTTCTTTAGCTTTCTAGTATATGATAGTGGGATGATATGCTCACAAACGATGTATACTTCAAAAATTTAATTTATTATTTAGAGAATATAGAAGGATAATGGGATCCCAAACGAATAATGCTGCATCATTGCAGAATAATGTTTCTTCTACAGGTCCCCCTATAGTAGTGATATATATATATATATATATATATATATATATATATATATATATATATATATATATATATATGTGTGTGTGTGTATGTGTGTGAGAGATATAATAGAGGATCTTGCGGTCATTATATGACAGCAATTATGACACATAGAACCTCGTTGACTGCTTCCACATTGTTCCAAAAGAACACTTTTGAAAGTTCTCTTCATCTAGAAGTTTGCAAAATAACGCTTTTGAAAGTTCTGAGAGTTTTTCCATCCACTTTTTCTCGCAAGCCTATAAACAATGTCTCTACCGCTGGACCATATATAGCATAAAAATACAATATCATATGTACCATCGTATGGATGCATAAATAGAATATCATATCATTTTTCTCAAATTCACTCATCCAAAACAGAGAACGCAGAATATTTAAATTAAAAATATATATGTGTTTTTTATTGACACCACTCAACTCAAAGCACGTGTTAATGAATTCAATTCAAGTCTAAACAGGTTAGAAAGAACCACAAGCAACTAGAATCGGCTGAGGAAGATATGGTGGGAAAGATGTGTTTATAACTTTGGTGATTTCTCCAAAGAGTGGTCCATTGAGAAATCCTTGTTTCTCTTCCGTAAAAGAATCGCTAATTATAAGCGATCCCACCGCCCCCCCCTTAGGCATAATCAAGTGCTCCTTCTGATCAACAACAAGCTCAAACCCAAGTGGACCTTGCACGAGGGCGATGAGAGGGTGATCAACCTTTTTTATACTGCCATCTAAACTCTGTAAAAGCTACCCCTGCTCTATGAGATTCAAGGGATCCCATGGGCACTAGTCCCCTCCACTTGTACTTTCCTTTTATTTCAATTAATACAAGTCCAAGAGAGTAGGCCAAGGCCGAACTTTCTTTATTTAAAAAAAAAAACTACAATTGGCTGTGGGTAACTCTCTTCCTTTGAATCAAACATAATGCATAGCACAGTTTTCTTTCATGATTTTTTTGTGTTCTTGTCTGAAGCATACAGAGCTCTTGAAATCGATTTGATTCTCTTTGTAATCTTAGATTCTCTAGTCTCTCGATATATTTTAGATTGCAAAAAAAAAAAAAGAATTCATTCACTCCTTTCGAACTAATGATATAAATGACTTTTGGTCTTCTTCTTCTTCTTTTTCTTTTTCATGCTTGTAAGAAGTTCCCTCTTTTTAGACACCATGGGATTTTTGTTGTGGATAATAACAAAATGAAAAGTAAGTGGACTACCATGGGGGCAACAAAAACATCATTTATCTTCTCTCTAGATCCCTCTAAAACATGGGATTCCTATCGTATCATGAACACCATCACTACTATGCTTTTGAGCCACCATATCCCTTCTTTTTGGGATACGAGGGATCCCAAGGGCACTATGCCCATTCACTCTACAATTCTCTTTTCTATTATTATTGTTGATGTATGAAACATCACAAGAAATGAATTAATGTGACACTCGACAACTTCTATGGTCACCGTTAACTCAATGTTTCTCCAAACTTTGAAAAATGATAGCCAAAATTGAGAGCTTTACTTCTTTAGAAATTTCTAGTCACTAAAATGACATACCTTCACTCTTTTGCTTATTTCTCTTAGCAAAAATATGATTTTGCCAAGATCTTTTGGTGGATGAAAGTAGAAGAGAACAGATTTCCAAGAAGATATTAGTTGCTAAAAACTCTGCACTACACACCAAGTTATGGCCTTCACAAGTTGACCCTCTATGAGCTACCAAGATAGGAAATCTTGCCGGTTTTGGTAAACCCGCCTGTCTAAATATAAAAGTTTTCAACTTGCTATCAACTTGCACCAAGAATCCGATACCAGGCATCGAATTGGTGTGGTTTTGGCCACTTTTGAGCAACTAAAATACCCCCTTGAACACAGGTATGAAGAAAACCACTTTTATGTTGGAATTCGATGCTAAGCATTCACTTTACATTGAAATTTGATGCCAAGCATTGAGTTGCATCAAAAACCTTATGATTTTAAGGAGATTCAACAAAAGATAAAACTCAAAGAATGGAACAAGGACTTATCAGCTCAAACTCGATGATAGGCATCGAGTTGCTTGAAAAACTTGAAAATTTGAAGTCATTACCATGATAGACAATCATGGAGATGGAGGAGAGAGTCTCATACACAAAAATTCTATTAATTCTTCTAATAGCTATGGAAACTAAAAAACTTATAGGTGCTTTCTCACTCAGAGAAGGCCGAATATTTCTTAGTCATACAAAATCTCCCTTTCTCACATTCTTTCTCTCTCTAAATTTGTTGATACAAACTAACCTATATAGATTTTCTCAATCTCGTGACTTTTGAAAATTCTAGAACTAAAGTTAAGTCTAACTTTACAAATATGGTACATGTGTGAAATTGTCCCTTCACATAGGCGTATGCTTTTTTTCTAAGAATTTGACCTTCAACTTTATGTCCAATTTGTGATTGGTTCTCCATCAACTTCCCCTCAATCACTAATTGATATTCTTTGTTTCTTCATATCTTCTTCTTTTCTTTTACTCATGCCATACTTTTGAATCTGCTAGTCTTCACACCATCCAAGCTCTTTGTCATTATATCTCCTATCTGATCCTTTGTAGAAATGTACTCCACTTCAATTTCTTTCTCGAGTATCTTTTCTCTCAAGAAATGATACTATAACTCTATATGTTTTGCTCTTGCATGAAATACTAGATTTACTATGAGATAAAGTGAAGTCATGTTATCTCCATGTATTGTAGGTATACTTTGATTAATGCCCAAGCTTTTGAACAATGTCTGCATCCATATGACCTCCTTAGCTGCTTCTACAAGTCCTTTGTACTCAACTTTAGTTTTATGATAATGCTACTATATGTTCTTTCTTTGTTATCTATGCCATAAGTTTGAGCATAGCCTTTCACCACCAGTGTGGCTTTTTATCTGGCGATACTTCCATCTACAAGCTTCTTCACTTTATAAACCCATTTTTCCAATTACCTTCTTAGCATTTGGTTTAGAAACAAGTTCCCAAGTCTTGTTCTCCTCTAGTGCATTGAGTTCTTCCTTCACTGCTTCTTCCCATTGCTTCTTACCTTTTGCTTCATCATCATTCTGAGGTTCTTCATCATCTTTGACCATATATGCATAGTTCTTCTGAGTTATGTAAGAAGTATCATAAGAATACCTTTCTGATTGCCTTCTTGTCCTACTTGACCTCTCCTTGGTTCACATTCTTTATGTGTGTCTAGATACACCTCTTCATCAAATATATGAAGTTATTCATTTATTCTTAATTATCCACTTCTAGATGTAGTTGCATGCATATACTCTTCATCTTCATTCACCTCCACTCTTGATTTTCCTTTCTCATATCTTCTTATGACTTCTTCAAATTCTTCAACTGTATGAATTTGATCTACATAACAATTTTTTTGTTCATCAAATGTAACATCTCTAGAAACAAGAAATGGTTTGGTTAGAGGATTCCACAACCTGTAACCCATTTGCTTTTCATCATAACCAATGAACACATATTTTTCTAGTTTTGGTTCAAGTTTATGTCTAAGTTGTGATGGCACATAAGCATATGCAATTGATTCAAATACTTTACAATGATCTAGTATTGGTTTCTTACCCCACGAAGCTTCGTATGGAGTCATTCCATTTAGAGTTGTTCATGGTCATCTATTCACAAGATATGTAGTTGCATTTAGAGCCTCAACCTAAAGATAATTTGGACAATTCTTCTCCTTGAGCATAGCTCTAGCAAACTCAACCAAAGTGTTGTTTCTTCTTTTTGCTACACCATTTTGTTGTGGTGTATACCTATAGGTTATTTCTCTCTTAATACTTGCATTCCAAAGATAATCATTGAACTCTTTGGAGAATTATTCTCCCACTCCATCAGACCCCAATCTCTTGAGCTTTTGACATGTGACTCTCTCTCTACATATGCATGAAAATGCTTGAAAGCTCCAACCACTTCTGATCTTTCCTTCAAAACATACAAAATTATCCATCTTGTACCATCATCAATGAACAAAACACAATTCCTTGAGCCATTGATAGATCTTTCTTTTGTTGGTACCCATATATCTGTATGAATGAGCTCTAGTTCTCCATCATGTTTGAATCCTTTCTTCAGAAATGGTAACCTATGTGCTTTTCCCATTGGACATGCTTCACATTTCTAAATCATATGTTGACTCTCCACATTTGGTAGTCCTAGTATAGACAGATTTACAACCATACCTTTAATTCCTCTTTCGTTGAAGTGACCCAATCTCTTATGCTAGAGATCAAGTTCTGTAATCACTCCACCATGTGTGAGAAAAGCTTGACCAATGTCACCTTGCACTCTTAAAGTAAAGATTCTACCTTCTTTCTTACCAAAAACAATCTGATTATATCCATTCTTTGGATCTTCAACAAATACTCCTTCATTTATAAACCTAAATTGAAAACCTTTTTCAACTATCTATCTCACACTAATCAAGTTTTTAGGTATTGTGAGAACATACAAAACATTGGTTAGCAAATGCTCCACTCTTGCATTTCACTTTTCCAATTGAATGTACACTATATTTTGTATTATCACCTGTTTGAACTGTATGACTAGAAATGACTTTTTCCAATTCTGACATCAATTCTATGTTTCCTAACAAATGATTAGAACATCGAGAGTCAACATAAAATACCTTTAGGTCTTCTTTATCTGATGTGTTGATTTAATTCATCATCAATGATGAATAACTTTCATTCTGTGTGTCATATGCATAATTGTACTAAGTAGTGTTGTAGGATTGATTCTGTCCCCAACATCTTCCTCCACATCTACCATAGCCTCCTCTTTGATTTTTGGCTACTTGGGTTGTTTTATCCCAAGGGGGGATCACTACCACCAGATTTGCATGCTTTTTCTGACTATGACTGGGTGGTTGCTATGACACTCGTGTGTCCACTCTTGGTTTTTTCTTCATGCTTGGTAGCTCATGTATATCTTGGTTGAGCACGAAGCAGCCTATTGTGGCCACTTCTAGTTGTGAGGCTGAGTATAGGGAAGCTTTCACATCTATTGTTGATTGTGTGTGGCTCAAAACCCTTATGGTTGATTTGGGTTTGGGTTAGTCTTCTACCACCACCATCTTCACTGATAGTCAGAACGCATTGGTAGTTGCGAGGAACTCTATGTTCCATGCTCGCATTAAGCACATTGCGGTGTATTATCATTATGTTAGGGAGAGGTTCTCTATTAGGGAGATCAGCTTGGCATATGTGCCCATGTAGGAGAACATTGTAGACCTTTTCATGAAGGCTTTGCCTAGGAAGAAGTTTGAAGCTTTCCGCAAAGCTTTTGGCTTACTTACTTTTGTGGATGAATTTCCACATAGCTTATAACTTCCTTATACATGAGTGCCAGCTCCTTATTCACCGCATCACTCCCAGGGGGGATTTGTTGATATATTTAGGTAGTGATGTGTGAACACTCTAGGACCGTGGAGGCAAATTTTTCCCTCTTTAGGAGGTTTTTTCCTCCGGCTTGTATATACACCTATTGCCCTAATGGGCTACTTATCTTTGTATATTCTAGTAGTAATACATCGAGTATTGTGTGTTGTGCTCCAAGCTTCTTCTTCTTCCTTGTGTTGCTCGTGTGCTTCCGCACAGATCTAACTCCAACACACAGTGCTAAGGAACATTCGATTGCTTCACCAAGAAAAGAATGCCTCTAGTTAATTTGTCCTTGTAAAAGCATGATTCTCTCAAGGGCCTACAAGACCGAAATTGACTTGGAGCACAAATTGAAAAGGTGTCCCAATTATTCTAGGCCATGAAGGCATCATTTGAACCATGGGGGGACCCCACAAATTTTATTATCTTTGATAATGGTCTAGATACCACGATGTAGGATTTCCCACATAAGCACAAACTTCTTTATCTCGATGAGGGGGTGCCAAAGGGATTCAAACTTAAAGTCCCACGTCTAGCTTAACCAATCTAGACAACACTTCCTATTGAGCCTCACATGTAAACTATTTTACCTTGTTCCAACTCGTCCATAGAGAACAAACCAAGATCGATCCTTTGGGAGTGATAGGAAATGGGGAAAGAAATACGGTGAGAAGGCCAAGACCCTTTCACCCTGGGAGCCAAAAGCTTAAGAGCACTCCTATTTCTAAAAATAAGCTTGGCCCAAGAGGCATTACTATTGATCCACTCTTTAATTAATCATTTTGCCAATAACTTATTGGCCATTCCTTTAAGGCCTAGAATTCCCAAACCACCTCGATCCTTTTGACTAATGCAAATAGTCCATTTAACTTTGTAGATAGCCCTTCTATTAGGGTCGCCTGTCTAGAGGAAGTTCCTGCAAATATTGTCTAGTTTGAAGATCTCTTGGTCTTTTGGTCTCTAGCAGGAGATAAAGTAAAGCATCGAAGAGAGAAGGAATGTGTTAATCACTATAGCATGACTAGCCAAATTAATTTGCATACCTTCTCGGTATACTAGCTTGCTTTGGATCTTAGAGAGAGCCGAGTTCCATCCTTGCAGCATCAAAACATCGAATCCCATCGGAATACCTAAGATGTTATATGTTATGGAATAATGGAATGTTATATGGATTTTAATGTCTTGAGGATTTTAATGTGATTTGTATTTTAATTTAGCAAGTGAAGACTCATGAGGGTGTGAATGATTGTGAAATTATTCAAATATTTTTTGACATATTTAGAAGAATATTTAGAAGATATTATTTTATTTATTTTTGTAAAAATAATGTATCGCTTTAGCATTTTGGTAAAAATAGTAGACTACAATTTTGTAAATAATACATATTTTCATAAAAAAGCACGCTTTTCAAAGCGCTACCCTCATGTATCTTCTACTTACTAGGATGTAATGCACATTACCTATAAATACACATGCTTTGATATACTCATCCATTAGAGTATGTGGGGGGAGATTGTACCCAATCTAGTGTCAAGTCTCTTGTCTCTATCTATTCTATTTATGCTTTTGTGAGATTTTGTTTCTGTTTCTATTTCTTCATACATGCATTTGTGGGTATAAGGCCATGGAACCTACCCATAACACCAAGGATTTTGGTACATCACCCCTACATGGGGTAATGTGTGTGCAATAGTTGGAGCTTTTGCATCAAGAACTCCAAAATGCTTAGAATGAATGCGATGGTGCACTCCAACAATTGCAAAGTGATGACAATAACCTAGTTAGTGTGTTAAAGGCCATTATCACAACTCAAGAACAAGGCACACAGTCCAAGATTGATGCTAAAAATATCCAATTTTCACGATTCGATGGACGAAAAGGTGGCCAAATTGTTCGTTTATGGTTTTCTCAATTTGATGTTTTTTTGTTCAGAGGAATCATCATCTAAAAGTGAGAAAGTGAAATTTATAGAAATTGTGTTACCCAAGGTACTTAGATCCTTTTCCAGTGCTTCTTCTTTCCAATCAAGTTGAATGTCTTTAGGAACCACCTCAAGGTTGTGTACTTGAGTGCTGATGGGCTTCATGTCATTAGTTTAGAACCTACATTTAGCTTTAGTATGACCAAAACTTACCACAATGCCAGCAAGTGATATGAGGCCTCTTTTGTTGAGCACCCATCATCATAGTTTCAAGAATTGGAGGTTTGGTAGGGTGTAAGGGGGTTTTCTTGGGTACTAGTGAGAAACTAGATTGAGAAGGGCATGGAAAAGTAGGGAGCATTGAAAAGTAGTGAAAAGGAAAAATTAGGCTTGATTGGTGGTTGTTGTTGATGCATCTATTGTAAGCGAATGGACTTGGTAATGGACTAAAACTCTTTCTCAACATCATGTGCGAAAGAAATAGCTTCATAGAGACTCCCAAGAGGTAGGGTGTTGAGCTTGGCTTGGATTCCCATCTCCAAACCATCTTCATACTTTCTTTGCAAGGTATCTTTAGGAATCATTTCAAGCAAAGGAATATGTAGTCGTCGTCACCAAAAGAATTCAATGTAGGTAGAAATAGTATCTCCATTTTTCCATCCAAAAGCTGTCCATGCTCGAAGAGCATGTAAGTGGACTAGGGAGGAAGGAAGGACTCCTTGATCTTCATTTGAAATTCATCCCATGTGGTAGGGTGGTTGGTGCTATGGCACATAACATTCCACCATAATTGGGCCTTATGCACCATATAATTAGTAATGAATTTCACTTTCTCACTTTCAAAATATGATTCATCTGAATAGAAATCATCAAATTGAGAAATCCATGAAAGAAGAAATTGGCCATCTTTTCATCCTTTGAATCCTACAAAATTGGAATTTCTTAGCACCAATCCTCGACTATGTGGCTTGTTCTTGAGTGGTGATAATGGCCTTTACCACCCTAACTAGGTTATTTTCATCCCTTTGCAATTGTTGGTTCATTTTGGCTCCCTTTGGTTCTATTGGCAGTTGTTGGCTATGTGCGAACCAATTTCTTTCATGAAAAACTTCTCTTGCAACTCGTTCCCGTCCTAGCTACGCGTGCAAAACTTGAAAAATGCAAGCACATAGACATCTATATTCATCATATCTCCCAACCATTGAGCTTTTTTTTATAAAGACTCTCTCTTTTAATTCTTCCACCCTACTTCTTCATATGGTGAGATAATCATATGAATGTCATGTGATGTTTCCTTCCCCTTTAAAGCATTTTCATTCTCAAAAATGTAAACAAAATGTTCGTAATGCTAGAAGAAAGTGCTTGGACTCCCATGAACCCCATGTACTCTATGTACATGGTCATCTTTGTGTATTGTTTCCCTGTATCCTTCCCCTTAAGAAGCCTCATGAGAGATCATCTCAAAGGTTGGAAACCGTCTCAGTGGTGCCTACTACCTCCCATGTACTCTCCGCTTCCAAACTATCACTCCCATAACATACAACATCATCCAAGTGACCTAAGTCGATTTGATGTATACTCTATGGGGTAATAATATAAGAAGCAAGTGTAAAGTGTCAAGTTTATAGGCTTGATCATACCATAATGGAGATACTAGACTATAAAATTGTCTAAAATATAGAACAAAGTCCCATAAAAAGTGACTCCAAACCCATCTAAGAAAAAATGATAGATTGCCCTCATAGCACTCTAGGTATTTCTAACCTTGAGTGTAATCACAAGTAATAATTTAATCAAAACTACCTTGTGAGCTATGCAATTCCATCATCTAGCTCATATATAAGAATTTGTTGGTAGTAAAATGCAATCTCTACATTTCATCAACCAAGAACTGTGTGATTTGCTATCCTTTACCTTAGGACTTAATTCTATTGGAAGAGCATCTATTGACACTAGTGCAAACTCTAAAATTTTCTCTTCCCTTTAGTTTTCCATATGAATGCAAAAAGCATTCCTTTTGGGACTCAGATACTCCATAAGTACCCATCCTCCTAATTGATGCTCACACATCATCCTCATGATGAAGCATCACCTAAGATTTTGGTACCCCAATAGGCTATATATCTCCCTATCTCGGTGAGAAGAGTCATAACTCTACTCCTAGTCTCACTAATGTCAATAACTAGATCATCTCATCAAGTCAAAGACCATCACTGGAATAACATATCTATGTCTCTCTAGAGTCTCCATGTGAGACTCAATCTAACCATCATGATTAACTGATCTCCTTCTTCTTTTTGATAGAAGAGTGCCACTTCTATCTAGACAACCAAAATGAGAAAGTGAAACTCTCTCTCTTTCTCTCTCAGTAATCTCCTCTAAGGAAAAGAGGTTTGGTAGTGGAATCTATTCCACTTTCCCTTTCCCTTTGAAAGAGATTCTGTTGAATTTAGTTGTTCCACTTATCCGTAACTAACAACATGCATATAAGTTCTCCATAGTTTTTCCTTCAAAAATAGTGGAGAATCAAACCGCCATGTGAAGGAAAATTACACTAAGGAAATGAATTCCTTCTAAAATGAACTAAAAGATGTTTTGTAAACATCTCTTCTTTCTAAAGAAGGAAAACATACTCTATTCTTCTCCAAATTCCTTTTCCCGTTCAAGGAAGAGGATCTAAGGTGGGATCTCCAAGCTAGAGTAAGATCACTCCCACATCCCTAAGCTGATTCCCTCTTTCTCCTTTCCTTAAAAGAGAAACTTATGAATTCATTTGCTCCTCTCTTCCATAAAATAATACATAATTCCTCACTATATAAAATTGTATGAAGATGAAGAACAAATCTGCCATAACTAATGAAGGTGTATGTAGTGAAGAGGGGAGAAAATAAATTCATTATAAGGTTCAAAGCCCTCTGCTAAAATGGTCAACAATAATATGGCATGATACCATAAACACACGTGTGTCCATACTAAAGAGCTATCTCCGCCAACGATCCTATGTGCATGGATCTATACAATCCAATCAAACTAATGGAATTCTCCTTCTTGGAAACCTCAAAATGAATATGTGATACCAATGGTAATAAAATCACCCATCAGATTCTCTAGTGGAAGAATAAATCCCATGTCATCGAACTAGTTTGTTTGGTTCTAGACAATATATGACAATGGATATCCCTTTCTATTCCAAACTTACTTGTTTCTAGGTACAAAGACAAGGTCTAAGTACCTCTTTGTAGATCCCAATATACATACATGTATTGGGTACCCCAACTATTCCTGACTAAGGGATCTATGCTCTAAGTCATAGAGCTAGTGTGATGCCTGTGGCCTTCCTAACCATCACTCGAATCACATAAGCATCTGTCGATGCTCTCTCATGAAACCCATCTCTATGATCCCAACTGATTGGTTTCCTTAATAGTGTAGTAGAAATGCTGCACTACTTGCTCAAGTGATGTGCATGAGTGAAACTTGTCACTCTTTGGGTATTCCTAATAATACCCCATACTCCCCTAATCATATTGTGAGACTCTTGTGAAGATAAGTAAACCTCCACTACCTTGGAGATTATCATAAATGTATCTCCTGTGCCTCTATGCAGCTTCCGATATCCTATAGGATTGTTTGTGCACATTACCAACGGTGAAGGTACATGTCCTACCACTTAGCAATCCTATGGTCTAAATCCATAGGGATTATGTGTAGGGCACTGGGTGATTCAGTGTCTCATTATTGTCTTGAATGTTTCTAGATGCTTCTTGATTTTGTTTGCTTTTTTGTCTCTGTAGACAATCTTTATTTGTGTGGCCTTGTTGGCCACAATGAAAACATGCGTTAGGGAGGTTTTTGTAATTCACAACTTGTTCCTAGACATCCCCTTCACCCAGGTCCACTTTGATGCAATGTTGAAGAATACACGTTACGGAGGTTTTTGTAATTAACATCTTATTCCCAGACATCCCCTTTGCCCAGGTCCACTTTGATCAAAGATGTTACGTTGAAGAACCCATGCAGGAATAAAAGCTCATAAAAAAAAGGAGAGAAGCAAGGAAGCCTCTGTCACGAGGAAGGAGATAAGGAAGAGAGCTCACACACACACTCTCACTCTCAAGGAGAGGCACACACACAAATTGAGGCAAGGAAGAATGAATTTCTTCTTCTTCTTCTATTACATAAAAGGAATGTACAAGAATGACCTAAAAACGAGAATACAACAAGTGCAATATATAAAGACCAATACATAAGGAAAAACCTAATGTCCGCGAATGAGTGAGCTGGTAAGAAACAAATGTGACATCACTCTCGGTAGATAAATCTAATAAAGCTCAATGAAGTATCCCTGACATATACCGGCATGACCACTATACATGTGAGAGAAACGAAAAAATGGTACGTGTCATCCTGGATCATCACATGTTGAGCTTGATATCTCAACACTCCCCCTCAAGCTCAACGCCATATCTTGTAATCCAAGCATCTTCCGAAACTTCTTCAACTTCTCAGCTCCAAGTGCTTTGGTGAAAATATCAGCAACCTGCTCATCTGTTCTCACATAAACAAGATCAATGTCACCTGCTAATACCTTCTCTCTGATGAAGTGATAATGTACCTCGATATGCTTTGTCCTAGCATGGAAAATAGGTTCCGTGCTAACTGTATGCTGCTAAGATTATCACAATAGATAGTGATAGTCTTTTGCACTTCCACAGCTAAATCTGTAAGTAACATCTCCAGCCATGATGCCTCACATGCTGCCATTGCAGCACCTCTATACTCAGCCTCTATACTCGACAAAGCAATAGTGGGTTGCTTCTTAGTGCTCCATGTAATAGCTACACCTGCAAGTGAGAAAAGAAAGCCACTAGTAGATCTTCTATGTGGAGTACTACCAGCCCAATCTGCATCGGTGTATCCATGAACCTGCAAATCTACACCAGCTTCATAAAACAATGCATAATCCAAAGTAGCACTCACATAACGTAGAGTGCGCCTCAAAGCATCCAAATGTGGCTTCCTGGGAACCTGCATAAACTGACTTTCAAGCCCAACAGTATAGCTTAAAACAGGCCTTGTAATTGTAAGATATATAAGACTTCCCACAATTTTCCTGTACATAGTAGCATTTTCCAATGCTTCCACTGATGTAGTATCCAATTTCAAATTCTGATCTAAAGGCATAGAAATTGGCTTACAATCAGCCATACCATACTTTTGCAGCATATTCAAGGCATATTGCTTTTGCGACATCCATATACCTGTTTCTGTATGTATAAACTCAATGCCCAAGAAATAGCGCAGCACACCAAGATCTTTCATGTTGAATTCCTGCATAAGAAGTTTCTTTACATCTTTGATGCTTTCTTCATTATCACCACCTACAATCAGGTCATCAACATAAATAGCCACAATAGTGATGCCATCATCAGCCTTCCTTGCATATAGTGAGTGATCTACATCACACATAGAAAACCCAATGCTGGTTAAGTAATCAGCAATCCTTGCATGCCAGGCACGCGCAGCCTGCTTCAGCCCATACAAAGCCTTTTGCAACCTGCAAACATATTCTGGATGCTTTGAATCTTCATATCCTTGTGGCTGGTCCATATATACCTCTTCTTGTAACTCACCATGTAGGAAAGCATTCTTTACATCCATCTGATGCAAAGTCCATCCTTTTGTTGTAGCTAATGCAACAAGTGTCCTAACAGTAGACATTTTAGCTACAGGGCTGAATGTTTCCTCATAATCAATGCCATATGTCTGTGCATATCCTTTGGCTACCAATCGTGCTTTATACCTGCTTATGCTACCATCAGCATTATGCTTTACCTTGTAAACCCATTTACAGCCTATGGGTTTCTTTCCTTGCGGCAATGGAACCAGCTTCCATGTATCATTTCCATAAAGTACAGCCATCTCCTCATCCATAGCTTTTTTCCAATTTGCATTACCAATTGCATCTTCAAAGCAAGAAGGTTCAACATCTTGTATTACCTTTGTCATGTAGGCACAATGGCGAGCCATGTAACTATCATATGTCAATCGTTGCACTGAATTACGCATCCTCCCAGATCTTCTTGGTCCTGGGTCACTTCTCCTTGTATCATCTGCATGTGCCCTTCTTACTCTTGGAGTCTTCACAGAGGGCAATCCAAGTTCCTCATCAAGACTCTTTTCTGAACCGCTTGAATCTCCATCAACGTCTTCAAAACCTACACATGTTTTATGACCAGTAGAAAGCTTTTCTTTACCTTTCTTGGATGTATTTGATGAATTTGCTAAACTGAAATTCCCACGTAATCTTCCACTCCATGGATTTGAGTTGGAACTATTGCTTGGTGATGCATCCAGTCCACTCAAAACCTGAGATTCTGCACTTGATTTTTCAGCATTTTCTTTGTCATTTGGTTCAAGATTCAGTCCTTCTTTTGCATCTGCATAGAAGCTTGACATTTCATCAAATACCACATCTCTGCTCACCTTTACCTGTCGTGTGAGTGGGTTATAACATTTATATCCCTTTTGCTCAAGGGAGTATCCAATGAAGACACACTTTTCTGCTTTTGGATCAAGCTTCGTCCTCAATTCATCTGGGACATGTACATATGCAATACAACCAAAAAATTTCAGATATGATAAGTTTGGCTTTTTACCTGTAAACTTCTCTTCAGGTGTAACTTGATGTACAACAGCAGTCGAAGTTCTGTTCATGATGTATACAGCAGTATGCACAGCTTCTGCCCAATAACAATGAGGCATATTCTTCTCAGCCATTAAGGCTCTTGCTATTTCTGCAATATGTTTGTTTTTGCGTTCAGCAACACCATTCTGTTGTGGTGTGTACCTGCATGAAAACTGACGCCGAATTCCATGATTTTTTAGAAAATTGCTGAACTCATTTGACATGTATTCACCTCCTCCATCAGATCTTAATGTCTGAATGTACTTCCCTGTCTGCTTTTCCACCATAACTTTAAAATTTTGGAAGTGAGTAAACACCTCGCTCTTCTCTTTCATGAAATATACCCATACTTTGCGTGTATGTTCATCAATGAAAGTAACATAAAACCTGCAACCACCCATAGATGTGGTCTTTGCTGGAATCCAAACATATGTATGTACTACTTCTAGTACATTCTCACTAACATGCTTGTCATGTGGAAATGATGCTCTTGACTGTTTACCAAATTGACATGCTGCACATACCTTTTGCATTTCTGCAACTTTGAAATTTGGTAGTCCATGGACAATCTCCTTTGACTGCATCAATTTCAGCCTTTGCAAGTTTGCATGTCCAATCTGTTTGTGCCATATCTCTATATCTGTAATAACTCCTGCACCTTTTGCAAACATGGCTGCATTCATTTCAGGAATCTTCACATTTAAGGTGAACATCCTACCCACTTTGTTTTGGCAACCAATCATCCATCCTGCTTGTACTCTTCTACATATAATCCATCAGCGAGATGTTTTACCTTTCCATCCTCCATAGACAATGCTATGTTTCCTGTATGCTCAATAGGATGCGATGTATCATCACCTGTTTCAACATATCCAGGAACTGGCACTTTCTACAAACTACTAAACCATTCTACATGACTGGTCATGTGATTTGAAGCACCTTAATCAACATACCAGACATTATCATTCGATTTTGAAACACCAGCAAACATCGTATTCATCATGTGGTGTTGAACCATAAACAGCTTCTCAGAATCATCTGCACTTGTGGATGCATAGTTGTTTTGCTACCTTCTGTTATTTTGATTCTCCAACCTGCAATCACGTTCAAAGTGTCCAGGTTTACCATAATTCCAGCATTCTTTACTATCATTACCTGAATCATTTCTTTGGAAATTTCTGCCACCTCTTTGACTCCCCTTGCCTCAAAACTGTCCTCTTCCTCCTGCATGATTCTGTTGTTGACCTTGCTCTTGGTTATTGTTTCCTCTTCCACTTCCAAAACCTCTACCTCTGCCTCTTCCTGTGCCAGAGTAGAATACCTGCTTAGAACTGGGCTTTCCTTGGGAGTTTGAATTCTCACGAAGATTCTTTTCTTCAATAACCAGCATAGATACCAAATCAGCAAAATTCAGAATATTTTCCCTGGTCTGTATAGAAGTTCTGAACTGCTTATATGCAGCTCCTAAACCACGAAGGCACACTTCTACCTTATCATCATCATCTACATTCACGTCAATAGATGCAAGTGACTCACATATGCTTTTGATTTTTAGAGTGTAGTCACTTACCGACATGCTCTTTTTCTCCAATGTATGCAGCTCGTTCTTGAGTTGCAATTTCCGTGCCTTTGTATTGGTCTCGTACAAAGTGACCAAACTGTTCCAAGCCTCTTTTGGAGTCTTGGCATATTGTATGTGTCCAATCATGCTATCATGTATGCTAACAGATAGCCAATACATTACCTTTCGTGCTCCTTGATTCCATTCCTCATATGCTCTTAACTGTTCTGCAGTCCGATTCCTTTCTGGTAACTGCGGAGCATTTTCATTCTCTCCTTCGATGTACTTCCAGTAGCCTTTTCCCATCAAGAAATTCATCATTCTGAATCTCCAAGCATGGAAGTTGTTCTTGTCCAGCTTATCGCTCATAAGCTGACTCATTCCATCTGTCTTTGCCATTTCTGCAACAATTCACAACACCGCAACACACTACAAGCAGCACTTCTGCTTGAACACTGTCGCACTATGACGTGACAGTTCGACTCAGAAAAACACAATTTTCGTGTATCAACAGTACACGGAATCGCTTCAAATTCTAGATCTGGAATATATGAATGTCGCCGAACACAACGCAAGTTATAGTTTCTGAAACTGACCTGGTTTTTCTGTGGGCCCCACTTTGCAGGCTCGAAACGGAGGTCGAGATGGCTCCGAAACTTCGATCTGACAAAAACAAGTGACCCTAAAGGAATAACTCCCAAAAATATTTTGAGGTCTTCTACCTTCACGCCGATTTTCGTAGCAAATGGAGGTCGTTTGTGAAATCACGTTTTCTCCATGCCTTGCCACGTAGTCTTCACCGTCACCTTCTCCACGAGCTCTCTACAGCCACACTGGCTCTGATACCATGTCACGAGGAAGGAGATAAGGAAGAGAGATCACACACACACTCTCACTCTCAAGGAGAGGCACACACACAAATTGAGGCAAGGAAGAATGAATTTCTTCTTCTTCTTCTTCTATTACATAAAAGGAATGTACAAGAATGACCTAAAAACAAGAATACTAGTGCAATATATAAAGACCAATACATAAGGAAAAACCTAATGTTCGCGAATGAGTGAGCTGGCAAGAAACAAATGTGCCATCACTCTCGGTAAATAAATCTAATAAAGCTCAATGAAGTATCCCTGACATATACCGGCATGACCACTATACATGTCAGAGAAACAAAAACCTGGTACGTGTCATCCTGGATCATCACATGTTGAGCTTGATATCTCAACAGCCTCTTCACCATGGAGCTAAAGCCATCAATTCCTCACATTATGTACTTGTCAAATGGAACTAAATAGATTGTAGAGATTGACTTGTGGCATAAAAGGATTGGCCACATGAACTTACAAAGGATGAATGACATGCAAAGGAAGGGTTTTATGATTGATCTACCTAATATTACATCTCAAAATATGCAAAATTGGTTCGATGCTTATCAATCACGGAAACAAAGTAGATTGCCATTCAAGAAGGGAGCACATGTGAGAAATCAAGTGTTAAATCTCATACACATAGATGTATGGGGACCTATAAGAGAGTCATTCATTGGAGGTAATAGATATTTATTCCCATTTATATATGATCATTCAAGTTTTCTTTTTGCATGTATTGCATGAAGACAAAGTCAGAGGTGTTTAACCACTTCAAAAGGTTCAAAAACCGAGTGGAGAAGGAGACAAGGAAGTATATAAAGCCTCAAAGTTTAGATGGAGGGGGAGATCATATCTAAAATGAATTAATAGATTTTTTAATTAAACATGGCACCAAAAGGAAATGCACTTGCATGTATATACCTCAACAAAATCACGTGGTAGAGAGGAAGAACATATATATAGAAGAAGTGGCTAGAGCTATGTTAAATGGAATGAATGTTCTTAATTCTTATTGGGTTGGTGCATCTAATACAATCATATACATTATGAATAGGTTTCAAACCTCATGAGTACATGGAATTCAACCTTATGAATCTTGGTGTGGTAAGATTCCTAAGCTTTCACATCTCAAAATATTTGGTTTTGCGTGCTATGTTCAAATATCTCAAGAATTGAGACACAAGTATGACACAAGGGTAGATAGGTGTATATTTCTTGGGTATTGTTTAGATAAAAAGGGTTTTAGATGTTATAGTAGTAGCACCAAAGTGTAATATGGTGATTTGTTGCCTTGGGAGGGTAGCAAATATGTGTTATATGTTGAAGATGGATATGAACTTGAGAGGAAGTTCAAAGAGCAATAATGAAGCATGGATATGAGTTCTCCAACCACTTCAAGAAAACCATCAGAGGAGATTAATACATAAGCTTGGAAGGGGAGGACAAGGAATGAAGCTCATTCAATCGAAGGAAGCAACAAAGGAAAAGAAAATGAAAATAATGAAGACCGAAGATGGGAAGACATAGACTCTAGAAGGGATGAATGCGTTGAGGAATTAGAAAATACAATATTTAAAGCATCTAAACAAATGAGGAGGAGATTCCTACCAGCTAATGGTGAGGTAAGACCATGTGATAGGGTATATTAACTTGTTTAAAGGCTAACTTGTGATTAATTTATTATAAGAAACTATGCCTACACCAGTCAAGTTATAGCTTGTGAAGAGCGGAAATCTTTTGAACAAGTAGGGAATTGCGTGGAGGAGAAATTCAAGGGACTTAAAGAAAATGATATTTTCTCATCAATTCTAAGAGAAAAAGACATGAAAGTCATTGACAACAAATTGTTGTACAAGGTAAAGAGACATGCAAATGGCAGCATGTCTAGGTATAAAGCAAGGTTGGTTGCCAAAGTTTTTGCTCAAATCTATGGCATATACTTCAAGGAAACATTCAATCTACTATCTTATATGTCTACCATAAGGAGCTTTATTCAATTTTAGCCTCAAGGGGTTGGAAGATCTATTAGTTGGATGAGAAGAATGCTTTCCTAAATAGAAACCTTGTAGATGTATTCCTCATGGAGCAACCCCAAGGCCTTAAAGGTGACATATTTCCACATCATGTATACAAGCTTAAGAAGGATCTTTATGAACTCAAGCAATCCCCAAGGCATTGGATCCAAACACTTGTGGAATACTTGGTAAAATGTGGGTACACTTAGAGTCATGTCAATCCATCATTCCTTGTGAAAAGGGAAGGTAGGGAAACTATTTTAGTTTGTATATGTGTTGATGGTTTGATCATTACTCAGAGAACTTGGAGAAGTTTGTAGGAGGTAGAAAAATGGGTTGCTAAGTGACAAAGTTTGGTCTATCTAACCCGCACAAGATCAACCCTTAAACTTATGAAGAGTCAAATAGATGTTATAGGCATGTGATTAGTGCAATAAAGTCCACTATGTACTTTGGAGCACCAAGGAGAAATGATTAATACAAAAAAGATAAGTTTGTGAATTGACAAGCTCAAAAAACTTGTTATCTTTGGATGAAACCATCAACCTTAAATGCTCATAGTATCCAACATGATTACAATTGAAAAAACTTCCTTTTGCAAGAATGATACACATAGGTTCGAGTATCTAAAATTCACAAGAGGACAACTAAAGAGCAAGATATGCTTTGGAATGAACTTAACATTCAGAAAGAGCGACCCAGGGAGAGAAAAAATTATATTTCACCAAATGTACTAAACCAAATGATTTGAGATCTTGTACACATAATCTAGACACAATTACCTTTGCATTCTGACTCATTCAATTCGGAGCTCTTTAAAGAGAGCAATAACCTCTCCAAGTTCACCATTGTTGAAGAAGATGGTGAAGAGAAATGGAGCAAGACAAGGATGACCCAAAGTGTATGTATATTGCTTTAATCTATTGTACAATGGTTTTGAAGTCTTTATATAGAATCTTGAAGTGTTTGAGGACTTCTACAAGTGGATTTTGAATTCAAATCAAGGCAAGATAGTTTGTTGAAGAGAATCAATTCACTTTCGTACAATCGAGGAAAAGTGAAGATCTAATATGATCTACTTTTTTGTGATTGATTTGATTGATTGATTTTCAAACTCAACCACTGCAACGCCGTGGAATGTGAGCTCCCTTTTTCTCCTTTTACATGTGTAAAGTGTAAGACAATAGTTACGCAATATAACACAGGAGCAATAGTAGAGAAGATAACAGATATAAGAGAATATCAACAATTTTCTACTAGCAGCAAGTACAAGATGATGGCGTTGTCCACCCGTGTGCTCTCAAGGTAGAGCTTAAATGGTGATCTAGACAACTCTAGATAGGAAGATACAAGGTAGAGGTATGTTGGCTCAATTCGATGTCTTAGATAGTGGAGAAGTCATGTATATATAGGATCATGGGTGGCCTTCCATGGATGGCTATACATGGGCGATAGAGCGTGGACAGCCACCGCCCACGTAATTGCCATACACGACTTAGACCATTTGAACCGACCTAACAAATATAAATGATTTCTAAATCCGACAAGGAATATTCCATGGAATATTCCCTTTACCATCACGCTATGGAGGTGATCGCAATCTGGGTGGATCGGGTCCGGTCGTGGCACACACAGGGTGTATGAAGCTAATGAATGTTGGAAGGTTTAAGGACATGAAAGTGAAATTAATGTTGAGTATGGAGAAGAGAGAGATGTTGAAATGATTATAGGAATGAGAATGTAGGAGTGCAAGTTAGAATTATGAACATGAATGATAAGAATGAAAGAGAACCATACACACGAATCAAATTTGGAAGGAAGAACCATACACGTCGGGTTCAAATGTGGAGGTGATCGCAATCCGGGTGGATCGGGTCCGGTCGTGGCACACACAGGGTGTATGAAGCTAATGAATGTTGGAAGGTGTAAGGACATGAAAGTGAAATTAATGTTGAGTATGGAGAAGAGAGAGATGTTGAAATGATTATGGGAATGAGAATGTAGGAGTGCAAGTTAGAATTATGAACATGAATGATAAGAATGAAAGAGAACCATACACATGAATCAAATTTGGAAGGAAGAATGGTCCATTGAAGGAGCTTCTTAAACACTTCCTAATTCTAATTCATATGCATAGTCTTCTTTGGATGATATGTATGCATGAAGTGAATAGATGGAATCCTTACACATAAACCAGTTTCGAAAGGAAGAATGGTCCAATATTGGAGCTTCTTATACACTTTCAGAAACTAATCAATATGTATGGGTATGTATGGATTATATGCATGCAAGTGAATTATTATGATAGAGTTTACTCACAAGCTCAAAGAAACATCCTCACTGGTTCAACGCAATACTGCGGAGCCTTCTCACACATAGAAGAAATAGAAGACATGTAAAAATACTTAAGAGACTGAGAGAGGAGACAAGAGACAAGTGACAAGTGACATGAATTAAAAGGATTTGAATTAAGATACATGTATAAGATCGTCGTGGTACGTCAAGCTAGGCAGTCTACTGATCAAAGGTGGTTCCGACCCTCAAACCATGACAGTTCAACCGAATGTCACACATAAGAAGGTGAGTTCCACTTCAGTGACCCGATGTATGTCTAGGCTCGTAACGTCTAACTAAAGAAGTCTAAGACTCATTAAAACCAGCTCTAACTCACTCACACGCTCCACGGAGGGTGAGTCAAGATAGAGATGCTGGTTTCAAGAGCCTATCCTAGATTGGAGTTCTAACTTAAATTTGAAACTAGGTACTATACTGATACTAGCTCACCTTGGATCCTCACTCGCTCAACCGAGGGTGATTGTCTCAAGGAAACCGTAAGCTAGCATGAGCCCTATGGATGCCTAACAATGATGCTCTAGGAGTTTGGAGGGGGGTTTATATAGTTTTTTGAATGAATTTGAGCCCTTGGATCTAGAGAAATCAACTCTCAACACTAGGATCATTACTTTCGATTACAACCATTTGATTAATCAAATCAATGGCTTGGAATTGTTCTTTCTATCAAATCTAGTGTAAAGGAGTGAAATTTAGGTGCCTTCATTTTCCACCATTGGATGTTGGGATGATCTGGACCGTCGGATCAGTGCTGACATCAGTTTGGATAAGATAAGCCACTATTTTTGGAGAAAAGCTGCATTATTGATCTTTGATTGTCAAAAAAATCTTCTTTTATGGAAAAACTCGTGGATCCTCCTTGCTTTAAGCATAAGTGCATCTCCACCCTTGAATATGATTGATCGTACAACATGGCTCAATCAGCTTTCGCCATGTGGCGGCCCTTCAACCCTTGAATTTGCTTAAACTAGAAAACTGTGGTGATCCTGAAAACTAGACTTTGTACTCTTTGACCCTCCAAATAGGCTTTGATGAAGATGAAACTTTGTAGGACTATGATCTTTGGTTCAGGAATATGCAGAAAAAACTCCTATCTGAATCTCCCTTGTACAAGTTTGACTACGTTTGGAAGCTTGCAAGGTGGCATTAAGGTGTCTAAGAAGCTCTGATAGCCTTGAAAATTTGTACATATTTGTAGCCACATATGATCTTTATACATGCCAAACCATATGGCTAACATAAATTTCTATACAAGAATTTGTAGGATCAAACTAGAAAAATTACATTTTTACAAAATGAACATAGCATATCAATATGCTACAAAATCCATTTTCTGCTGAAATTTGGGCTATAGACTACCTTTGACAATCTTTACAAGTATATGAATTTCCATCTAATTTGGTGACAATGAAATTTTTCCCCTAATTTCCCAACTTTGACCAGCTTTGACCGCTACCATGGACTTTCTTGATTTCTTTGAAACTTTGTATGTGAGCTTCCTTTGACATCCTTGATGCATCTTGGACTTCTCGGGGAATTCCGGCTACCTTCACCAAATATGTTTTTTGTAGGCCTTCACAAGTGAGAGAGGAGAGAAAATCTCGACGACAACGCCGAGGCGCTACCCCTAGATCCCCACCAAGGGGCCCATTGCCCCCTGGGACCCCCTAGCTAGGGGGCCCACTAGCCCCCTTGGACCCCCCAACTAGGGCTGCTCACCGCTACCCCGGATCCCACAATTGGGGACCCTGGTAAGTCCTTTCCTTACAATACCTTACATGGTCCAATATGGCCTTCATCCAACATACAAGTTGGGATTATCATCAATTGGGTAATGCACGCTTTGCTTCTCCTCATAATGGAGGCCTTACAAAATGTGCATAGAGTCATGAGGGGTAGACATTGATCATATACTAACACCCCGCCTCAATGTTTACCGATGATAAATCAAGTAGGTCTCTGTCCTATGCCCATCTGTTGAAGATGCCTGGTGAGCTGCTCTCTTCCAAGTGCTTTAGTGAATATGTCAGCACAATTTGCCTCTCTTGGGCAATATTCTAGCTCCACAATTTCATCTTCAATTAGCTCACAAATGTAATGGTACTGTACTTCTATGTGCTTGGTGCGAGCATGAAATACTGGGTTCTTTGCAATAGTCATACAACTTTGATTATCACACTTGAGTACAGTCGCCATATTTGATGGAAAGTCTATATCTGCAAGAATTCTCCTTAACTAGACTGCCTCACAAGAAGCAAAAAAAGCTACTTTCTACTCTCCTTCTGTGGAGAAGAGTGCGAGAGTTGGTTGGTTCCTATTTACCCAAGAAAATATTCCTGAACCAAGTGAGAAACAATATCAAGAAACTAATTTTCTAGAATCACAATCTCCAGCCCAATCTGAATCACAATATCCTTGAAGTGTATCACCTGTGGTATACAAAATACCAAAATCCAAGGTTCCTGCAATATAGCTTAGAATTTGCATTCTATTATTCTAGTGACTCTCCTTAGGTTTTTTGGAAAACCTGCTTAACACTCCAACAACATAGCAAATGTCTGGTCTAGTGTTGCACAGAAAAATAAGACTTCCAACGAGCTTCCTATACTTCTTAGCATCTACATCAAGCATGTTACTATCCATAGATAGCTTATGCCTGCATAGGTGTGCTAGTTGGTTTGCAATCCATCATTCCAAATGCCTTGAGAATTTCTTTGGCATATTTTTTTTGTGAGATGAAAATGCCATCCTTCCTTTCTCATACTTCAATTCCCAGACAAAAATGGAGTAGACCTAAGTCTATCATTTCAAACTCAGTTCCCAAGTTGATCCGAGTTTGATTGATGAGTTCCTGATGATCTCTTGTAATGATCAAATCATCTACATATACAATGACAACAACTAGCTTGCTATCCCTTTTCGTTACATACAAGTTAGCATCAGAAGTACTTCTTTCAAAACCCATATTTTTTAAAAAATTATCTATCCGTTGGTACCAAGCCCATGGAGCTTGCTTAAGTCCATACAAAGCTTTCTTCAACCTGCAAACTTTATTTTTTGAATTGGGCACCTCAAAACCTAGTGGTTGAGGTACATATACCTCCTCCTTGAGGTGATCATTCAAAAATGCAGATTTGACATCCATCTAGAAAATAGGCCAGGCCTTTTGTGCAGCTACTACAAGTACCGTCTGAATAGTTGTCATGCATGTTGTTGGTGCAAAAGTTTCTTAAACATCAAATCCTTCGATCTGTGAAAAACCCTGTGCAACTAATCTTGCCTTATACTTTTCTAATGTTCCATCTGCTTTATACTTAGCTTTCCAAATCCATTTAGTACCTATTACCTTCTTCTTTGACAGCAAGTCAAGTAGATCCCATGTATCATTTTTGAGTATACTATCATACTCAAACTGCATTGCCGCTCTCCAACTTGGATCATCAAGGGCTTCTTCAATGGTGGTAGGTTCCTTTATCGAGCCCATGATATCTGCCATTAGAGCCATGTTAACAATGTGTTCTGAGGCTCTTCTTTCCTCCTCTATTCTCTTTGATCTTCGTAATCCATCCGAGGATGATTTTGGTACATCTACATGTGGATTGTGATCATCAAAGAGCTGTTGTGCCCACTTCGGTAGTGGCTTACGCTATGCAGCTACAACTAGTTGGCTTTTTATTGAGGAAATTTCTCCATCAGATGTTTCTTCCTCCTCAACTTTAACCTGTCTTTTCATAGGCACAAGGTAAGATATTTCTCCGTTTTGATGAGATAGTAGATTTACCTTTATCTTCTACTACATGTGGTCATTCATCAAACACCACATCTCGGTTGACAAAAATCTTCCTTGCCTTAGGATCCCACAACCTGTATGCTTTAGACTGTTCATTATGTCCTACAAATACACACTTTTAGCTTTTTGAATCCAACTTTGATCTTGTTGAATCAAGAATATGTGCATAACAGAAACAACCAAAAATTCTGAAATGCAAAACTAAAGGCTTTTTACTAGAATATGCTTCTTGAGGAGTCATCCCCTTTAGTGCTTTTGTGTAGCTTCGATTGAGGATGTAGATTACTGTATTGATTGATTCTGCCCAAAATGAATCACGCATGTCTTGAGCCTTTAACATACAATGAGCCATTTCAACTACTGTCCTATTCCTGCGCTCAACAACACCATTTTGTTGAGCTGTATGAGCTATGGTAAATTGCCTTTTCACACCATGCTCCTTACAGTAATTATTGAATTCTGTTGACAAGAATTCACCTCCTCTATCTGTTCTAAATTTCTTCAATTTCCTTCCTGATTCATTTTCCACATACTTATGCCACGTTCTAAATTTTTCAAAAGCGTCAGCCTTCTCTCGAATGAAATAAGCCCATATCTTTCTACTATAATCATCGACTAACAGCAAAAATTAGAAAGATCCTCCTAAACCAGGTGTAGACATTTTCCTGTAGATATCATGTACCAACTCCAGAGGAGCTTGAGATGGATTGTTGATCTCTCTTGGAAATGCCTTTTGTTGTTGCTTGCCCATCATACAAGCTTCACAAGGTGCCTGCAACTCTGAAAATGCAGGCAAATGAGCAACCATCCCTGTTCTTTGCATCTCCTTCAAAACTGCAAATCCGAGATGCCCAAATCGTTGGTGCCATAACCTGCTTACATCTTTATCTTCTATTGCAGTTAAAGCACTTAACTCATACACGTTATCACGTCTTATGCCTTTACCTACTACATTACCTGATGAGTCCATGATCTCTGCACCACTCTTATTGAAGTGAACTTCGAGTCCACGATCTATTATTGCAGAAACTGACAACAAATTTCTTTTAAGTTTAGGTACATAGAGAACATCGGATAACTTTTTCTCAACACTTGGAGAAGTGATAAAAAGAGATGGTTCCAGTCCTTCCGCTGGACACTTGGAGCCATTTCCCACCACCACATTGATGGATTCCTGTAGAGGCACTAGGGAACTATACCAATCCTTTTTACTGGTCATATGGCGAGAAGCTCCACTATCTAAAATCCATGGTTCATCAACACGAGCTTGAGCAAACGAGCATATCTCTTCAATAGCTACCCATAGTTCTAGCTTTGTATTGTTTGCAGACTCTTTGCTCTTCCACGATGATTTTACAGTCCCATTCCGTTCATCAGCTTGCTTCTTTTTGCAATCCTTGATGGCATGGCCTTTCTTTTCATAATAGAAGCAACTTCCTATGAACTTTTTTTTCTTTGGCTTCTTCTTTGATCCATTAGAAGAGCCTTTACCTTTTTCATTTGCTGAGAATGCAACATCACTTGTAGTTTGCCGATTCTTCAACCGCATCTCCTCTTCTAAAAGCATAGCACAAAACTCTTCAAATCTGAGGGGAGTTGGTCTTACCTGAGTGTTAAGGGTTGTTACTAATCCATCATACTTTGCTGGAAGAACACATACACATCTTCGAGCCAGCTCTTCTGGTGTTATAACAACACCAACTGCAGCCAATTGGTCTTGAAGATGTTTTATCCATTTGATAAAATTTTCAGCCCTTTCAGAATCAGAATGCTTTTCATTTGCCAGCTAATTTTCAAAATATTGTATTAGTGTGGTTCTTGGTCTCATATTGTCGAGCCAATATGCCCCAAGCCTCGTGTGCCTTAGTAGTATGTTGAACTAAAGTAAGCATATAATCACTTACACTAGTGACAATTGCACATAATGCATCAGCATTCCGCCTCTTCCAAGCTCGTAGAAGATCTAGATCTGGCTGAATCATCAATCTTGAATTAGCTAGATCTTCAACTGGTATAGGCTCTAGATTCAATCCTATCGGTCCCATGACAGTGTCAAGTAATTCATAGGAGTCCAAAATTGCAGAAATTTTGAATTTCGAGAGTGTATAGTTGGTTCCATCCAGCTTCCCTTGAGTGAATGCAGGCGGGCGAATTCGAATAGGTGCAGCATTAACATTAACTGAAGCACTAACACTAGTGTTCGACGATCAAGCTATCATATAATCACTCGAATAATCTGCTGATATTCTAGTCTGCTAGTAGGCTAAAATAGTGATACTTCTCAAGCTATGCAAACCTTACGGCTCTAATCCCATGTAAGACAATAGTTACACAATATAACATAGGAGCAATAGCAGAGTAGATAACAGATATAGGAGAATCTCAACAATTTTCTACTAGCAGCAAGTACAAGATGATGGCATTGTCCACCCGTGCGCTCTCAAGGTAGAGCTTAAATGGTGATCTCAACAACTCTAGATAGGGAGATACAAGGTAGAGGTATGCTGGCTTAATTCGATGTCTCAAGTAGTGGAGAAGTCATGTATATATAGGATCATGGGTGGCCTTCCATGGATGGGCTATACATGGGTGGTAGAGCGTGGGCGGCCACCGCCTGCGTAATTGCCATACACGGCTTAGACCGAATGAACTGACCTAACAAATATAAATGATTTTTGACTCCGATAGGAAATATTCCATGGAATATTCCTACTGGTCCCCTTGGACCCCCCAGTCGGGGCTGCTCACCGCTACCCCGGACCCCACAATTGGGGACCTTGGTAACTCCCTTTCCTTACAATACCTTACATGGTCCAATATGACCTTCATCCAACATACAACTTGGGATTCCCATCAATTGGGTAATGCACGCTTGGATTCTCCTCACAATGGGGGCCTTACAAAACGTGCATACAATCATGAGGGGTAGAAATTGATCATATACTAACATAAAGATCTAGGACTTTAGATTGGTAAATTATCTATAAAAAAGCCTTATGAAAAAAATACACAAACTCAACACAAGTAAAAATCTCTTCAATGGGAAACTTTGACACAATTCAAATGGTGAATCTTTTATGTAGAGCTAATCCACCTCAAGCATAGTGTAAGCTTGATAGTCCAATAGCTCCCCCTTAAGCTAAAGTATGCGTGAGTCTTCATTCTCTAAGAGGTTGAATACCTGCCATTGATATAAATTGTTATATTCTAGAGATGTACATGCTTGGAGGAACGAGAAGTTCCTTGCTCGGGGGATAGCCAAGGCCAAAAGCCAGAGAGTTCATACGAGGTGCCTACTCATGATGGCCAAATGAGTATAGGGGCCTTAGAGAGAACTCTAGATGGTGACTAGGCAAGGGCTATAAATAGGCTGGGAGGTGAGTCCCAGGCATGTCATTCTCGACTTCTCACATTTGGTATCAGAGCTTATGGAGAGAGACCTTGGTGACTTCTGGAAAGCTTCACTTCTCATTTCGGAGGTCTTCATCATCTTCAACATTCGCGAGATCGAGCAGCCATGGAGTGATGGTGTTCGGATCTAGCTCGAAGGCAAACGTAGCTTTGGAGGGGTGCAAAAAGAAGATCGCGCAATTCTAATCAATGAAGCTTTTGTTCTTATTCCATACAAAACACACACTAAGTCGACCGGCCACAGATGGGATTCGAACCGTGTACCTGCAAGCACTGAGGTGGCTAAGCTAACCACGTTGCCTTTTAAGAGGATGATAGTATCAAACGGCGGACACTTTTCATATACAAAGACAATTGAGAGCGACATGTCAACGATCTCCACAGATAAGTATTCGACTTTTCATAATTTTTTCTCCCACACTCACATGCTTAAAGTGGCCTTCCTTGAGTATTGCAATCAATAGCTATGGGTGTGATAGAAGGAGAAAAAGGAAGCCAAAGAGAGAAAACAAGAGAGATAGAGAAAGAGAAAAGATGGAGAAAGATATGGAGATAGAAATGAAAAAAAAAATAGCTAGAGAGCAAGAGAAGGGAAGAGAGAAATGTAAAGAAAGAAAGAGAAAAAGAGATAGAGAGGGAAGAAGAAGATTAAAGAGAGAAGAAAAAGAGAGAGAAAAAAAGAAAGAGAATGAAAGAAAGAGAAAGAGAAAGAGAAAGAGAAAGAGACGGAGAAATAGAAAGAAAGAGAGAGAAAGAGAAAAAAAAAGAGAAGGAAAGAGAAGGAAAGAGAAAGAGAAGAAGGAGAAAACAGAGAGATAGAAAGAGAGAAGCCAAGAGAGAGAGAGAGAGAAAGAAAGAGATGGAGAGAGAGATAGAGAAAGAGATTTAAAAACAAAAAAAAAGCAAGATTAGTATACCTACCTCCACTTAAATGGCCGTAACTCTCTCATACAATATCCAAATTTGATAATTCAACTTGGGATAGGAAGTAGACTTCAAGGGCTTTCCAATGAGTGGAAGCTATCATTGGATAATTATAAGGCAGCTGTAGAGAGCATTTAATTCTCTGCATATCATCTCAAGGAGGTATGCTGCCCACTCACCTAGCTTCATTGTTTTGGCCATAACTTCCTCATAGAATGTCCAAATCAAGAAATTCAACTTAGTATAGATTCTACACTTTAAATCCTTTCTTTTGACTGGTCATAATCTATATTTGGACCATTGGAAGCAATCTCTGCACAAGCTTTTAGATGACTGTTGACTTGCGAGGAATCCTTTTTGAGTGAATTGAGTTTCCAATTATGATAATTAGGGGTTTATAATAATATTTTGAACCATTTTGGATAGCAAAGAATTGTTTTTCATACATTTGCATCATATTTTTTCTCTCAAATAAATTCATTTGCATACTCTTCGCATCAAAATTTATAATTTTGCATTGTATTCTCTTCCAGTTTTATGAAATTAATATTGGAATGTGCATGAAACCTAGTCTTTTACATGATTTCATTTATGCACATGAAGCTAAACTAACTTATGTTGATTCATAAAAGCATGCACACGTTGTTGTTTGTGTGTTTTAGAATCTTTTGCAGGTATTGAAGACAAAAAAAAAAGACATGGTTATGAGGGCGTGTAGTGCCCAACAACACATTTTGGCAAAGTTTCTTATTTGCAGGTTTCTGGAGTAGAGAGAGAGTGGTTTGCCAACCACTAGGTAGATGCCTATCATTGTACAGAGTATTCTTATTTTTTTTCAAGCTTCATTTTCCTGGTGAAGTGCTGCCGGAAATTTTGTAGCCACATGGCGTTATATGCCATGTGAGAACTAAAGTGATGTTGTGTTGTGTGAGAGAGGAAGTCTTCTGTCAGCATAGTGAAAAGCATATAAATTTATTGAAGTAGAGAATAAAATGCATGAGTGAATGCATGTATGCATAGACAATATGATTGTTAGAAAGTTGAAATGCATGATGCATTTTCTATTTATAGAAGATCACTTTTATGTATCACCACCACTGGTTAGGGTGAGCATGAGGTATGTGATCGAGGTACCAGGCATAGGCTAATTATGCCTTTAGAAAGTGAAAGATAAGGTATATACGTTAAGAGAAACTAAGATGTGTTTACTGTTGGAGTTAGACGTCTGCGGAAGCACGCGAACAGCACAAGGAAGATAAAGAAGCTTGGAGCACAACACACACGACTGAATGTATTACTAGAGAATGTACAAAGATAAGTAGCCCATTAGGGCAATAGGCGTATATACAAGCCGGGGGAAAAAAACCTCCTAAAGAGGGAAAAAAGTGCCCCGGCGGTCCTAGAGTGTTCACACACATCACTACCTAAATATATCAACAAATCCCCCCTGGGAGTGATGCGGTGAACAAGGAGCTGGCACTCATGTATAAGGAAGTGCCGAGCTATGTGGAAATCACTCCATAAAAGGAAGTAAGCCCAAAGCTTTGCGGAAAGCTTCAAACTTCTCCCTAGGCAGAGCCTTCGTGAAAAGGTCTGCAATGTTCTCCTGCGTGGGCACATATGCCAAGCTGATCTCCCCAGCAGAGAACCTCTCCCTGACATAGTGATAATGCACCTCAATGTGCTTAGTGCGAGCATGGAACACAGGGTTCCTCGCAACTGCCAATGCGCTCTGACTGTCAGTGAAGATGGTGGTGGCAGAAGACTGGCCAACACCCAAATGAGCCATAAGGCGTCTGAGCCACACACACTCAACAGTCGCTGTGAAAGCTGCCCTATACTCAGCCTCACAACTGGAAGTGGCCACAGTAGGCTGCTTCTTGCTCAACCAAGATATACATGAGCTACCAAGCATGAAGCAAAAACCACTGGTGGACACACGAGTGTCATAGCAACCAGCCCAATCTGAGTCAGAAAAAGCATGCAAATCTGGCGGTAGTGATCCCCCCTTGGGATAAAACAACCCAAGTAGCCGAGTACCACTCAAGTAGCGAAAGATGCGCTTAACCGCTTTCCAATGCGTGACTCCTGGGCAATGCATAAACCTGCTCATCTGTGAGACAGCAAACTGAATATCTGGCCGAGTAATGCATAAGTAAATCAAGCATCCAACAGCCTGCTGATAGAGAACAGCATCAAATGCATCTCCAGCATCATGAAGACTCAATCGTAAACCTGTCTCCATAGGAGTGGCAATAGGCTTACAATCTTCAAGGCCAAAACGCTGCAATAATGTGTCAATATATTTCGTTTGACACAAAGCCATTCCACCATCAACTTGCATAAACTGAATGCCCAAATAGTGATGCAAATGCCCCAAATCAGACATCTCAAATGAGGCATGCAAATCAGCCTTGAAATCAGCAATATGCTTCTCAAGAGGACCAGTGAGCAGCATGTCGTCTACATAGACAACAATGATCAGAAGCACATCATTAGCACGCTTAACATATAAGGTGCTTTCAGTTGGACTGTTCTCAAAACCATGTGCAATCAGATAGGCATGTATTTTCTCATACCAAGCACGTGGTGCTTGCTTTAAACCATATAACGCCTTCTTTAACCTGCACACCTGGTTTTCATGCCCTTTCTGCACAAAGCCACGGGGCTGAAAAACATACACTTCTTCATGCAAGTCACCATTCAGAAATGCTGTTTTAATGTCCAACTGATGTACATTCCAACCATGATGGGCTGCAAGTGCACAAATGCTCCGAACAGTAGTCATACGGCATGTAGGTGCAAAGGTCTCATCAAAATCAATGCCTCTTTCCTGTGCATAACCCTTTGCAACAAGCCTAGCCTTATACCTGTCAACTGTACCATCAGGTTTACGCTTCAGCTTGTATACCCACTTAGTGCCAATGGCCTTCTTGCCAGGAGGCAAGTCACATAAAGACCATGTACCATTCTTCATTATAGCATCATATTCAGATTGCATAGCAGCCTTCCAATTTTCTGAATTTTGTGCTTCATCAAAAGAAACAGGCTCATTCTCATCACAGAGACTAGATGCAGCCATAGCATAGCAATCTGATGCAAAGGAGGTACTATGAGAGCCTGAACGAGTACGATATGACAAAGGTGCATCTAATTTGCTGTCACGCAAAGTCTGCACCAGCCATTTTGGCATAGTTTTTGCCTGTTCAATATCAGCTCTCTCATCAACAAGTGCATCATGTAAATCTGCATCAGAAATGGAATGATCTGCATCATCATATGAAACCTGCAAAGGCTGAGAAGTTGCCTCATTGGGACCAGCGCTAGCCTGTCCACCTGTAAAAAGAGGCATCAAAGTATCATACATGTCTTTGGAGCTAACAGATGTCTCCTTAGTACATGAAAGCAATGGCTGAATAGCATCTTCCACAAAGACAACATCACGGCTAACCAGAATGCGTTTAGTCTGTGGATGATACAGACGATAGCCTTTACTTTCAGAACTGTACCCAACAAAAATACATTTTACTGCCTTATCATCCAATTTTCTGCGATGTTGTTCAGGCACTAATGCATATGCCAAACAACCAAAAACACGCAGATGAGCAACAGATGGCTTGCGGTCATGCCAAGCCTCATATGGAGTGATAGACTGCAACGCTTTGGTGGGACACCTGTTCAGTACATATGCTGCACACATGACAGCCTCAAGCCAGAAACTATGTGGTAAAGCCTGACTTTTGACCATGCACCTCGCCATCTCCATGAGTGACCTGTTCTTTCGTTCAGCAACTCCATTCTGTTGAGGTGTATACGGCACTGTACACTGGTGTTTTATCCCACGTTCAGCCAGAAATGCATTAAAATCTGAAGACATATATTCCCCCCCTCGATCAGAACGGAGGGTGCCCATTTTACATGCTGACAGATTTTCAGCCAAAACCAAAAACTGTTTGAAGCACATGAACACTTCGGACTTTGCTTTGAGTGGATATACCCATGCATGCCTGGAAAAATCATCAATGAAAGTCACGAAGTAAAGGTAATTTCCAAAAGAGGGTGTCTGCATAGGACCACAGACATCACTATGTACAAGCTGCAATTTCTGCATAGCCCGAACTGAACCATCTTTTGGAAAGGAAGAACGCTGCATTTTGCCCAAAATACAGCCTTCACAAACATGTTTTCCAGGTGCCTCAAGTTTGGGCAAAGAGGACACCATTTCAGATTTCTGCAGGCGTAACAAGCTAGCAAAATTCAGATGACCAAAGCGTGCATGCCAAAGCTTTGCATCTGACATAGCCTGAGAATCATGAACTGCACATGCCGAATCATTCACAGATCTTTCATAGTCTATGAGCTTATACAGCCCACGACATAAAATGCCAGAAGCAATAATCACATCGCCATTTGAGAGATCATGGACTGTACACCTGTCATCAACGAATTTCACAACCAAGCCAATCTTGGCTAATGCAGAAACTGATAACAGGTTCTTTTTGATCCCTGGCACAAATAAAGCATCTGACAAAGTGAAAGAACTACCATCAGCAGTAGTCAGAATGATCTTACCAACTCCCATAACAGGATAAGAGGAGTTATTGGCGCATGTGACAGTATTCCCTGTAGGGGCAGGCTCGAGTGAAGAGAAGAAACTGCGCTGCAAGGTAATATGTTTGGTCGCCCCACTGTCAAAGTACCAAACATCTGAGTCTACTGCAGACATGCACTGATCATGAGAAGATGGGTCAAAACTGCAGACAGTAGTAAACGCCCATTCTTCTTCCTGCACAAGATTTGCAGACTCTGTTTTTGGTGTAGAGGCCTCTGCAACAACCATTCGAGCCTCTTTCTTCTTTGCCTCTTTAGCAGCCAGTTTTGGACAGTTCTTTATAATATGATCATTTCCTTTACAGTACTTGCAGAACAATTTCTGCTTTTCTGATTTCTTCTCATCTTTATCCTGGTTCTTCGATTGTGCAGCATTTGCAGATTTCTGCTTACTAGTAGAAGAGCTCCATTTTCCTTTGCCCTTCTGACTAGCCAGGAAAGCTTGATCTGCAACACGCATAATGGACCTGTTCTGCCTGGACTGATCTTCCTGCAACAGAACAGAGACTAATTCCTCAAATGACAAGGCATTCGGATTGCCTTTCATCATCAATCGAAGAGTAGAGGCAAAACTCTGATATGAATCAGGAAGGCCATTCAGAACGGTCTGCACAAGTGAGCTATCTGGTATAACCTCATCAGCAGAAATCAATTGTTCCTTCAGGTCTTTGATCTTTGTAAGAAAACTGTCCATCGAATCACCTTCATTCATGTGCTCACTCTCCAACTGTTTTCGGAGGTAAGCAACACGAGCCTCATTCCTAGCCTGGTACAAAGTGGTAAGTGTATCCCAAGCATCCTTTGCTGTTCTGCAAGAGTGAATGTGAGGAATAATGGCACGTTTGACAGACAAAGCTATCAATGCATGTGCCTGGGCATCTCTGCCATCCCAACGAATCTGCTCTGCAGTAGGTGCAACAGAAACAGCAGCACGAACAAGAATCTGCGGAATATCATCTTCGACACCATCTTCATCAGCTCCAACACCTGTATTTGCAGTACCTGTCGTTACAGGTGTAACAGGACGTCTTTCAACACCCTGCACAATGTTCCACAATCCTTTTGCAACCAGTACATGTCGCATCATATAAGCCCATAATGGGTAGTTGGTACCATCCAACTTATCCTCAACAGCCAACATACGGAATACATCACTGCTTTCAGCCATGGCCGGTGACTAAAATACCTTGATGCAGAAAATTGACTGTATCTCAAAAAGTTGAACAGAACTGCCCACACGAGTTCTGCTAGACCTGTAGCAGACTTCGAGATGCTTAAACTGGCGAACAGAAACTGGTATATACCTTTGGCACAAAAGGACGAAATAGCCTGCACAAGCACTGCGATAGTGCGTTCGGAGGCCGAAACGAACTCAGATCGCGATTTTGGCACCACATAGCGAAGCTGTTTTTATCTCGGAAACACCCTGAGTATGCTCACCAAATTTTGTGTGAATCTGAGACTGCAAACGGAGCAGTGTCGACGGCGCCCTAGAAGAAGCAACGACCTGCTCTGATACCAATTGTTGGAGTTAGACGTCTGCGGAAGCACGCGAACAGCACAAGGAAGAAGAAGAAGCTTGGAGCACAACACACACGACTGAATGTATTACTAGAGAATGTACAAAGATAAGTAGCCCATTAGGGCAATAGGCGTATATACAAGCCGGGGGAAAAAAACCTCCTAAAGAGGGAAAAAAGTGCCCCGGCGGTCCTAGAGTGTTCACACACATCACTACCTAAATATATCAACATTTACATCTAGTAACGCATGAGCACATGAATTGTTCTTCATGCGAATCTATGTACTTAATATAGAAGTTTATCCCAAGTTTGCAGAACTGTGCTATGGATATGATCATCAATACAAGTATTAAGTGCTTGTATATGATTAGTTGTAATGAGATTAATGATTGTGCAAGAAGCACAATGAATAGAATGACGTCCATAGATATTCACTTTCACTAAAAGGTGGATACTATGTAAAGAGTTGATTTTTTTCAACGAGACGATTTGGATGGTTAATTTGGTTTGCATTGATCTACATGATCATTATATGCATGGATACATCTCCATGACATAATCCATCCAAGATAATGAATAAGTTTGTTTAATCGTAAGGATTAACATATCTCGTCATTTTTAAGTTTGAAAAAAATGATCGAGCAAATAGTAGTGAGGTAGCAGCCTCATAGAGATTTGGATGCTACTCTTTGTGGGGATGCCCAAAATTATTGAAATTTGGAGGGCAAGTAGCTCTTAAGCTTTTCTTTAAGCTGACCAATTTTCAAGTAATTTGGAGACTTTTAGATAGGTCAAGTGGCCTCTGCACTAAAAGTGCTGCTAGTAGAAGTAGAGGCCTAAAACAAGTGACATAGGCCTGTTACAAAGGGCATTTCTCTTGATTGGTAGATCCAAATGGAATGATTTTTATTAAAACTGAAATTTTGATAGATGCACTTTGTACATATCAATTTTCATTCATTTTAGAGATCATTTGATAGGTCAAATAATCTCTGCACATGAAAGTGCAGCCTCTAGAATTTGTAAAATGAACAGAGACCATGTCACCTAGAGGTGATTGGTTCTCTTATCTCATTTACTCAAATTGAATGATTTTTATTTCTAACATTAGCTAAACAACTCAAGAGAGTGTGTATAAAATTTCAAGATGAAATGTTTCTCCATTTAGGATATATAAAGAAAAGAGTAAAACTTAGCCTCTGCAAATGTTTACAATTTTGCAGGTATAGAGGCTAAGTATTGTGGTCATTGTGGAAGATCGAAATTTCCAAATACTATAAAACTTATATCAATAAAATTAGATATTAGTAGATATATGCTATTAAAATTTGGGAGAAATTGGACATCAGTTGATAGGTCAAATGATCTATTCTTCTTAGACAAATCTCTGGTGAGGGTTTTCCAAAGAGTGGTACACGTGACTGATGAGCACATGATATTTTCATATTGGAAACTCCAATTTCAAAAATTTCTGTTGTAGAAGCTACTCTAGTATAGACCGTATGCTAGAACCAAAATCCAAGGATTTTGGAGTTTATCTTCATAGTTAGAAGTTATTATAAAAGTGCAGCAGTAGTGTTTCTAAGCTCACCTAAGTGCAGGTGTAGCAGAGATAGAATTATACTTTTGAATGAGTATTGAATTTAATTTTGAATTGAAATTTTATGAGACCAAACTAGATAAGTTGGACCTAGATTTGGACACAAAGAAAATGGAATTTGGAATTTGTTTGATCAGTCTAAGGGCTTCAAGAAGATGACCCTGTACATTTTTCAGAATTGGTCGTCAAGTGTTCGACCCTTCTAGTAAAATGGTCATAAAACTCTGAGAAAATATCCAAATCAAGTGATTTTTGTGCCTAATGAAAGCTTGAGAAAAGCTACATAAGGCTGGAAAATTACATAGATTTTGGAGGAGTAAAAGTTAGTTAAAATTAATATTTAATCTGCTGCTATCGGAAATTGTTTATGGAGGAGGCATTGTTGAAAGGAAAAGACTTTTCACAGGTTTTTTATGAGATTTTTTGATATGGTGCAATCACCATGGGCTAGATATGCCCTAGATATGTGTTTATTGAGCATTTGTTTTTGGTGACCATTCTCAGTAGGACAGAGGAGACTCTGTCAAAATTTTCAAGAATATATATAGTGCCATGAGAGCATGGAATAGGAGAACTTAGCTAGTTGTTCTCATTTCAAATAATTGGATTCATACAAGTGGTATAAATTCCAATTTATTATGAGTCAATATTTGATTCAAGATGCATGATTTGATATTTGATGCAAGCCACATCCTTCACAACTCTAGTTGAGTTGATTTACTAAATAGTTTCTCAATTCTCAACTTAGGATGAGTTGATGTTAGAGATAGTTATGAGTGATAGAGTCATAGGAATGACTTTGTTCTTTCCATCGAGGGAAGGAAACACTTCAGGAACACATCATGATTTCATTACATTATTTATGATTGTGAGTACTCACCGAGTTATTCTTATCATTTTTGAGAGAAGTTTTCGACTTTAATCTCATACACGCATCTATGTGGAGTATAAAGTTGGTGGTATGGGACATCAACCTTTGTATTCTACCTAGGTGTAGGACAGATGGTATGGGAGAGAAGTCTCTGAGATTGTATTTTTTTTATATGATTTGGAGTTCATTTATATGATCTTCTGGTATCATTTTATTATTAGACAACAGAGGGGCAGTTGAGACAGTCACTCTGTATGTGATCGCAAACAAGGCAAGTCCGCAGGCAAGTAGCCTAGAAGCGGAAAGGCAAGGTTTGCACATAAGAACTATGAATAGGCAATTGCATTGAGAAGAAATTCACAGAGTACGTACTACTTTACTTGGTATGCCTGAGAATAGGCCATGGTTCATACATAGTGTGTATGAGGTGAGCTAGATGCTTAGCCTAGTGGGCTATGAGTGTGCACACATCTACTTACCATTATTCCTGGTATTTAGTGGACTCATATGATGGTCCTCATTATATCTGGGAGTGCCAGATTATTACAATAGTTTGCTTGAGACACCTCATTCCTAGTTAGGAATGATTTGATCATAGTGATGATCAGATGGTGGATATCTGGGAGTGCCAGATTATTACAATAGTTTACTTGAGACACCTTATTCCTAGTTAGGAATGATTTGATCATAGTGATGATCAGATGGTGCTCATGGATAAAGCAAGTTTCATCCACTTGGAACATCTTGCATGTTATTATTGATATGGCAGTGGTAGTTCCACTAGTTGCTAGACTTTCTTAGCACGTCTTCACTTAGCATGATGGACTTGGTTCCAGAGAGTGGATTAGGATTTATTTTGTATGAGAGATATTTTGATCCCTAGTTTGGATTATTATATATGATAGATTGAGATTTGGATCGATAGTTTGGATGTGATTGATTGAGATCGTAGTCCATGTTTGGGATGTGACTGATTGAGATCTTAGTCCATAGTTTGGATGTGAGAGATTGATATTTTGGTCCATAGTTTGGATCATTGACATATTGATATTTTGGTCCACAGTTGATAGATTGACATATTGATATCTTGGTCCATAGTCTGGATCGTTGATAGATTATCATCTTGGATTCACAGTTTGGATCATGATGAGATTTTCTTGAGTTTTATCTCATTACAGTGAGTAAATCAAGCAGATTTACTTGAGCTTAGAGATAAAATGCTACTTGGAAAAGATTTCCATTTCTTTTTAGTATTCTTCCACAGAGAGTTGGACATAGTCAGATTATTTTAGATGAGCATAGTATTTTATTACTCCAGTGGAGTAAATGATTTCACACAATTATACCATATGACAAGCTCTCAATGGGTATTCCAGGGAGACAAGGTCAAGCTGCCAAGGTTTCTACAGGTGACAAGCCGTCACAAGTTAGTGGTCAAGGTCTAGGCATAGGGAGTCCGAGGATATTCCGAGTACTTATGCTGCACACATCTAGACTCTCAGAGGGATTCCTAATATATGCCCAAGGCAAGGACTACTATTTGTTGGTGGAAATGCTAGATATAAAGAACAAAGACTAGTTGTCTACTTTTTGAGCATCTAGTATTTTAGACACCTACCACACTCTACTTTTATTATTTGGAATCATAGATGTTGATTCCCAGGTTTATAGCTCCTTCTATATCATTGAGGACAATGATCTTTAGAAGGGGGAGAGAGTGTTATATTCCAGAGATGTACATGCTTGGAGGAACGAGAAGTTCCTTGCTCGGGGGATAGCCAAGGCCAAAAGCCAGAGAGTTCATACGAGGTGCCTACTCCTACAGGTGACAAGCCGTCACAAGTTAGTGGTCAAGGTCTAGGCATAGGGAGTCCGAGGATATTCCGAGTACTTATGCTGCGCACATCTGGACTCATTGGGCCTCAGAGGGATTCCTACAATATGCCCAAGGCAAGGACTACTATTTGTTGGTGGAAATGCTAGATATAAAGAACAGAGACTAGTTGTCTACTTTTTGAGCATCTAGTATTTTAGACACCTACCACACTCTACTTTTATTATTTGGAATCATAGATGTTGATTCCCAGGTTTATAGCTCCTTCTATATCATTGAGGACAATGATCTTTAGAAGGGGGAGAGAGTGTTATATTCCAGAGATGTACATGCTTGGAGGAACGAGAAGTTCCTTGCTCGGGGGATAGCCAAGGCCAAAAGCCAGAGAGTTCATACGAGGTGCCTACTCATGATGGCCAGATGAGTAGAGGGGCCTTAGAGAGAACTCTAGATGGTGACTAGGCAAGGGCTATAAATAGGCTGGGAGGTGAGTCCCAGGCATGTCATTCTCGACTTCTCACATAAATCTACAAATATAATCCATCAAGTGCCTTTGTCATCATATCTGCTAATTGCTTTTTAGATGGAAGAAAAGAAATGGCAATCTCTTCTGCCATGAGTTTCTCCATGATAAAGTGGTATTAATGAACCTCTATGTGTTTGGTTATTTCATGGAAAATACGGTTTGTTGCTAGATGCATGGAACTTACATTATCTCCAAATATGTGAGGTTTGGAACTCACAACTCCCAAATCTATGTACAATGGTTTTTACCATATTGCCTCTTGAATTGCTATGGTCAAAACTCTATAATCTGATTTGATTGAGGATAAAGGAATTGTTCGTTGCTTCTTGGAACCCCATGATACTAGCTTTGAGCTTCAAAATGCAAAGTAACCAGATGTACTTCTTCTATGATCCCTATCTCCTCCCTAATGTGCATCTGAATAGATTTTGATATCCAAATATGAAGAGTAAGGATAGAATATACCTTCATTGATTGTACCTTTGAGGTACTTAAGTACTCTCTTAGCTACATCCATGTGTCATCTTCTTGGTGAATGCATGAATTGGCTTAGTATTCCTACACTATTTGAGATATCTACACTTGTATGCATAGCATATATCAAGCTACCTACCAAGCTTTCATACTCTTATATGTCTTTAATTTTCTCACCCTCATAGACACTAAGTTTATGATTCATCTCCAAAGGTGTACCTACAAATTTAGCGTTCTCATTTTTGAACTTAAGAAGTGGATCTTGGATGTATCTCCCCTAAGTCAAATACATTCCTTGATTTTTGTATATGAACTCCATACCTAGAAAGAATGTGAGTTCACCTAAATTGTTGATTTTGAGTTCCTCTTACATATGCTTTTCGATCCTTTGTATGCCATTCAAGTCATCTCCTGTTAGAATAATGTCATCTACCTATACACATAGATAGATAACCTCATTGTGACCCCTTCTGATGAATAAAGAAGGATTTGGGTTGCTAGGTATGAACCCTTCACCTTGTAGGTAAGTAACCAGCCTACGATTCCAAGCTCTAAGAACTTATTTCACTCGATACAATGCTTTCTTAAGTCTACAAACATAAGATGTATGATTCGTGTTTTCAAAACTTGAAGGTTGTGACATCTATACCTCTTCACTTATCCAACCATTTAAAGATGCATTTTTCAGATCTACTTGCAGGATCTTCCAACTTCTTGCAATAGGTACACTTATCAATGTTCAAATTGTAGTCATCTTTGCAACTAGTAAAAATGTTTCCTCATAGTCTATACCATGAATATGTAAGCATCCTTTGGAAACTAATCTTTCCTTGTACCTCCAAATTTATCCAACTGAGTTTCTTTTGAGTTTATATACCCATCTACAAGCAATTAGCTTTTGATTCGATAACATCGAAACCAAATCCCAAGTGTCCATCATCTTCAATGCATCTATTTCTTATTTCATAGCCTTTTCCCCATTAGGGTTTCCCTTTGCCTCTTCATAGGTTGACGGTTCTTTTGAAAGTGATCCCTTTGCAAAGTAGAATAAATGGTTTGTAACTAATATGGAACCGTACCCATACCTTTCTAGTTATCTTTTCTACCTTGTTGACCTTCTAGGTGCTTTCTTAGACCATTCTCCACACTTTTGCATTTTTTTCTTTTCCTCTTGACTTCCATAGATTCTAATCCTTTTACATTGCATCTTGTTCATCATCTATATCACTTCATGGATCTTGGACCTTTGTATCATGCTTTCTTCCTAATTGATGGAAATCAGAATGAAGATCATATGGTAGAGTTACCTTTTGTTTGTCTTCATCATACCAAGACATGTTCTTCAAAAAAAACATCTCTATTTGTAGTGAATTTATTTGTTGAAGGATTATAGAACATGTAACCTATTTGAGTTGAATCATAGCCAATAAATACTACCTTTGTTGGCCTTTCATCTAGTTTACCTCTAATTTGTGAAGGTATATGAACATAAGCTAAACAACCAAAGACCTTGCAATGTCCAAGAGTAGGTTTTTTTCCATAATATGTTGCATAAGGAGTCATAACTTGGATTGATTTGGATGATAGTCTATTGACAATGTACACAATAGTTGAAATAGCCTTTTCCCATAGATAATGTGGGAACCTCTTTTCTTCAAGCATTGTTTTGGTTGATCCAACCAATATCCTATTTCTTCTATCTAAAGATCCATTCAATTGAGATCGGTACTTGGTAGTAACTTCCCTCTTGATACCTTTATCCTACAAGAACTCATCAAATTTGTTGGAGAAGTATTCTCCCCCTCCATCAGATCTCAGTTTCTTGAGTGATCTACCTGTATGATTCTCCACATGTGCTAGATGCTTTTTGAAAAATCAAACACTTGATTCTTACTCTTGATAAAATAAAGAATATTCCATCTACTATGGTCATCAATATATGAGACATAATGCCTTGATCCAGCCAATGAAGTTTTTTGACTTGGTTCCCACACACTAGTGGGTACTAAATCCAAAAGATTTTTGTGGATGTAGTCTTTGAGGTTGAATGGTTGTCTTTCTGCTTTTCCAATTTGGCATGCGTCACATTTTTTTATCATGTATTGCTTTGATATGTTTGGTAGTCCTAGAACACTTTGATCCCTACATATATCTTTCAAGGTTCTTTCATTCACATGAGCTAATCTTGTATGCCACACTTCAAGCAAACTTAGGGTTTGAGACCCAAATTTGAATAGAGCTATGTTTTCGGTTTCTCCTACTTCAAAAGCAAAGAGCTAACCATGCTTCTCACCTTTGATTATCTTGATGAAGCCTTGACATGGATGTTCCACAAAAGCTCCATGTTGAATGAACCTATACTTATTAGGTTTTTCCTAAAGTTTGATGTGCTATTGAAAACCTTGACATTACCAATCTTCTCCACACTATGCTTTTTCTTATCCCCTATTTGAACTTCATGTCTATGCTTTTGACTTTCCAAAGCAGATAAGAGAGCTATGTTGCTTGCACATGATTTGAACATCCTAAATCTATGTAGAATAAATAATCATCATCTTTACCTTCCATATGTCTTATATTAAATGAAATCAATGATTCTTCATGTTGGTGATCTTTGGAATAATTGTTTTAGTTCCGTATGTTATTGCCTCTAATGTTATAGTTGAAGTTGTGTCCACCTTTACCTCTATGCCATGTCCACCTCTTCCACTTCCTTTCTGGGTCTTCCCATTGAACTAGTAATTTTGAGTGGTGTGGTTGTTCATATCACAAATGGCAAAAGTTTGAACATTCTAGCCTTTTGGTTTTTCATGTTTTGTTCCTTTCTTCTTCCCTTTCCACTTGCTCTTGCCTGCAAAGTTGGCTTGGAAAGTCATCTCTTCATCCTCTTCCTTCTTCTTGACTTTGTGCTTCTTGTCTCTTTTATCTGCATAAAGAACACTTGTAGTACTACCTTGATAAGAGTTACCTTCGTTCATATTATTGTTGGCCTCTTGGTTGAAGAGTTGTCGAACGAACATGTTGAAATCTGGGGTTTGTACATCCATGGTGATATCGTAAGTGATGGTGAAGCATTGCCATTGCTTATCACTTCTAATTCCATTTAGAAACTACCTCATGATGGTCTCTTCGTGAATTAGATCTCCAATGGATGGTAAGTGATATGCTACCTCCTTGACCTATGTAACATGCTCTGATAGTTTGTTTAGGTGTCTTCTTCATTTGGTTCAACTCATTCCATAGATGGTTCTTCCTTGCGTTTTTGCTAGCAAAAAAGAAAGTCTCTAGGGCATCCCAAGTTTCTTGAGATGTCTTGCATCCTCTTATATGTGGTAATGGGAAATCAAAGATATATATAACTATGTATGAACTGGCTTGAGCATAACTTGCACACCAAAGTGTGAGCTTATCTGTCTCCTCTTGTGTAGGTCCTCTTTTGGATCTTGGAGAAGGCATAGCTCCATCACATGCTACAATTCCATAGACATTTCTACCTTCTAAATAGGCCTCCATTCTGATTTTCCAAGTGGCATATTTGTGTCTATCAAGGTTCTCAATCATTGAGGTAAAGCCATCAACCATCTTGATCTACCTATGATACCACTAAGAGAGCTTAGAGAAGCTTGTAGGAGGTAGAAATGTGAGTTGCGAAGAGAAAATGTTTTGTCCAACTAACGAGCATAGGACTAGCCCTTGAACTTATGTAGGCTCAAATAGAACTTATAGGAATGTGATTACTGCAATAAAATCCACTATATACTTTGGAGCATCAAGGAGAAAAAGGTGATACAAAACAGATAGGTTTGCGCATTGACTAGATCAAAAAACATGTTGTCTTTGGATGAAATAATAAGCTTCGATTGCTTATTGCAGCCAACATGATTACAATTCAAAACCTTCCTCTCGGAGGAATGGTACAAATACGTTTGAGTGTCTAAAATGCACAAGAGTGCAATTAGTAAGCAACATATGCTTCTTGAATTAACTTGACACTCAACAGCAGTACCCCCTATTCTTCAGGGTTGCACACATATAGACCCCGAGACAGTAAAATGGAGATTTCTACAAATCTAATGAACCAAATTCTTTGAATTTTTTAATACATAATAAAGACATTAGTACCTTTGGAAATAATGCTCAGTCATGCAGTTTTAAGTCCTCTAGAGAGAGGAGAAGCCCCTGCAAGTTCACTATTAATGAAGAAGATGGTTCAACACAATGATGACCAAAAGTGTATGTATATTGCTTCAATGTATTGCACAATGGTTTTTGAAGTCTTTATATATACTCTTTAAGTGTTCAAAGACTTCTACAAGTAGAGTTTGAATTTAAATCAAGGGGGGATATTATTCTTAAGAGAATCAATTCACTTTCTTACAATCTAGGAAAAGTTAAGATCTAATCTGATCTACCTTTTGGTGAATGATTGATTGATTGATTGTCAAGATCAACCACCTTAAATTTTTGAATGTGCTCCATTTACATGTGGAAAATTCTAGGCTTTTACATTGGTAAATGGTCCATAAAAAATCCTTATGAAAAAATACACAAAATGATCACCAATAAAAATCTCTTCAATGGGAAACTTTGACACAATTCAAATGATGAATTTTTAATCTAAAGCTAATGCACCTCATGCATAGTGTAAGCTTGATACTCCAAAAATTAGAAGGGATGATGAACCCAACATCAAGGACATAAAGAGCAAGCTTATATGTTTAAAATCTTGGATTTACGAATTTTAAGATAGTTCCTTGGCATTGAAGTACTATACAAGCAAAAGTTATATGCTTGATGCAAAGAAAATACGTGCAAGATGTTTTGAAGAAGTTTTATTGGTGCAATTCCAAGCCCATTTCAAATCCATTACAAGTAAATGTTAAGCTAAAGTTATCATGAGGTGAAGAATTGAAGGATGTGACCATTTTTAGATCAATGATTGGTTCTTTCTTATATGCTACTATAACGGACTCAACTACCTAGATTTGAAATCAAAATATGTGTTGCACTATTGTGATGGAGAATTATCTTCCTATGAACTAGGAAAAGAGAAATCGAACTTGGCCACTTGATTTTTGGTGAAATGATTTGATTGAACAATCATCAATCTCAAACACCTCTAACTCGTGGATTTTGGGCCTTTTTGTTTTCTCTTTTACAAAGGTAAATGCATTCGAACTTACATTGTAAACTAATCATATGATCAAACCTCAATAGAATAATTGAGTGCACATAAGTTCCCCCCAAGAGATGTATTCATTTCAACACTCATATGATAGGGTAAAATCAAATCATGCATAATGAAAGGTTGATGATCTAATAGCTCCTCCTCATGCTAAAGAATGCTTGAGTCTTCATGATCTGATAGTTTGAATGCCTTTCGCAGATTTGAATCCATGTAGCTTTATCCCATCAAGTGTCTTTGTCCTCATGTTTGCTATTTGCTTCTCAGAAGGAACAATGAAATGTCAATTTCCTTTGCCATAAGCTTATCCCTTACAAAGTGGAAATGGACTTCTATGCACTTGCTCCTTGCATAGAAAATTGAATTTGCAAATAGATGCATGGAGCTTACATTCTCTCCAGGGATGTGAGGTTTGGAAATTACAAGTCCCAAATCTCATTACAACTCCTAGAGCCATATTGCTTCTTGAGTTGCAATTGTTAGATCTATATACTTTGCTTCAATTGAAGATAAAGAAAGTGTTGGTTTCTTCTTGGAACTCGAAGCAACCAAGTTTGAACTTAAAAGTTCTAAGTATCTAGATGTGCTCCTATAATCCTTTGCTCGTAATATGCATCTGAATAGATTTTGATATCGACATCTAAAGAATGAGGATAGAAAATTGCTTCATTAAGTGTTATTTTGAAGTCTTGATGTTGGTGCAACTGATCAAGCCTACACATTTGACTTAGCATAGAAAAAAATGTGTGAAATTATCACTTGATGAATCATGTGAACCTTGGCTTGTAACCACTTGATCATTTACTATTGTAAAAGATTAAATCTTTAAAGAATCTTGTAAAAGCCTATATCTCATGGAGTTAGGAAGAACATTAGCTATGATTTTTGAGAGAATAACTCCTAAATCAATGGAGTCACTTTTAGTAGGAGCAAAGTTTGAGTTCAAATTCAAACTTAGAAGAAAGTTCTTATAAAAAGTCTTTGTAAATCTCGTAGCTATATGTGCCTCATTTTAGAGCTCATTTCTTGAACATCTGTAGAGCTTCACTAGCTTACACCATAGCCCACTCAATTCATCATCATTGAGCATCATTACTATGCCAATGACCCTGTACAATCATGTCATATAGTACATATAGCTCATTGAACATCTCTGTCTACTTCTCTGTTATGACTACTTAGAATAATCAACTTTCTCTGGTCATATCTCAGTGAATACTCAACCATTTTTCATAATCTTTGACTTGTTGGAACCAACTTCAAGTACACTTTGTGCTCTCAAGATTTCAAAGCATTCAATTTAGGCATTTGGGAGAAATCATCCTTGAACTGCTCACTGGTCATCTACTCATTAGTCCCTAAAAAGTCGGGGGTAAGCTTTGGTTTGCTAAACTTATTTCTCAGAGCATAGTTGGTCCTTTTAGATGATTCCACTTGTAATCATTAGCTATCTAAGCTGATTGAATTTCCTCAAAAGTAATTTTTCCAATCGTTATTGTACTATGAGCTCTGAGTAAAAGAGCTAGTAGATGTATGGACTAAAACAACAAGTTTTTCAACACTAGCTATTCTTGAACTAGTCTATTTTGGATCAATTGTTTCAAGCATTAACTCCAAAGTACATATGTACTTTCTTGTTATCATTTGCAAGATAAAAGGGCCTACTATATAACTCTGAAGTGTATTAGGTCACGTACAAAGTAGACTTTAGCAATACCACCTCACTTCCTTGAGGTATCCATCCATCTCCTTGACTTGTGGTATCAGAGCAAGTTGAGGTAAAATGGGAGATGGTTTCCCTTCTTTCACTGATAAATTGGACAGGAATAATATCAACATGGTCCTTGAGGATGAAGACCTACCTACAAGGAAGAAGTCTCTATGGATACATATCAGGAGATGAGGAGATGCCCACATTTAGAAGCAAAGGCCAACCTACAAGAGAGGAACAAGAAATTACTCAACTCATGGTGTGCCAAAGATGCTTAGCCAGGTCATATCTACTGACCTCTATTTCTAACTTCCTTCTTCCTCATATTAGGAATTGCAAAAATTCCCAAGAGACTTGGGATACTCTATCTTCATACTTTTCTTCCAATATAAGAGCTAGAAAAAGTCAATTGTGGATGGATATCACTACTCAAAGGAAGCAACCTAAGCGGAATGTTTCAGAGTTTGTGACTAAGGTGAAGGATGTAGTTGATCAATTAGCAAGCATAGGAGATGAGATTCAAGAGGAGCCAATAGTGAGACAGATAATCAATGGCATCAAGGCAGATGATAAGTGGGAATCTTTCACAACTGCAATGGATCTTTATATGGATATGCAAATCCATGATCTAACCACTCTCATGGGGCAACTCTTCACCGATGAGGCCAAGCTCAAAAAAATAGTGATCCACCAAGAGGTAAAACTTCTTCTGCCCTCTATACAGATAAAGGAAAGTCTAAGGATAAAGGAAAGAGCAAGAAAATTGAAGATGAAGGTACTACTTCTCAAGCTAACTATGCAAGGAGAGGTAGGAATTCAAGAGGAAGGGGTAGAGGAGGTAAGAAAGGTAGGGGGAGACCTTTCAACTCGTCCCCATGCAATATATGTGGAATCTCTAATCACACAGTAGATGAGCCCTATAGGAAATTCAAGAACTAGAGAGGAAGAGGATTCCAAAGAGGTGGCTACACACAATCAAGAGGAAGATTCAATCATAATCAAGGTACAACCATGCTTACAAACACAATTACAATAACAATTATCAAGGAGGATACAAATCAAGAAAATACTTCCACAACTATATTGAGGATCAAGAGGATTCTCTTCTCAATATGAACATGACTTCAAAAGAAGGTATGAATGATGAGCACCTCTTCTATATTGACTCAAGTTATTCAAACCATGTAGTAGGCAATGTAGCTCTCCTTTCTGATCTTGAAGAGCCCAAGGGAAAGGACCAAGTGCAGACAGGTGATGATACCAAGCATTCAGTTGTCACGGAAGGAAATGTCAAAACTTCTGATGGGAATAGAAATCTATTGAGTAGAGTTCTTTGTGTGCATACGATCACAAAGAATTTGATAAGTGTTGGACAGATAGTGGAAAATGGTTTGCAAGTTAGGTTCAATAAATTTGGAGCTTTTGTGGAGGACTCCCAACATGGATTCACGAGAATTGCAAAGGGAGAGAAAACAAGTAGATTGTTTACACTTTAGCTTGAGGACACAAACATTGCACTTTATAATTATAAGGATCAAACTTTGTCTGAGTTAGAGATATGGCACAAAAGATTAGGGCACATTGGTGAGAGAGCATGATGCAGATATGTAGAGATCAATGTGTACTTCAAATACCTAATGTATCCAAGCAACATATGATCTATAAATTTGGTGCATGTCAATTTGTTAAATCACACAGGTTACCCTTTACAAAGAAAGGCTATATGCATGCGGATTATTTGGAACTTGTCCACACAGATGTGTGTGGACCAAGCAAGGATCCTTCAATTTTAGGCTCAAGGTACTATGTGTCATTCATTGATGATTTTAGTAGGTGGAGTATCTTGTATTTCATGAAACATCAAGATGGTGTTTTACTTCAAAAGAAAAGATTCTACAATGCTTATCATCTCTGATTATCTTCTTGAAGCCTTGACATGGATCTTCCAAAAAAGCTCCATGTTGGGTAAAACTAACTTGCATGCCTTTCTCAACTATTTGGCCTACACTTATTAGTTTTCTTTCTTTTGAAATAGTCGAAACATAGAGTACCGTGCTCTGAATGTTGGACCTCCCATTCAAAACCATCAACCAATCTTCTCAACATTATGCTTTGTTTCATCCCTTATTTGTACTTCATGTCTATGCTTTGGAATTGCCAAGTCAGATAAGAGAGCTACGTTGGCTGCAACATGATTTGGAATCCTAAATCTATGTAGACTAAATGATCATCTTCTTTACCTTCCTTGTGGCTTAGATTCATTAGAAGCAATTCATATTCATGTTTTTTATCTTAATAACAACTTTTGTAGTCTTTTTTGTTATTGTTTCTCTTGAAGTCGTGTCCAACTCTACCTCTATTGTTGCCATAACCATCTCTTCCACTTCAACTGTGGGTCTTTCCTTGGAACCAACTATTTTGAGCGGTGTGTTTGGTCATATCACATATGGGACATGGTTGAACACCTTGCGTTTTGGTTTTGTCATGTTTTGATCCTTTCTTCTTCCCTTTCCACTTTCTTTTGCTTGCAAAATTGGCTTAGGAAGTCTCTTCTACATCCTCGTCCTTCTTTTTGCCTTTGAGCTTGTTGTCTTTCTTATCTATATAGAGAGCACTAGTTAAATTACCTTGATAGGATTTACCTTCCTTCATGATATTGTTGGCCTCTTAATTGAGGATTCATCGAAACAATATGTTCAAATCTTGATTTTCTACATCCATGATGAGGTCATAGACTATGGTGATAGATTACCATTCCTTGTGACTACTAATTCCATTCAAAATTTGTCTCATGATGACTTCTTCTTCAATAATATCTTGAATGGATGCCAACTGATCTGGAATCTCCTTGACCTTTGTAACAAACTTTGTGATTTTTTTTTTTTGGAGTCTTCTTCATTTGGTTGAATGCATTCCAAAGATGTTTGTTTCTTGCTATGGTTCTAGCAAAAAGGAAATCCTCTAGGGCATCCCAAGTCTGTTTAGATGTCTTACATCCTCTAGTATGCGGTAATAGAAAATAAAAGATAGAGTATAGAATGTACGACCTCGCCTAAGCATCCCTTGCACACCAAATTTTGAGCTTATCTATTTCCTCTTGATTAGGTCATCCTTTTGATCTTACAATAGACATTGCTTCATGACCTGATACAATCCCATATAGATTTCTACCTTACAAATAGACTTCCCATTCTGATTTGCCTAGCACCATAATTGTCTCTATAAAGTCAAATGGGCCTCTTTGGACTCAGTTTCCCACAAGGTGATGCTTTGCGGGAACCTCAACATGGTGGAAGACCCTTGAGATCGGTGGGATATTTGGGACAAAATCAAGCTTCACCTAGACCTTGTGGAGATTAAAGATACAAATGGCTTCTCTTGGTGGAACCTCCAATCTGGGGATGACTTGAGGAAACCAAGACTTGAAAGAACCTCTATGGTGCAAAACATTATCCGCTAGTGGGACCAACTTGCCATCTCTCAACACATTGACCTCGCCATCTTGGACCACTACCCTTTTATTCTCACTTTCAAACCAATTGCCAAACTCAAGAAAGCATCTTAGTTTCATGCTTGGTCGACGTCTTTCTCCCTTCCCACTGTCCATCACAAAATTTCGTTTGTTTTGGAACTTGTCATTCTCCAATGGCACCTCATCTGCCAAAAGTTGGAGCGTGTTGGTGGAGAAGACTCATCAAATTTTGGCCAGGACTCACAAGATGCTTTCCAATGTTAGATGGAGGCAAAGAGAAAATCTCTATCAGACATTCTAGTGCCTTGAAGAGGAAGTGAACAATGAGGATGAAATCTTGGTTTAGGCTATTATCACAAAACCACTAGTCAATAACAGCTACTCTTGAGGGGTCATTCAACCCCCTTGCATACCCTCTTACCCTAAATGGGGCTCTTCCCTGAAATTTCCAATGGTTGTTTCCCTTTATGAGTCACCTTCTACGGGGGTGAGTTTAACACTTTTTTGGGAGTATCCGACCAATGATGGAGCTCTCATTATCCAAGTTGTCATCGTTGCTAGTAGAGAAACCATCATTTTTAGTAGTGGTATAGCCCTCTTGGTTATCTTCTTTATTGGTGGCAATCTTCAAGGTTTTACCTTCGGTGTCTTAATACACATTCCCTCCTCAAAATTCCACCTTTTTTATCTCCTTTTCTAGGTTGTAGTACAAGTTATTTAGAGGCACCATGGCCATGGTGTTCCTCTCGAAGGACCCCCAAGGGCTTCTTTTCCTTCTACTTCTAACTTTCGTGAACCCTTCTAAGTCTTTCTCTACACCCCTTGTGTCTTTCTATTCCTTAATGATAGGCTCACAAGCTTGTGCCCTAGTACTTATCTGGTCTTCTTTGGTAGCTTCTTGGTTCTATTTGTTTTTGGCAGAGTTCTGTTTTTGAGGACACTCTTTGATCTTATGTCCTTGAAGACCATAGTGAAAGCATGCATTTGGCAAATCCTTGTATGTGATTTCTTGCTCCTAGACTTCTGCGAGGAAATCTTTGAGGGTAGAACTATGTTAAGATCACACTCAACCCATATCTAAGGGTGTCATTGCACATTGAAGGAGTACTTCACTCCTTCATAGATGAAGCCCCCTACATCCTCCCTCAAGGCCAGTGGTTGACAAATAGATGCAACAATATCCCTCAAGAAGTCATACAAAAAAAAGGAAGGTTGGGAAGCTTAGCCCACAATGAGTAGAAAAGGGATTTAGACTTGTTTGGGACAAAATTTGGGGACCACTCAAATAGGCATAAGGGAGACCTCCAAACTTGCCATGTGCCCATGTGTAGTGCATGAAACACCATCTCCTCATTCTCAAATACCAAAAGTAAGTGGTTTTCCAAAAAAAACTAGCATTTGCTCACTATCAAACTGCGTGGGAACCACTCCTTGTGAAGCCATAGATGCATGGACTCTAAGGGGGCCCTTGGGCCAAAGAGTTGAACAATACTGCACGTTTTCAATAGTTCTTCTTGCTTTGCCAAGATAACATCCCTGCTTAAGTGTACCATCGGGGGAGCAAAACCAAGAGGATCCTTGATAGCCTCATAGGAACCCAATAGTGACGATTGTCCCACATTACTGACCACCAAGGAACGGAGCTCATCGGCCATGGGAGCAGGGAGCAGATGAACTAACAAGGCTGAGAAGGGACAATCCTCTTGAAAAACCAACAAGCAACCCATTTTAATGAAAGTCTCTCTTCTCTTTTTCTTTTTCTCCCTCTTTTTTTTCTAAAAATTTATTTTTTTATAATTTTACTTTGCCAAATTAAAGAAGAAACTCGTAAACTGAAGGGAAAAGACAAAAAACCTCTAGTACTGAGTTAAAGTATTAAAGCCTTTAAGCCCCCTCTCCAAGGAAGAATGACCATAGTAATGTTGCTCGTAGGCTTGATCATATTGAGCAAGACTCATGTCATAGGTATAGTATTCTCCATGTGTCTGATCAAATCCTTTGCTTAAGTTTTGTGTGTTGGTCAAAGGTGTGGCTGGCACTATGGCTCTTTTTGGATTTTCTTCTGGTTGGGTGTACTTAACTAGTACTTCATTATGTGGAAATGGTGGTCACATGTCCTAGCACAGGTTATGGTTGGCCATATCTACCATAATCATAAGGTCTTGGTGCTAATGGTGGTCTTGGGTATGGATTCTATCTTGGGGCCTCTCTACCCTGATCCTTAGGAGGATATCCATAAGTTCTATTCTAGGGTGGTGCAGAGGGTCTAGATTGCCTATGAAGGGGACAATTCTGAGTGTTATGGTCGGTGTATTTTTGCTCAATGTGATAGTACATATTAGGTCCTTGGTTTGTTTTCTTGTCGTACGGATAGGGTTGTGGTGGCACCAAGCCTCTTCTTACACAAACATGGTATGGGTGATCTCCACCGAAATGCATGAATCATCATAGAATTGGCACTCTCATAGGGGCATCCTAGTAGTTCCTATCTCCCTGCACTCCTAGCTTCTCATTGGACCATTGCAAAATATTTGGGTGCATTGCTTATGCACACATTCCTTCCCAAATTATAGGGAAGATTGAAAGGTTCATTCAGTTCTTAGTTCTTGGGTCCTCTATGGTCCTATTGACTGTTGGTGCAAATTACAAGCCTACAAATTTTGCTTGAGGTTCATACACATATGAAGCTCCATGGAAACCATTGTTAGGAAGAGTTTCATCTTTACCATTTGTAAAAGTCATTTCCTTTTTTACTTGAGAATATTTGTAATCACCTACCAAAACTTGTGGATTTGTTAGTTAGAAAAGTAACTACCTCATTGAGGGAATAACTCCTAGATTGAAGGATCACTTTTTAGAGAGAGCCAAAAGTTGAATTCAAATTCAAATTTGAATGTAAGACTTATAAAAGATGGCTTGAAAAAGTCGCGTGTAGAAGTCACTTATCCCGTGTATTCCATTGTCATTCTTGTATAAGTGTGAGGCCTACATTGTAGCCTAAACTACTCTCCATCATAAGGCTATGATTATCAAGCCTATGATCTAGTACAACACTATTCATTAATACATTATATCTACATTGTTCATCTATGATCTCTCTTTTATAGTCATTCCTAACTGCCAACTTGTGCTACTCATATCTCACTCATTTCTCCACCAATTTCAATGATCTATAGCTATTTGGAATCAAATCTAAGTTATCTACATGCTGACAAAGTTTGAAGCAAATCCATTCAGCCAATTTGGAGAAAACAGCATCGAAGCACTCACTAGTCAAAGTCTACAAAGGTCCTAAAAAATCAAGGGTAATGATTATTTGTTAAACTGATTACTCTATGTATAGTGCATCATTTAAAGTGATTCTACTTGGAATCATTAGATTACTAAGGTAATTAGATACCTCTAAAAGGAATTTTTCTAATTCCTACTCTATTGGTAGCACTGAGCATTACAAGTAGCAGGTGTATGATAAAAAATAGAAGGTTTTCATTGATCCTTCTATTTGGAATGTTGAGGAATCACTCACGAATTCGACATACAAACAGACATAAAGATAAAAAGAAAAAAAAAAAGAAGCGGAATCTTCAGAAAATCAAAAGCCTCAGTTGTGCAGCGTGCGGAATCAATCCGTTAACCAGAATCAAGAATTGTACGAGTAACAGAGCAATAAACCCCGGTGTGTGCATAATGCGCGCATAACATGAATTAAAGAATGAGAGCGTGGAAGAGCGCAGAAGAAAAGTGTATATATACACCAAGGATTGAAGGACTAGGATGATGAGAAGAAGGGAGTGATGAGAGGATGAGAATGATGAGAGATCGCGTATAAGTGAAGAGAGAGTGAGAAGTTCTCAGAAGACGCCATAGATCGAGTATGTACAGATGAATAACAAAAACTTGGAATGTCAGGTATTCATCTGAGAGGGATGGTAATAAGAAACTACTCAATGTAGGAGACTTTCTACAGCTTGAGCAAGAAGAGGCCAAGCTAATTTGTACACATCTTCTCTAATAGAAAACACATGTTCATGTGGAAGTTTGCGCGCACTGTTCGCATGTGAAGAATCTGAGTTTTTTCTTTCGTGTTACAGTAGAAAGTTCGTTAACCATTAACAGTTACAGTTCGTTACTAAATGTGTCCCTCGATACTCTCTCAATAAACGAATGTCTCGGTCAAAGATATCTCAGTAAACGCATTTTCAGTCAGTTATAGTTTTCTCAGAAAGCGAGTTTTCCGGTAGAACAACGAAGTATATCTTGCAGTAGAATTTGAAGCTTTGTATGAGAGATAGCTCATCTTGTAGCTAGACGTCTCTACTTTAAGCTGATCACAGTTTCCGGTGGAATGGATATGTACACACAGTACAAGGTCTAACCGGAAAGTGGCACTTCAGAATTGTGAAGTTTTCTTTAAACTTCAAGAAGAAGTTCATTCAGTGAAGGAAGCTCACGTATCACTTCCTTACTTCACATAAATTCATTTGAAGTAATCACAAGCAGAATCAAAGTTCATTCCGGTGATATTCCGATAAAATTTCAGTGACGTCCCAATGACAGTCCGGTGAAGTTCCGGTGGAATTCAAGTCACAGTTTAACACAGTTAAGCGACAGTAATCCTGCTAAGCTATTGTTGGTTACAGAGGTGTTCTATATCACTCTAGCTTAGCTCTCTATTCGGTGGCGCAGCAATTTCCGCAGGCGTGACAAGGTTCAAGCCTTGCCGTGACGACCATTAACAAGTGGTATTAGAGCCGTAAGAAGGCTCATCATCATGGAAGTAGTCTATTTTGATTCAATCTTTTCATACATCATTTCCAAAGTACATAGGCACTTATATAGTTTCTTTGGAAAGCTAAGAGGGCCCACATATCAACTCTGAAGTCACAAAGGGCTGGTACTAAGTACGATTTGGCAGTACCTACTCATCACTTGAAGTGTCCATCCATCTATACGAACAGTGGTATCAGAGCAAAGCTAAGGTAAAATGGGAGATGGTTTTCCTTGTTTCATTGATAAATTGGACAGGAACAACTATCAGGCATGGTCTCTAAGGATGGAGACATACTTGCAAGGAAGGAGCCTCTATGGATACATCTCAGGAGATGAGGAGATGCTCATATTTAGAAGCAAAGGACAACCTACAACAGAGGAGCATGAAAGACTCAACACATGGTGTGCCAAGGATGCATTAGGAAGGTCCTACTTACTTAACTCAATCTCTGATTTTCTTCTTCCACATATTAGGAACTCTAAGACATCCCAAGCGACTTGGGAAACATTGTCTTCTTATTTCTCTTCCAACACAAGGGCTAGGAAGAACCAACTATGGATTGAGTTTACCACCCAAAGAAAGCAACCTAAGCAAGGCATCTCAGAGTATGTGACCAAAGTCAAAGCTGTAGCAGATCAATTGGCAAGCATTGGTGACTAGGATGACAAGGTATGCCTTGGTTGCCACCTTAGTCATAAGCCTTGGAGAAAGCCTTGGGTGGGCAGGCAGGTGCTTGCTTCACTTGCACAAAAGGAACAAAGCTTTTGTCTCCAAAATCTCTAATACCAATGAAGTATTTCGATTGAATGCACCACATTGTGCTCTCCTTCTCAAGAGCTCCACAACAATATCCTCGGAGTAGAATACCAAGCTCCAAGCACTGCACACGATACTCTGCACAGAGGTAGTACAATGCGTAGAAAAACATGGGTACATAAGGAGCACAAACACAGACTTCTTAGGTATTGCAAATGCAGTCAGACTACTGTCTCTGGCTGATTAGGCCACTATATGTTTTATTAAAGAACATATACAAAGAAGTGTTTGGTGGCCATTTGACCTTTCACATGGACACTAACGGTAACAATAGGTTTGCACTATTCAAGGCCAAAACATGCAACAATATGTCAATATATTTTGTTTGACACAAAGCTATTCTACCATTAAGTTGCATAAAATGAATGCCCAGAGAATGATGCAAATGCACCAAATATGGCATCTTATGAGGCATGCAGGTCAGCCTTAAATTAACAGTATGCTTCTCATGAGGACCACTGAGCAGCATGTCATCAACATACACAATAATGATCAGAAGAACATCATTTCCATGCTTAACATATAAGGTGCTCTTAGTTGGATTGTTTTCAAAACCATGTGCAATCAGATAAGCATGTATCTTTTCATACCAAGCACATGGTGCTTGTTTCAAACCATATAATGCCTTTTTCAACCTACGCACTTGGTTTGCATGCCCTTTCTACACAAAGCCACAAGGCTGAGAAACATACACTTATTCATGCAAGTCACCATTCAAAAATGCAATTTTAATGTCCAATTGATGTACATTCCAACAATGATGAGCTTCAAGTGCACAAATGCTATGAATAGTAGTCATTCGGCAAGTAGGAGCAAAGGTCTCATCAAATTCAATGCCTCTTTCTTGAGCATAAACCTTTGCAACAAGCCTAGCCTTATACCTATCAGTTGTTCCATCAGGCTTACAATTCAGCTTCTATACCCACTTAGTTCCAATGGCCTTCTTGCCATGTGGCAAGTCACATAAAGACCAAGTACCATTCTTCATTATAGCATCATATTCAGATTTCATAGTAGCCATTCTATTTTCTAAACTTTGTGCTTCATCAAATGAAAAAGACTCATTCTTATCATAAAGTCTAGAGGTATCCATAGCATAGCAATCTGATGCAAATGAATCACTATGAGAGCTAGAATCAGTATGATATGATAGAGATGCATCAATTTGCTATCACGCAAAGTCTGCACTAGCTATTTTGGCATAGTTTTGCATAGGTTTTGTCTCCTCAATATCATCTCTCTCATCAACAAGTGCATGATGTAATTCTTTATCAGAAATGAGATTATTCACATCATCACATGAAACCTATACAGGCTGAGAAGTTGCCTCATTAGGACCAATGCTAGACTATCCACTTGTAAAAAGAGGTAGCAAAGTGTCATACATGTCTTTGGAGCTAACTGATGTCTCCTTGATACATGAAAGTAATGGCTGAAAAGCAACTTCCACAAAGAAAACATCATGACTAACCAAAATGTGTTTAGTCTCTGGATGATACAGACGACAACCTTCTCTTTGAGAATTGTACCCAACAAAAATACATTTCACTACTATATCATCCAATCTTTTGCATTGTTGTTCAATCACGAATGCATATGTGAGACAACAAGAAACACACAGGTGAGTAACAAATGGCTTCCAACAATGACAAGCGTCATATGGAGTGATAGACTACAATGCTTTAGTGGGATACCTGTTAAGTACATATGCAGCACACATAACAACCTCAAGCCAAAAACTATGTGGTAAGGCCTGACTCTTGACCATACACCTCGCCATCTCCTTGAATGACATGTTCTTCTATTCAATAACTCCATTCTATTGAGGTGTATATGCCACTGAACACTAATGTTTTATCCCATGTTCAATGAGAAATGCATTAAAATCAAATAACATATATCGTCCCCCCTTGATCAAAAGGGAGGGTGCCCATTTTACATGCTAATAGATTTTCAGCCAAAACCAAAAATTGTTTGAAGCACATAAACACTTCAGAATTTTGTTTCAATGGATATACCCATGCATGCATGGAAAAATCATCAATGAAAGTCATGAAGTGAAGATACTTTCCAAAAGAGGGTGTCTGCATAGGACCACAAGCATCACTTTGAACAAGCTGCAATTTCTAAGTAGCTCGAACTGAACCATCTTTTGGGAATGAGGAATGGTGTATTTCACCCAAAATACATCCTTCATAAACATGTTTAACAGGTGCCTCAAGTTTGGGCAAAGAGGATACCATTTTAGATTTCTACAAGTATAACAAACTAGCGAAATTCAGATGACCAAAGTGTGCATGCCAAAGATTTGCATCTAACAAAGCTTGAGAATCATGTACTACACATGCTGAATCATTCATAGATTTTTCATGGTCTATTAACTTGTACAGTCCACAATATAATGCCAAAAAAAATAATGACATTGCCATTTGACAAATCATGAGTTGTATATCTATTATCAACAAATTTCACAACCAAGCCAATCTAGGCTAACGCTGAAATTGATAACAAATTCTTCTTGATCCCTAGCACAAATAAAGCATCCCATAATGTAAAAGAACCACCATCAACAATAGTCAAAATGATCTTACCAACTCCCGTGATAGGATAAGAGGAGTTATTGGTGCATGTGACAGTATTCCCTATAGGGGTAGGCTCAAGTGAAGTGAAGAAACTACGCTATGAGGTAATATCCTTGGTTTCCTAGCTATCAAAGTACCAAACATCTAAGTCTACTGCAGACATACACTCTTCATGAGAAGATGGGTTAAAACTACAAATAGTAGTAAATGCCCATTCTTCATCCTACATAGGATTAATAGACTCTGCTTTTAGTTAGGGGCCTCTACAACAACCATTCCATCCTCTTTCCTCGTTGCCTCTTTAGTAGTCAGTATTGGATAACTCTTTATGACATGATCATTCCTTTACTGTATTTGCAAAACAATTTCTACTTTTTTATTTTCTTCTTGTCTTTGTCATCCTTCTTTGATTGTGCAGAATTAGCATTATTTTCTTTCTAATATAAAGGAAGTTCGGCCTTAGCCTACTCTCTCGAACTTTTGTTAAATAAAGGGAAAGGAAAAGTACAAGTGAAGGGAACTAGTGCCCATGAATTAGTAGATTTTTGCTTACTAGTAAATGAGATCCATTTGCCTTTGCCCTTCTGACTAGCCAAGAAAGGTTGATCTACAACATGCATAATGGACCTATTCTACCTACATTGATCTTCTTGCAACATAAGAAAGTTAAGGCATTTGGATTGCCTTCCATCATCAAATGTAAAGGCATTTGGATTGCCTTAATGTTAAGGCATTTGGATTGCCTTTCATCATCAAACGAAGAGTAGAAGCAAAACTCTGATATGAATGTTAAGGCATTTGGATTGCCTTTCATCATCAAACAAAGAGTAGAAGCAAAACTCTGATATGAATCAAGAAGACCATTAAGAACAGTCTACACAAGTGAACTATCAGGCAAGACTTCATCAACAAAAATAATTTGTTCCTTGAAATCTTTGTATCCCAAGCATCCTTAGTTGTTCTACAAGAGCGAATGTGAGGAATAATGGCACGTTTGATAGACAAGGCTATCAATGCATATGTCTGAGCAGCTCTGCCATCCCAATGCATTTGCTCTATAGTAGGTGTAGCAAGAACAATAGCATGAGCAAGAACATGAAGAACATCATCATCTTCAACAACATCTGCATCACCTTTAGCAATTGTGTTTGTAGGTGTAATAAGAACTTTCTCAACAACCTCCACAATATTCCATAGTCCTTTTGCAAACAAGCCATGACACATCATATAAGCCCATAACGGGTAATTGGTACCGTTTAACTTATCCTCAATAGCCAACATACAGAATACATCACTAGTTTCAGCCATGGCCATTGACTAAAATACCTTCATGTAGAAAAATAACTATATTTCACAAGATGAAATTGCTTGCATAACATTGTGATAGTGCATTTAGAGGCTGAAATGAGCTCAAATCCAGATTTTGGTACTACAGTGTGAAGGAGTTTTCATTTTCTAATAACCTGGAAAATGATAACCAAATCTCGTGCAATATTGAGACTATGACCGGAGTGGTGTCCACAATGCCTAAGATGAAGCGTCGATGTGCTCTGATACCAATTGTTGGAGTTTGAGGTGTGCAAAAGCACATGAACAACACAAAGAAGAAGAAGAAGCTTGGAGCACAACACACAATATTGAATGTATTACCAAGAGAATGTACAAAGATAAGTAGCCCATTAGGATAATAGGCATAGATACAAGTCGGGGGAAGAAACCTCCTAAAGAGGGAAAAACATACCCCGATAGTCCTAGTGTGTTCACACACATCAGTACCCAATTATATCAACATATCCAAGTAACCAAATGCATGAGGAATCACTATGATGGTTCTAGAGAACCTTATGATCACATTGTTGAATTCAAGCAAGTGCTATGTGCACAGCAAGTGGATATCTTTTTCCAATACAGATCCTTTGGCCTGACCCTTACTCGACTAACACTGACCTAGTTCTAACCTTTGAACCCCAATGGTTTAGGTAATATTGAACAATTCTCTCAAGAATTCATTGGTGAGTTCAGTAAGAGGGGTATCAAGCACAACTTCTCTTCATTGATCCATAACTTCAAACAAACACCTAATGAGTACATAAAATCAACAGGTAGATGATTTAACCAATATGTAGATAGTTGTCCCATGACGGAGATACCCTCGCAATAGAAGATGATATCTCTACTCTTAGATGGCTTAACCAATGGGACTTTAAGAACCTTGGTTTATGTGAAGCGATTGTAGACACTAAGTGACTCTCTACGAGAATGTATAGACCAGTAAGACAACCTAGCAGATGACTTAAAAATCCCTCAGAATTCCATGAATTTGGAAGACACAAACACTAATATGATCTCGCAAACCAACAATGTAGAAGAATTTGCGAATTTAGTGGCTATGAAACCAAAATCCTCCCTTGAGATTACCCATGTTAAGAAGATGCATGCATTGTGGTGGGGATCATCCATGTCATACTTGTGTAAGGGGAGGACTAATTCCACCATATATCTTTCATTACAATAGGCAACAGACACACGGACCCCATTTGTATTGTCACATTGAGCAAACGTACAAAAATGATAGCATGAAAAATTTCCCCTTCAATAGGCAACCTAGAACCTTTGCACCACCACTTTATCGACCTTATGGATACCTCTCCTGAAATCAAGGTAGACAGGTTCCTAGATACGGCTTGTACTAAGGACTAGCAATGGGATAAAAGTTCATATGAATACACAAGGTACAATCAATGTCAACTTGTATTAGGAAAACAAACCCCACATCCTTAGAATGTAGTGCCCATGAAGTATCCTTAAAAAGAGGAAAATCTATTTGAGGATACTTCACGTGAAGTATCCTCAAACAGAAGAAAATTCTTTTTGAGGTACAATCAACCTCAACCTTTATTAGGGCAACAACCCCTACATCCTTAGAAATATGTGCCCATGAAGCATCCTCAAATAGAATGTAGTGCCCATGAGAGAGCTATCATGCCAGCCACCCCATTGACAAACACAAAAAACCATACCTAGGAATTTGATGAAATGCTAGGACATTACTACTCTTACGACACTAGTATGGTAGAATGTGACCAATCTTATGAGCAACATTATTATGGATATGAGGTTTATGAGAGCTTGTATGGACCTAAATATGCAGGCCTTATGTACAAAGCTCCTAGAGCCCTAGTTTCAAGTAGACTAGGAGCAAGACCCCCTGCACTGAGAGGACCATGCTATAGATGTGGTGGAGATCATTTCATTATGAAGTGTACACTACCATACAATCCACCACCCCCATGTGTCTAGGAAAGGATACTGTAATGATTGTCACAAAGAACATTTGTTCAAAGATTGCCCAAAGAATCCTAACAAGGTCTCACCCAGTACACATATTAATGTGATTGAGGTGATCGAGGTGATCGAGTCCTCATGAAGCAACAAGGAATACACTATTCCTCTAAAAGCCATTACTAGAGCAAAAACTAAGGAAATCTTGGAAATAGAAGTGACAAATAGTCGAAAGATTGAGGAAGAGCGCTTGTAGAAGGTAGAAAAAAGCATTTCAAAGCAATGAATGCATAAATTAGACACTAATACCTTTCCAATGAGCCATCTTGCACTCAATTTGAAGCTCTAGAGAGAGAGCAACAACCTCTGCAAGATTACTATTGGCAAAGAAGATGATGTAGAGAATTGAAGGAGCAAGACAATGATGGTCACAAGTGTATGTATATTGCTTCCATGTAATTTACAAGTGATTTCAAGTCTTTATATAGACTCTAGGAGTGTTCCATAGCTTCTACAAGTGAAATTTGAATTCAAATGAAGGTGGAAATTGTTGTTGGAGGGAATCAATTCACTTTCCTACAATCTAGGAAAAGTGAAGATCTAGTTTGATCTACTTTTAGGTGATTGATTGCTTGATTGAATGCAACTTCAACCACCAAACATTCGTGGGATTTGGGCTTTATCTTTGAACCTTTATATGTGTAAAGCTCAAGGCTTTTACAATGGTAAATGAACCATCAAAAATCTCTCAAAAAATACAATAAATGAGCATAAGAAAAAAACTCTCCAACAGATATTCTTTCGATGTGATAGCCTTTGATGTAGATCAAATCCACCTAAAGCATAGTGTAAGCTTGATGTTCCAACAGCTCCCCCTCAAGCTAAAGTATGCTTGAGTCTTTGTTCTCTAATAGGTTGAATACCTACCATAGCTTTGAATCTACAAAGGTTTATTCCATCAAGTGCCTTCCTCATCATATCTGCTACTTGCTTTTCAATTGGAACAAAAGAAATGTCAATCTCCTTTGCCATGAGCTTCTCCCTAATGAAGTGGTAATGGACTTCTATGTGCTTGGTTCTCGCATGAAAAATAGGATTTGTCGCTAGATGCATGGAACTTACATTATCTCCAAATATGTGAGGTTTGGAACTCACAAGTCCAAAATCTATATACAATGCTTTTAACCACATTGCCTCTTGAGTTGCTATGGTCAAGCCTCTGTACTCTGCTTCAGTTGAGGATAAAGCAATTGTTGGTTGCTTCTTGGAACTCCATGACACTAACTTTGAACCTGCAAATGCTAAGTAACCATATGTACTTTTTCTATCATCCTTAGCTCCTGCCCAATCTGCATCTAAGTTGATTTTGATATCCAAATATGAAGAGTAAGGATAGAATATACCTTCATTGATTGTACCTTTGAGATACTTAAGTAATCTCTTAGCTGCATCCATGTGTGGTCTTCTCGGTGAGTGCATGAACTGACTAAGCCCTCCCATACTATATGAGATGTCTGCCCTTGTATGAGTAGCATATATCAAGCTACCTACCAAGCTTTGATATTGTTTTAGGTCTTCAATTTTCTCACCTTTATAAACACTAAGTTTATGATTCATCTCCAAACGTGTACCTGCAGGTTTAGTGTTCTCCATTTTGAACTTGAGAAGAAGATCCTCAATGTATCTTCTTTGAGTCAAATACATTCCTTCATCTATGTATATTACCTGCATACCAAGGAAATATGTGAGCTCACCTAAGTCACTGATTTTGAACTCCTCTTGCATGTGTCTCTTGATCCTTTGAATGCCATTTAGATCATCACCTATCACAATAATACCATCTACATATAGACATAGATAGATAACCTCATTGTGATCCCTTTTGATAAATAGAGAAGGATGTGAGCTGCTAGCTTTGAACCCTTGATCTTGAAGATATGTAACCAACCTGTAATTCCAAGCTCTAGGAGCTTGTTTCAATCCATACAATGCTTTCTTAAGTTTGCAAACATAAGATGGATGATTAGGGTTTTCAAAACCTGGTGGTTGTGACATCTATACCTCTTCACTTATCCAACCATTTAAGAATGCATTTTTCACATCAAGTTGGAGGAGTCTCCAATTCCTTGTAGCAGCTACACTTATCAATGTCCTAATCGTAGTCATCTTTGCAGCTAGTGAGAATGTTTCCTCATAGTCTATACGATGAGTTTGTGAGCATCTGTTGGCAACTAATCTTGCCTTGTACCTACAAACTGATCCATCTGAGTTTCTTTTAACTTTTTATAACCATCTTCAACCAATTACCTTTTGATTTCGCGACATTGGAACCAAATCCCAAGTGTCCATTTGCTTCAATGCATCTATCTCTTCTTTCATGGACTTTTCCCAATTAGGGTTTCCCTTTGCCTCTTCATAGGTTGAGGATTCCTCTGAAATAGAGTCTTTTGCCAAGTATATTGAATGATTCATAACAAATGTGGAACCATACCATACCTTTCTGATTGTTTCTTCTCTCTTGCTGATCTTCTAGGTACTTGTTTGGAGCATTCTCCAACCTCTTGCATGTTTGCTTTGCCTCTTGACTTCCATAGCTTGTAATCCTTTTCCCTTTGATCTTGATCATTGTCTATATCACTTCTTGGATCCTGGACCTGTGTATCATGCTTGCTTCCTAATTTATAAGAGTCAGAATCAAGATCATATGGTAGTGTTACCTTTTGCTTTACTTCATCATACCAAGACCTGTGTTCTTCAAACACAACATCTCTACTTGTAGTGAATTGCTTTGTTGAAGGATTGAAGAACCTGTAACCCATCTGAGTTGAACCATATCCAATAAACACTGCCTTTGTTTCCCTTTCCTCTAGTTTACCTCTTATTTGTGATGGTACATGAACATAAGCTAAAAAACCAAAAACCTAGCAATGTCCAAGACTAGGTTTTCTTCCATGCCATGCTTCATAAGGAGTCATACCTTGACGTGATTTGGATGGTAGTCTATTGACAAGGTACACAGCAGTTGAAATAGCTTTTGCCCATAGATAATGTGGCAACTTCTTCTCTTCAGGCATTGTTCTAGCTGATCCAACCAGTGTCTTGTTTCTCCTTTTTGCAATTCCATTTAGTTGAGGAGAGTACCTAGTAGTCACTTCCCTTTTGATACATTTGTCCTGCAAGAACTCATCAAACTCTTTGGAGAAGTATTCTCCCCCTCCATCACATCTGAGCTTCTTTAGTGATCTACCTGTATGATTATCCACATGTGCAAGATACTTGTTGAAGCAATCAAACACTTCATTCTTACTCTTGATAAAGTATAGAGAAGTCCATCTACTATGGTTGTCAATAAATGAGACATAATACCTTGATCCTACGAATGAAGGTTCTTGACTTGGTCCCCATACATCTGTATGTACTAAGTCCAATAAGTTGTTGTGGATGTAGCGTTTGTGGTTGAATGGTTGTCTTTGTGCCTTCCTAATCTGACACGCATCACACTTGTTGATCATGTGTTGCTTTGATATGTTCGACAGTCCTAGAACACTTTGATCCCTACATATATCCTTCAAGGTTCTTTCATTCACATGAGCAAGTCTCTTATGCCACACTTCAAGCTCACTTAGGGTTTGAGACCCAAAGTTGAATAGAGCTATGTTGCTGGTTTCTCCTACTTCAAAAGTAAAGAGCCTACCATGCTTATCACCTTGGGCTATCTTTTTGAAGCCTTGACATGGATCTTCCACAAAAGCTCCATGTTGGGTGAACCTAACTTGCAAGCCTTTTTCAACTATTTGGCCTACACTTATTAGGTTTTTAGTGATAGTGGGTACATAGAGAACCTTACTCAGAATGTTTCTCCTACCATTGGAAGCTTGACATTACCAATCTTCTCCACATTGTGATTTGTGTCATCCCTTGTTTGCACTTCATGTCTATGTTTTGGATTTTTCAAATCAGATAGAAGAGCAATGTTGCCTACAACATGATCCGAACATCCTGAATCTATGTAGAACAAATGATCATCTTCTTTACCTTCTTTGTGGCTTAGATTCATAAGAAGCAATGAGTCTTCATGTGGTTGATCTTCTGAAAAATTGTTGTAGTCCCTTCTATTATAGATTCTATTGTTATTGTTGAAGTTGTGTCCACCTCTGCTTCTATTACTGCCATATCCACCTCTTCCACTTCCTTTCTGGGTCTTCCCATTGAACCAACAATTCTGAGTGATGTGGTTGGTCTTATCGCATATGGCACAAGGTTGAACATTCTGACCTTTGGCTTTGTCTTGCTTTGGTCCTTTCTTTGTCCCTTTACATTTGCTCTTGCTTACAAAGTTGACTTGGGAAGTCTCTTCTTCATCTTCTTCCTTCTTCTTGCCTTTTTGCTTCTTATGCTTCTTATCTGCATATAGAGCACTACTTGAATTACCAAGATAAGAGTTACCTTCCTTTATGCTATTTTTGGCTTCTTGATTGAAGAGTTGTCCAAGAAAGATGTTGAAGTCTGGAGTTTGCACATCCATGATGACATCATAAGCCGTTGTGAAGGATTGCCATTGCTTATCACTTCCAATGCCGTTGAGAATTTGCCTCATGAGGACCTCTTCTTCAGTCATCTCTCCAATGGATGCTAACTGATGTGCAACCTCCTTGACCTTGGTAACAAACTCTGTGATGGTTTGTTTAGGTGTCTTCTTTATTTGGTTGAACGCGTTCCAAAGATGATTCTTTCTTGCCTTGGTACTAGCAGAAAAGAAAGTCTCGAGGGCATCCTAAGTCTCTTGAGATGTCCTCTAATATATGGTAATAGAAAGTCAGAGATAGAGTTTAGTATGTACGACCTTGCTTAAGCATCCCTTACGCACCAAAGTGTGAGCTTATCTATCTCCTCTTGTGTAGGTCCTTCTTTGGATCTTGGAATAGGCATAGCTTCATCACCTGCTACAATTCCATAAAGATTTCTACCTTGCAAATAGGCCTCCATCGTGATTTGCCAAGCTACGTAGTTGTGTCCATCAAGCTTCTCGATCATTGAGGGAAAGCCGTCACCCATGTTGATCTAGCTCTGATACCATTGAAAGAACTTGGAGAACCTTGTAGAAGGTAGAAAAAAGTGTTTCGAAGCGACAAAGTTTGGTCTAGCCAACTCGCACAAGACCAGCCCTTCAGCTTATGGAGACTCAAATAGACATTATAAGCATGTGACAAGTGCAAAGAAACACACTATGTACTGTGCAACATCAAGGGGAATGAATCGATACAAAACAGATAGGTTCGCGGGTCCACTAGCTCAAAAAACTTACTATCTATGGAAGAGACAATGAACTTCAAATGCTCATAGTGACCTGCATGATTAGAAATGGAAAAAATCCTTTTATGGGAGTGATACACATAGGGTTGAGTGTATAGAGTGCACAAAAGTATAAGGAATAAGCAAAATATGCTATAGGAATGAATGAGACAGTCATCGGTGGTACTTCCTATTTTTCAAGAATACTCAGAGATTGACCCTGATATAGTAAAACTCCGATTTCTCCCAATCTAGTGAACCAAATGCAATGAAAATTTATAGGAATAATAAGAGACTAATTTTCTTTCAAACGAGCCATCTTTCAATCAATTTGAAGCTCTGGAGAGAGAGCAGTAGCCTCTGCAAGATTACTGTTGGCAAAGAAGATGATGCAGAGAATTGAAGGAGCAAGACAATGATGGTCACAAGTGTATGTATATTTCTTCCATGTAATGTACAAGTGATTTCAAGTCTTTATATAGACTCTAGGAGTGTTCCATGGCTTCTACAAGTGAAGTTTGAGTTCAAATGAAGGTGGGAATGGTTGTTGGAGGGAATCAATTGAGTTTCCTACAATTTAGGAAAAGTGAAGATCTAGTTTGATCTACTTTTAGGTGATTGATTGCTTGATTGAATGCAACTGCAACCACCAAAAATTCGGGGGATTTGGGCTTTATCTTTCTACCTTTACATGTGTAAAGCTCAAGGCTTTTACAATGGTAAATGAACCATCAAAAATCTCTCAAAAAATACAATAAATGAGCATAAGAAAAAAAACTCTCCAACCGATATTCTTTCGACGCGATAGCCTTTGATGTAGATCAGATCCACCTCAAGCATAGTGTACGCTTGAAGTTCCAACAATAGAATCATAGGGCCCGAATACACCTCAAAACTTTAAAACAAAAAAAAACATGAAAGGCTAGGCACGAAAAGCTTAAAGGTAAATGGAGAAAAAAAAAGAATTGAAGAGAAAGAACAGCACTGAAGGAACATGAGCTTAGAGAAAGCAATTTAGTAGATAGCAAAGCAAATGTAATGATGAGACAACAAATAGAGGAGCAAGCAAGATCAATTCTAGCTGTTCCTAAATGTGAAGACTTGAACATGCGCTTAAAAGCCTACCAATCTAGGATAAAAACAGGACCTAGTCTAGAGCCACATGAAAAAATCCACCCAAGAGGAAACCTTGAAAAAGAAAGACTTGAAATCTGTAAGAAATTAATCGAGATTTCTTAGACTACGCTAGTGAAATCTATACCAACCCCCCTTGAGACTAGAATATGTGAAGCAAAATTCCAAGACTTTGTAGAAACTTTTAATCCATGGACAAAGAACAATAATCAAGCGAAGGAGTTGAAGAGCAGTTGAGCTCTGAAAATGAAGAACAAATCTCTTCAATTCCCAAAATAGAGGATAAGTGGCCACATGACCTCTGGGCCAGAGTTCAAGAAGAGAGATGGAAGAAGAACCAAAATGAAATCCCTCCTTTTGAAGAGTTGGATGCCTCTAGGAATCAATTGACATTGGAACCAGAAGTGATGTATGAGGAATTGTCTAACCTAGATCACAATAGACAGGATGCAATGAGTTTGATAACACTTCCCAACTACTCAAGAGAATATGAACAAAAAACCAAATTTATCATGCACCCAAAACAAGGGGAAAAGAAAAGAAATTGCAAGATGAAACCTCAAACACACTATTCAAGTTAAAAAGAAAAAAAGTTCAATGTTCTTTGATGGTAGGGGAGTTGCTACAAATTAAACCTTAGTTGTGGAATAAATTAACTAAACATTTAAATTTAGAAGAGACAAACCAATCAATAAGAAAGGATAAAGTGGAGACACCACCCACAATTAAAATTCCAGTTGATAAAGTGGGAGAATTTTGTGAGGGAGATGAAGGAAATGCATGCCTCTTGATCACATTCCAAGGATATATGACCAAAGCCATTCTAGACATCGGAGAAGAAGTAGGAATAACGACCAAATAAACATAGGAAAAATGAGGAAAACTTGCCCTTTGAGCCACTCAAATGAAATTACAATTATTAGATCAATTGCATAGTGCTTGCTTTGTTCTTCTAGTGCTCACTTTCTACGTATGCTTGCTCCTTCAGGGTACCTATGTGATTTGATGAAATTGACTAAAGGTTTACTCCATTCTTGGGAAATCTAGGAATAGCATAATGATAAATGTTCATTTGGGCTATTATCCTAACACATGTGGCAATTAGTTACATATTTATGCATATTGTTTTACATGTCGCACCAATACACAACTAGTCTTTCCAGTTCTTTAATTATTCCACGAACACCCTTATGTGTTATCCACTTGTTTTTGTGTGCATCCACATGAATATGGAATGGTTTATTTCAGCTCGGTACCTTCAAAATTGGAGTTGAACTCCATCTTCTTTTCAATTCACTAAAAGATTTTTCACATTCTTTTGTCCAAACAAATTGAGCCAACAAACCATATAATGGTTTAGAAATTATGGGCTACATGTGGATGAATCATGAATAATATCCACAATGTCGCATAAACACCTACAACTCCTTTGCATTCTTTGGCCTAGGAAATTCTGAAGTAACCTTTATTTTGTCTTCATCAGTAGAGGTACCATTTTTGGACACAATATGTCCAAATATTTTACCTTGTCTGACCCTGAAGACACACTTCTTTGGACTCAGATAGACTTTCTATTGCCTTCATTTGTTGAATATTTTCCTAATTTCACGTATGTGAGCTATTCGTTGAGACAAGTATGCACATAGGTCATCCACATAGACCTCCATGTGTTTCCTGAGAACTTCCTTGCACACATGACATTCATTTTTGGAAAGTTCTTGGGGCGTTGGTCAAACCAAATGACATAACCCTAAAAGCATACACTCCCCATTTAGTAGCAAAAGGAGTTTCATGTTGGTCCTTAGTAGCGATGGCTACTTGATTGTATCCGAAGAACCCATCAAGGAAGTTGTATACCTCCTTGCCTGCTACCCTTTCCAAGAGATGATTGGTGATTCTCAAAGGATAATTCTCACAAATGGTAGTTGCATTAACCTTTTTCAAGTTAATACAAACCCTAAGTTTTTCGTTCTTCTATGGTACTACTACCAAAGGTGAAACCTATTCGGCGTGTTCAATTTCATATATAAATCCAACTACTAATAACTTGTCAATCTCCTCTTTGATCTTGGCTGAATATACATCATTATATGTGTACCGTCTTTGTTTCAAGGGTTTTGCATCCAGAGTTATTCAAATTCTATGAGAGAAAATCAAGGGATCCACTCTTATGAGATCTTTGTAAGTCCAAGCAAATATATCTCTATATTCTCAATATAGCTCTATTAGTTTGTGCTCTTCCTCTATCAATGTGTCCTTCCCTATATAGGTGCATCTCTCTTCTTCACCTTCCATTGTTATCAACACCTTTTTAGCTTGTTCCTTGTTTTCGTAAGCTACTCCATCTTGAGCCTTTGTCTTAGGCATTTGAATACCTATTTTCCTTTCTTCAACTTCATACCTCTTGAAATGTTCAGGTACCTCAAATGATTCATGATGTAGCTCTTTGTGAGTTCCATTTTTATGCACTTTAAGTTTTTCTTGATATCTTTCTATGGCCAATACTTTCGTGCTCACTTGGGTATCTTCTTTTAATATCTCTCTCTCAGATATTGTTCTTTTGAATCAAATTTGAGTTCCATTTCTATGCTTTCATAGTCCGTTCTCCATTCCTTTTCTACATATTCACCTTCTTCTGCCTCTTTGAGGACTACCATGTATAGTGTTAAATCATATCCTTCCTCATCTACACATTCATTCATGGTTAATACCTCTTCATTCACACAAATGTCTAGGGTGGCTAATATTTCCATCCATCCATGCGGTTCAAATACTTCATCTAGAAATATTTGTGGATGTAAGCATGGTCTTCTATTGGTTGATAGTGTTCATGTCCTATTGCCCAAGCTCGTAATATCTCTTCCTCTTGTTTTCCTTCCTTACACATCGAAGATTGATCACTTGACCCAACACTACGAATGGACACATCATCTTCTTCTTTATGTATACGGTTCCATTGTTAGGGTGGTACATCTCTTTATGCAAAAATGTGAAGATTTATTTTTTTTGTGGCACCTTGATGTTGTAGATATAACGCATCTTGTACCTAATCATGTACTAGCCTTATCTACCTAATAAATGATTGTCCTAAGATCTCATAATTGTTTGCTTTTCCAAAGTGGTAGATCACCAATGGGTGTTCCAATTCCACTCCGCAAGTAGTCAAGACTACGTTTTTGAGGATTCCTAAAGGTCTTTCAACATGACCATTGGAAAACAATTATTTAAATGTGGGAAGGATGATGAATTACACTTATGTGTGCACGAGGGAGAATACCTTCCTATACTTGAAATTTGCACGAGCAACGATAGGGCATTTCTCAGTCGAAAAAATTATAACCATGATTCTCTTTGCACGCTTATGGTGGCCTACCTTACACATGGATGCACAGACTTATGTATAGAGTTGTGATGTATGTCAATTAACAAAGTATCCAATATGAAAAGATGATATGCCCCTGAGACCCATGACTAGTGCTAGAGCTTTCTCAAAATTGGGCATCGATTTCTTAGGTGTTACAAATGTGGTCGAACGTATAGTTTGTCGTTGACCACGCCACTATATGTTTTATTAAAGAACATATATAAAAGTGCTCGATGGCCATTTGGCCTTTCATATGGACACCAAGGACAAAACTATCCCACTAAACGCCAATATGGCCAAAGTAAGTAAGGGAGAAAAAAATCAAGAATGATAAAGAATACTTGAGTGTAAGTATTAAAACTATAGCTCCCACCTGATGGGCATGTTACATAGTATACAAGTGATTGTGTAGGATGAATCAACTAACCCCCATCAAGTGACAATATTGTCAAAAGCTATCCTGTGGTAGAGCTTTACTCAAAGCATCTACAACATTATCTCGAGTGTGAAACTTCTCAAGAATAATGTGCTCAGCGGCTAAGCAATCTCGAATGAAGTGATCAACTCAATGGGCTTGGTCTTTGCATGATAGAGCAAATTCTTAGCCAAAGAAATTGCACTCTCACTATCACTGAGCAAACGAGGTACATGCTAAGGTAACCTCATATCACAAGGAAGACAAGAAAGCTCAATGCTTCCTTACATGCTTCATTTGCTGCAACATACTCTGCTTCTATGGTGGAAACAACTATAAATTCTTGAAGACAAGATCTCCAAGCGATAGCACCTCCACCAAAATGAAAAATGTACCCTAATGCACACTTAGGATTTTCTACACAATCAGCATAGTTAGAATTTGTGTAACCAGTAGTGGATGCTTTCCATCTACCTAAGTATAAACACTTGTCCTTAGTACAACTCAAATATCTCAAAATCATTTTGACTGCTTCCCAATGGTGCTTGCTAGCATAAGACATTTATCTACTCACAACTCCCACTACAAATGTGATGTCTAGTCTCATAGCTACAATAGCATACATGAGACTACCATCAGCATACTCATAAAGAATTTTGGCCATGAATTCCTTTTCCTCATCTAATTTGGGTCAATCATCCTTGCTCAATTCACATATGTGGGTAAAGGTGTAATCAATGCCTTTCAACCCTCTACAAAATATACAAAAAAACATAGTACACAGGGAGCACGAACAGAGACTTCTGTGTCACAAATGCGGACGAACTTAGAGTTTGTGGTTGACCATGACACTATATGTTTTATTAATGAACATATACAAAAGTGTCTCATGGCCATTTTTCCTTTCATATGAACACTAATGGTAATAAGAAGCAATAGCCATTAAGATGGATCAAGCCATCGATGTGGCAAAGTTCTTGTAGGAGTAAATAATTACCTAGTTTGGATCCCCTTTAGAGATAGTGAGCAATAGAGGTACATATTTTGCCAATGAGATGATTGAGGAATTGATGGATTTGTACAAAATCAAGCACAAAAAAACAACACCATATTATCCAATAGAGAACAATTAGGTTGAAGTTACTAATAAGATACATGAATAAATCTTCACAAAGAGAATGGCTAGTTGATAGAAAAAGAGGATTTGGCAAAGAGGGAAACCATCAAAGATAGGCTAAGAGAGGAAGATTCACTGAAAGAAAGGTATATCCAATTAATCAAGTTAAGGGAGGAAATACTTCTAGCTTAAGAGATCCTGAAAGAAATCCAGAAAAGGCACAAAGACTAGGAAGCATGCCAAGAGAGGAGCACAACAATAGAGTTGATGAGTCCTCTAGGATACTTAAATCATGTGACAATTCTAGGATAGGCATACGCGTAACTCAAGTGTGTAGCTTTATATATTTATTTTGGGAGGTTTAAGTCAACTATGTATATGTTGGATCTATGTCAGAGAGATTGGGTCAAGGTAAAATTTGATCCAACAAAAGGCTAGGGTCTATGTGTGTTATTTTTCAGGGAAGTTGGGTTAAAACCCTTTCTTCCTCTCCTTTATTCTTAGGACTTGGGAAAAAAAGAGAGAAAAGAAAAAATGTGTTGTATGTATGTAGGGCAATGCACTATGGTGGGCTACTAGGCAGCTGGGATCATCCATATTAGGTGGTTAGGATGAGAGCTATATCTGGTTCGCATGAAGTGTGTATCTATGTGCTATTTATGCACCATAGCGGGTTGACAGGTAGCTAGAGCTATCTTGGATACGAGGTCACCATGAGCTGCATCCAGCTTTGCTATGGGCTAGCTTTCATGTTTTGTGTGTATATTGTGTTCCACTATTGTGCACTACTCTGCACTAGTAGGTGGATGGAATCAACTTGATTGATCGACAAGGGCCATGAGTCACATCCAATTGCAATGTAGGCCAATGTGTGAAAATAATGAAAAAATGTATATGGAGATATTTTCCACTCTTGAGGGGGTGAGAGAGAAGGTGGGAGAGAGAGAGAGAGGGAGAGAGGAGAGGGTGGTGATCACCTAGAAGGAAGCATGATTTGCATGCGAGGATTTATTTGGGGAGATGATGGCCTACCATATATCGACCAAGTCTGAGCCAATATTCACGAAGGCGTGGATATTCTATATGCATAGATGATCAGAGCTTGGCAAGGTGGTATGGGGGATGTTGCATGATGAGCTTCTATGCACTATTTAAAGGTTCTTGTTGTGTGTGTGTGCATCATTCTAGGGTTTCATGTAGGTCTTGATATGTACTCGAGTCTCAATGAATTCCATACGATGACGATGGGGAATCTTAAGGAATTTTCAGCCATATGTTAGCTATACATAGCGAATATTAGAGGAAACAAGGGGATATGCATTTCTGGCATTTTTCATCTCTGATTTGATTTTGTTTTGGAATGGCATTGTTCATATTGGTAGATTCAATGTTCTTCTTCCAAGCAATAACTAACTGATTTTTGTAAGAATCCAAAAGGATCACAATATGGGTCGAGGCATCAAAAGGTACGCATCAAGTTGGGGTTTGGATATATGTTCGACAAAGTGAAAGTTGAATAAATGAATGAGTGTGTGTATTGTGCATTTAAGAGAGCGTGATGTATGTGCAATTGTGGCTTGCTCAACAAAGTGAAAGTTGAATAAATGAATGACTGTGTGTAGTGTGCATTTGTATGAATGAGTGACGTATATGAATGAGTGATTTGTATGCATTTTTTTTATAGTGATGTTTCTATAACAAGATCTAATCCCTCTAATAAGTGCAGGTGAACTGACAAGAGTTGATACAATGGTTAAGCATGACATCTACAAAAGGATTATATTATTGATATGTTTTGCTTAATTTCTAAGCTATATTTGTAGGGCGATCGCCCATCGGGGATGACTTTGCAGATAGGTGAAGGGGAGAATTTTAGCTCATCAAAAAACTGATTTTCAATACTAACATGCTTGTATTGTAGCAGGAAAATGGTTGATTGCATATATTTTGAAAATTTAAATGCTGTGAATGGTGCTAAAACTACAATCCAATATGATGGTTTGGAGAAGAGAAATGGTATCTTGTAATTGTCCACTGTGCTAGAGTGGGGAGATGGTGGCCTGATGGCTCGATGCAATAGGGAGACCACATTCCAGTTATGGTGCCAAGGCTTATTGTTGTGCTAAGAGTTGTACATCAACAGCGGATTAATTAGGCTAAAGATATGAGGATTGAAGATATGTATTTTGAAAAGTAGTATTGCAACAACTTTTGTGGTATTTAGTGCATACATGGGGGGTGATCGATCAAGAGGTCTCTATTCTTTCTTGGCAAAAGAATTTCCAACTACAAAAGGTCCCCACCTTTTAGACACCATAAGGTGTTTATCCTGAGAACAACAAGCTTAAACCCAAGTGGGCCCTGCATAAAAGGGAAAAAGGGGTTATTAACTGCATTTGTAACATTCACCGATCCGCAATCGAGTGTATTTACACATGCAAGCATAGAGCAAGGCAAGCTTGCTAAAATATGAAAAATTTAAGCAAGTTTGGTTGCCAACAAATGAAGCTTTTGTGAGAGATTGAGCATTCATTGTACTCATCTCAAGCAAGATTATTCCTCTATATCAGTTTATTGTTAGAGAGATTGAAGAAAGTCCTCTTGATGATTCAGCATCAGATACTGATACATCAACATCTGGAATAGAAATTAGACTCATTATACGTGATAATGATACTAATCTTTTTGATGAAGAGGATAATTCTCTACATGCTGATTCTACTGATGAGGAAGAGGAATTACCAGAAATAGATATTAATCCACCAATAGATGATGTGATTCATGAGAACATAGATTTAACAATAGAAGAAATAAATGAAATCAATAAGGATAATGAAGATGAGACTATATTGATGTCTTACCAAAATGATGGCAATAATGAAAACATATGAGCAGATTAGATAGTAACTTGAAGCTTTTGAATGGATATCAGATAATAGGTTTTTTTTATTAACTTGAATAACGATGAATCCTACTAGAGAGATGAAATCATGTTCTTCCAAGTTAGAACATGAAGCTCGGGGGTATGCCTAATTATTTTATATATAGCTTTATCTTCGAGGAGTAAATTTTTATCATGTATGTATGCATATGTGTGTGTATTCATGTGTATTATATGTATACATATGTTAGTATGCATATATATGTATTTCATGTATATGTATGTGTTTGCATGTGTGTGATATATGTATACATGTGTTAAATATGCATATGTGTATATATGCATATGCATTTATGTAAAATATTCATGTATTCATGTACGTAATATATGCAAGTGTTTATAATTGTGTACATGTATATATACATATGTGTCTATGTGTAAATATGTACATGTAAATATGTATGCATGTATATATATGTTTATGTGTGCATGTAGGCATGTACATGTATGTGTAAATATGTACATGTAAATATGTTAGTATGTATATATATATTTATGTGTGCATTTAGGCATGTATGTGTGATGCATAATATATCTACTCCATTTTATATTTATGTATCCTATCTACATGATGTGTATATATCTTTACATATATTATGATCCTCGTTGATTCGAGTAGCTATATATAGAGGCATAAGGTTGGGAGGAGAGACATCTCTCTAGTAGGACGTCGGAGGTGTACATATACTTCAAACATCTAAAAGGTTGAATTAGAGTTTTTGAATTAGGGATTTCAAAACCCTAATATCGAGATTAGTGTTCTCTCTCTCTCTCTCTCTCTCTCTCTCTCTCTCTCTCATATACATACATACCGTGCATTGTCGCGACGATGAGCCATAAGTGTCCGCATCTCTTTTAAACACCATTTAAGAGACCACCCTGTCCCAAACTCCGTCTCAAGTGAACTGAGCACGTACTTTTTATCCCTCTCATCATGCTCACTACAAAAATAAAAAACATAATATAAATAAAACATAAGATATATATTTCAATTTATATGTAAAACTTTTACTTACTTCCACGGTAAGTGGATAAAGCGCAGGTAAGAGTCGCATAGCGCGCGCATTCTCCTCTTGAACTCCAATCCATTTCCTATGTATACAATATTCCCCTCTGGCTCTATGTCGCACTCTAGTCCTAACGTGCCTATGCATGTCCTCATAGGCAACGTCTCTGCTCTGCTATCACGTGCTGGAGGTGGTATAGGTGTCCTGAAAATAGATAGATATAAATAAATATAAATATGTGTTATAATATCATTCAAAAAGTTTATGAAAAAAAACATACCTATGAGCAGATAGCTCTCTTCCTGCATGTGGAGCCGCAAAAGAGCCCTCGTCTGATCGCGTAAGCATCTGGATCGTATAATCCAGCTCCTCATCAGACATCTCTGCGTAGTCCCGCATTATGGCCCCTAGAGTATATGACGGAACTCTTGCTCTCATAAGACTTTTTATGAGAGTGAGTTTCGCCTTTCTCTCTCTACTGGGATCCATAATACCTAACATATAAAACAAAATGGTTAGAAATCAATATATATACGTGTATGTGTGTGTATGCATGTGTAAGTGTCTATGTGTGTTTGTGTGTGTGTATATGTGTGTGTGTGTGTGTCTATGTGTATGTGTGTGTATGTGTTTATGTGTATGTATCTATGTGTGTGTATGTGTCTATGTGTGTATGTGTATGCATGTATGTATGCATATATGTGTGTATGCATGTGTATGTGTGTGTATGCATGATTATGTGTGTATGTGTCTATGTGTGTATGTGTGTATGTATATGTGTGTGTTGTCTATGTGTATGTGTGTGTGTCTATGAGTGTGTATGTGTTTATGTATATGTATGTATCTATGTGTGTGTATGTGTCTATGTGTGTATGTGTATGCATGTATGTATGCATATGTGTGTATGCATATGTATGTGTGTGTATGCATCATTATGTGTGTCTATGTATGCATGTGTATGTGTGTATGCATCATTACGTGTGTATGTGTCTATGTGTGTATGTGGTGCGTATATGTGTTTGTATGTGTGTATACATGTGTATTTGTGTGTATGCATCATTATGTGTGTAAGTGTCTATGTGTGTTTGTGTGTGTGTATATGTGTGTGTGTGTATATGTGTATGTGTGTGTCTATGAGTGTGTATGTATGTATCTATGTGTGTGTATGTGTCTATGTGTCTATGTGTGTATGTGTATGCATGTATGTATGCATGTATGAATGCATATATGTGTGTATGCATGTGTATGTGTGTGTATCCATCATTATGTGTGTATGTGTCTATGTGTGTATGTGTGTATGTATATGTGTGTGTTGTCTATGTGTATGTGTGTGTGTATATGAGTGTGTATGTGTTTATGTATATCTATGTATCTATGTGTGTGTATGTGTATGCATGTATGTATGCATATGTGTGTGCATGCATATGTATGTGTGCGTATGCATCATTATGTGTGTCTATGTATGCATGTGTATGTGTGTATGCATCATTACGTGTGTATGTGTCTATGTGTGTATGTGTGTGTGTATATGTGTTTGTATGTGTGTATGCATGTGTATGTGTGTGTATGTATCTATGTGTGTGTATGTGTCTATGTATGTATGTGTATGCATGTATGTATGCATATGTGTGTGTATGCATGTGTATGTGTGTGTATGCATCATTATGTGTGTATGTGTCTATGTGTGTATGTGTCTATGTGTGTATGTGTGTAGGTATATGTGTGTGTTGTCTATGTGTATGTGTGTGTGTCTATGAGTGTGTATGTGTTTATGTATATGTATGTATCTATGTGTGTGTATGTATCTATGTGTGTATGTGTATGCATGTATGTATGCATATGTGTGTCACGTGTGTATGCATATGTATGTGTGTGTATGCATCATTATGTGTGTCTATGTATGCATGTGTATGTGTGTATGCATCATTACGTGTGCATGTGTCTATGTGTGTATGTGTGTGTATATGTGTGTGTGTCTATGTGTATGTGTGTGTGTTTATGAGTGTGCATGTGTTTATGTGTATGTATGTATTATGTGTGTGTATGTGTCTATGTGTGTATGTGTATGCTTGTATGTATGCATATGTGTGTATATGCATATGTATGTGTGTGTATGCATCATTATGTGTGTCTATGTATGCATGTGTATGTGTGTATGCATCATTACGTGTATGTGTCTATGTGTGTATGTGTGTGTATGTGTGTGTGTGTATGTGTGTGTGTGTGTATATGAGTGTGTATGTATTTATGTGTATGTATGTATCTATGTGTGTGTATGTGTATGCATGTATGTATGCATATGTGTGTGTATGCATATGTATGTGTGTGTATGCATCATTATGTGTGTATGTGTCTATGTGTGTATGTGTGTGTGTATACATTATGACAGTGTATGTAAGCATGTGCACTATGTATGCATATAAGTATGTATGTATGAATATCCATATGCATTATATATGCATATGCATTATGTATGCATATGCATATGCATTATGTATGCATATGCATATGCATTATGTATGCATATGTGTGTGTGTATGCATATGCATGTAAGTATATATGTATGCATATGTGTGTGTATGCATATGCATGTAAGTATGTATGTATGCATATGCATATGCATATGCAATATGTATGCATGTATGTGTATGTGTGTGTATGCATATATGTGTGTGAATGTGTGTGTACATGTGTCTGTATGTGTGTATGCATGTGTATGTGTGTGTATGCATCATTATGTGTGTATGTGTGTGTATGTGTGTGTGTCTATGTGTATGTGTGTGTATCTATGAGTATGTATGTGTTCATGTGTGTGTATGTGTCTATGTGTGTATGTATCTGTGTGTGTGTATGTATCTATGCATGTGCATTATGTATGCATGTAAGTATGTATGTACATTGTATGCATATGCATATGCATTATGTATGCAAATGTATGCATGTATGTGTTTATGTGTGTATGTCTCTCTATGTGTGTGTATGCATATATGTGTGTGTATGTGTGTATGTGTGTGTATATGTGTCTGTATGTGTGTATGCATGTGTATGTGTGTGTATGCATGTGTATGTGTCTATGTGTCTATGTGTGCATGTGTGTGTATATACTATATGTGTGTGTGTCTATGTGTATGTGTGTGTACCTATGAGTGTGTATGTGTTTATGTGTTTATGTGTTTATGTGTTTATGTGTGTATGTGTGTATGTGTCTATGTGTGTGTATGTGTTTATGTGTGTATGTGTATGCATGTATGTGTATGTGTGTGTATGTCTCTCTATGTGTGTGTGTGTGTATGTGTGTCTATGTGTGTATGCATGTGTATGTGTGTGGATGCATCATTATGTGTGTACGTGTCTGTGTGTGTATATGTGTGTGTATGTGTGTGCGCGTCTATGTGTGTGTATGTGTGTGCGCGTCTATGTGTATGTGTGTGTGTCTATGAGTGTGTATGTTTGGATGTGTGTGTGTATAAATGTGTGTCTATGAGTGTGTATGTTTGGATGTGTAAGTGTATATGTGTGTATGCATGTGTATGTGTGTGAATGCATCATTATGTGTGTGCATGTATATGTGTGTGCATGTATATGTGTGTGCATGTATATGTGTGTGCATGTGTATGCATTATGTGTGCATGTGTGTATGTGTATGCATTATGCATTGTGTATGTGTGTATATGTGTGTGTATTTGTGTGTATGTGTGTGTGTCTATGCGTATGTGTGTGTGTCTATGCGTGTATATGTGTGTGTACATATGTATGTGTGTGTAAGTGTGTGTGTGCGCATACCTGCCAATGGTCTTGCTCTCTCTCTCTCTCTCCCTCTTGCGCACACTCTTTCTCTCTCTCCATCTCTCGGTCTCTCTGTTCTTGCTCGCGTCCAAGTCCCGGCACAAATGTGCCGGGAGAAACCAAATTTTTTCATCTTCGTTTCTCATACCTGATCCGGTCCTGGACGTACTTGCCTGTGTATAATCTTCATCTTTATTCACCTGCACGATTGATTTTCCTTTCTCTTTTCTTTTTATCTCTTCTTCAAATTCTTGAGCTCTATGACTCTGATCTGTATACCAGCTTTCTGTTCATCAAATGTTACATCTCTGGAAACAGTGAATTGTTTCTTCTTTCCCCACAAGGCTTCATAAGGAGTCATTCCTTCTAACGCTGTACACGGTTATCTGTTTACCAAGTATGTAGCTGTATTTACAGCTTCAGCCCAAAGATAATCTGGGCAATTCTTTTCTTTCAGCATAGCTCGCGCAAACTCGACTAGAGTTCGGTTCCTTCTTTCTGCTACACCGTTTTGTTGTGGTGTATACCTGCAGGTTGTTTCTCTCTTGATACCTGCATTCCAAAGGTAATCATTGAACTCTCGGGAGAAGTATTCTCCACCTCCATCAGACCTCAGTCTTTTAAGCTTTCGACCTATGAGTCTTTCAGCATATGCATGAAAATGTCTAAAAGTTCCAAACACTTCTGATTTCTCTTTCAAAACATAAAGAGTTATCCATCTTGTTGCATCATCAATGAAAAGGACATAATACCTTGATCCGCTGATTGATCCTTCTTTTGTTGGTCCCCATACATCTGTGTGTATGAGTTCTAGCACATCATCATGTTTGAATCCTTTCTTTTGGAAAGGTAACCTGTGGGCTTTTCCCATCTGACAAGCTTCGCATTTGTGAATCATATGTTGGTTCTGTATGTTCGGTAATCCCAGTACAGACCCATTTGCTGTCATAGCTTTGATTCCTTTTTCATTGAAATGACCTAATCTCTTGTGCCAGAGATCAAGTTCTGTAATCACCTTTTCATCATGTGTGAGCAACGCTTGGCCAATGTTCCCTTGTACTCTTAAAGTAAAGAGTCTTCCTTCTTTCTTACCAGAGACGATTTGATTATATCCATTCTCGGGATCTTCTACAAATACTCCTTTGTTTGTAAATCTGACCTGAAAACCTTTCTCAACTATCTGTCCCACACTAATCAGATTTTTTGGTATTGTCGGAACATACAAAACATTGGTTAGCAAATCTGCTCCACTCTTACATTTCACCTTTCCAATTGAATGTACGCTATGTCTTGTATTGTCACCTGTTTGAACAGTATGACTCGAACTTACTTTTTCCAGTTCTGACATTAGTTCTATGTTTCCTGACAAGTGATTAGAACATCCAGAGTCAATGTAAAATACCTTTAGATCTTTGTTATCAGATGTGCTGACTGAGTTCATCATCAATGATGTATGATTTTCATTCTGTGTGTCATTTGCGTAGTTGGTGTAGGTGGTGTTGTAGGATTGGCCCTGTCCCCAACTTCTTGTTCCACCTCTACCATAGCCTCCTCTTTGATTCTGTCTACCCTTTTGGAAGTTACCTTGATATCTTTCGCTTCTGCCTCTGCTATTATTGTTCTGATTTTGATTTGATCCCTGTTGGTTGTGCCAACAGTCATGCGTCAGATGATTACTTAATCCATAAATCCAGCAAGCTTTCTTGTTGGTATTCTGACTACTTCTTCCTCTTCCAAAACCTCTTGCTTTGCCGGTGCCTTTACCTCTAGCATAATAAGCCTGAGCGCTCGACTCTTCTTCATCTTTAGCCTTACCTTTGTCTTTCTTCTTGTTCTTTATGTACATTGCAGAGCTTTGTCCTTTATCTCCATCTCCTTTCAGATCTTGCTCATATGTGAGCATCAAACCAAGCAACTGATTTAAATCTGGTACAAAGTGATTTAAAGAAAGTTCAGTTGAGAGTACGAAAGGTTTCCACCTTTCATCTCCTCTTAACCCTGTTAGCAGTTGCGCTATCAATCTGTGATTTTCGACATCTTCTTTTATGGATCCAAGACTATCTGCTAGTTCCTTCATTTTAGTGAGGTAGTCACTAATGCTTTGACTCGGCTTCTTTTTGAACGTTGTGAATTCGGACCATAAGCTAGCCTTTCTAGCTTTCGTAGTATTTTGGAAGTGATCTTCCAATGCGCTCCATATGTCCTCTGCTTTCTCCAGACCTCTAATGTGTGGTAGTAGATGATCTGAAACAGTGTTGTAAATGTAGGCTCTTGCCGTTGCATCTTTCTTCTGCCACAACTTCAAAGCTTCTAACTCTTCTTTTTCCGGTTGGCTATCATCTTCGAAGGTCGGCTTCTTTTCTTCTCCGGTCACATACATCATTAAGTCCTTACTCATAAGTAAGGCTTCCATACGCATTACCCATGTAGGATAATTATCTCTGTCCAGCTTATCAATTTGGACATGATCTGCCATGATCTTCTTGTTTGCTTTAGGTTGCCTTTGAGAGTCTTTTGGCTTTGATGCCGCTCGTGGAACTAACCCGCTCTGCTACCACTGATGATGAGCCTTCTTACGGCTCTAATACCACTTGTTAATGGTCGTCACGACAAGGCTTGAACCTTGTTAGGCCTGCGGAAATTGCCACGCCACCGAATAGAGAGCTAAGCTAGAGTGATATAGAACACCTCTGTAACCAACAGTAGCTTAGCAGGATTACTGTCGCTTAACTGTGTTAAACTGTGACTTGAATTCCACCGGAACTTCACCGGACTATCACTGGGACGTCACTGAAATTTTACCGGAATATCATCGGAATGAAATTTGATTCTGCTCGTGATTACTTCAAATGAATTTATGTGAAGTAAGGAAGTGATAGGTGAGCTTCCTTCACTGAATGAACTTCTTCTTGAAGTTTAAAGAAAACTTCACAGTTCTGAAGTGCCACTTTCCAGTTAGACCTTGTACTGTGTGTACATATCCATTCCACCGGGAACTGTGATCAGCTTAAAGTAGAGATGTTTAGCTACAAGATGAGCTATCTCTCATACAAAGCTTCGAATTCTACTGCGAGATATACTTCGTTGTTCTACCGGAAAACTCGCTTTCTGAGAAAACTATAACTGACCGAAAATGCGTTTACTGAGATATCTTTGACCGAGACATTCGTTTACTGAGAGAGTACCGAGGGACACGTTTAGTAACGAACTGTAACTGTTAATGGTTAACGAACTTTCTACTGTAACACGAAAGAAAAAACTCAGATTCTTCACATGCGAACAGTGCGCGCAAACTTCCACATGAACATGTGTTTTCTATTAGAGAAGATGTGTACAAATTAGCTTGGCCTCTTCTTGCTCAAGCTGTAGAAACTCTCCTATACTGAGTAGTTTCTTATTACCATCCCTCTCAGATGAATACCTGACATTCCAGGTTTCTGTTATTCATCTGTACATACGCGATCTATGGCATCTTCTGAGAACTTCTCACTCTCTCTTCACTTATACGCGATCTCTCATCATTCTCATCCTCTCATCATCCCCTTCTTCTCATCATCCTAGTCCTTCAATCCTTGGTGTATATATACACTTTTCTTCTGCGCTCTTCCACGCTCTCATTCTTTAATTCACATTATGCGCGCATTATGCGCACACCGGGGTTTATTGCTCTGTTACTCGTACAATTCTTGATTCTGGTTAACGGACTGATTCCGCACGCTGCACAACTGAGGCTTTTGATTTTCTGAAGATTCCGCTTCTTTTTTTTTCTTTTTATCTTTTATGTCTGTCTATATGTCAAATTCGTGAGTGATTCCTCAACATTCCAAATAGAAGGATCAATGAAAACCTTCTATTTTTTATCACACACCTGCTGCTTGTAATGCTCAGTGCTACCAATAGAGTAGGAATTGGAAAAATTCTTTTTAGAGGTATCTAATTACCTTAGTAATCTAATGATTCCAAGTAGAATAACTTTAAATGATGCACTATACATAGAGTAATCAGTTTAACAAATAAATCATTACCCTTGATTTTTTAGGACCTTTGTAGACTTTGACTAGTGAGTGCTTCGATGTTGTTTTCTCCAAATTGGCTGAATGGATTTGCTTCAAACTTTGTCAGCATGTAGATAACTTAGATTTGATTCCAAATAGCTATAGATCATTGAAATTGGTGGAGAAATGAGTGAGATATGAGTAGCACAAGTTGGCAGTTAGGAATGACTATAAAAGAGAGATCATAGATGAATAAAGTAGATATAATGTATTAATGAATAGTGTTGTACAAGATCATAGGCTTGATAATCATAGCCTTATGAATGGAATACACGGGATAAGTGACTTCTACACGCGACTTTTTCAAGCCACCTTTTATAAGTCTTACATTCAAATTTGAATTTGAATTCAACTTTTGGCTCTCTCTAAAAAGTGATCCTTCAATCTAGGAGTTATTCCCTCAATGAGGTAGTTACTTTTCTAACTAACAAATCCACAAGTTTTGGTAGGTGATTACAAATATTCTCAAGTCAAAAAGGAAATGACTTTTACAAATGGTAAAGATGAAACTCTTCCTAACAATGGTTTCCATGGAGCTTCATATGTGTGTGAACCTCAAGCAAAATTTGTAGGCTTGTAATTTGCACCAACACTCAATAGGACCATAGAGGACCCAAGAACTAAGAACTGAATGAACCTTTCAATCTTCCCTATAATTTGGGAAGGAATGTGTGCATAAGCAATGCACCCAAATATTTTGCAATGGTCCAATGAGAAGCTAGGAGTGCAGGGAGATAGGAACTACTAGGATGCCCCTATGAGAGTGCCAATTCTATGATGACTCATGCATTTTGGTGGAGATCACCCATCCCATGTTTGTGTAAGAAGAGGCTTGGTGCCACCACAACCCTATCCATACGACAAGAAAACAAACCAACGACCTAATATGTACTATCACATTGAGCAAAAATACACTGACCATAACACTCAGAATTGTCCCCTTCATAGGCAATCTAGAGCCTCTACACCACCCTAGAATAGAACTTATGGATATCGTCCTAAGGATCAGGGTAGAGAGGCCCCAAGATAGAATCCATACCCAAGACCACCATTATCACCAAGACCTTATGATTATGGTAGATATGGCCAACCATAACCTGTGCTAGGACATGTGACCACCATTTCCACATAATGAAGTACTAGTTAAGTACACCCAACCAGAAGAAAATCCAGAAAGAGCCATAGTGCCAGCCACACCTTTGACCAATACACAAAACTTAAGCTAAGGATTTGATCAGACACATGGAGAATACTATACCTATGACATGAGTCTTGCTCAATATGATCAAGCCTACGAGCAACATTACTATGGTCATTCTTCCTTGGAGAGGGGGCTTAAAGGCTTTAATACTTTAACTCAGTACTAGAGGTTTTTTGTCTTTTCCCTTCAGTTTACGAGTTTCTTCTTTAATTTGGCAAAGTAAAATTATAAAAAAATAAATTTTTAGAAAAAAAAGAGGGAGAAAAAGAAAAAGAGAAGAGAGACTTTCATTGCTTGTGGGTTTTTCAAGAGGATTGTCCCTTCTCAGCCTTGTTAGTTCATCTGCTCCCTGCTCCCATGGGTGATGAGCTCCGTTCCTTGGTGGTCAGTAATGTGGGACAATCGTCACTATTGGGTTCCTATGAGGTTATCAAGGATCCTCTTGGTTTTGCTCCCCGGATGGTACACTTAAGCAGGGATGTTATCTTGGCAAAGCAAGAAGAACTATTGAAAACGTGCAGTATTGTTTAGCTGTTTTGCCCAAGGGCCCCCTTAGAGTCCATGCATCTATGGCTTCACAAGGAGTGGTTCCCACGCAGTTTGATAGTGAGCAAATGCTAGTTTTTTTTGGATAACCACTTACTTTTGGTATTTGAGAATGAGGAGATGGTGTTTCATGCACTACACATGGGCACGTGGCAAGTTTGGAGGTCTCCCTTATGCCTATTTGAGTGGTCCCCAAATTTTGTCCCAAACAAGTCTAAATCCCTTTTCTACTCATTGTGGGCTAAGCTTCCCAACCTTAATTTTTTTTGTATGACTTCTTGAGGGATATTGTTGCATCTACTCGTCAACCACTGACCTTGAGGGAGGATGTAGGGGGCTTCATCTATGAAGGAGTGAAGTACTCCTTCAATGTGCAATGACACCCTTAGATATGGGTTGAGTGTGATCTTAACATAGCTCTACCCTCAAAGATTTCCTCGCAGAAGTCTAGGAGCAAGAAATCACATACAAGGATTTGCCAAATGCATGCTTTCACTATGGTCTTCAAGGACATAAGATCAAAGAGTGTCCTCAAAAACAGAACTCTGCCAAAAACAAATAGAACCAAGAAGCTACCAAAGAAGACCAGATAAGTACTAGGGCACAAGCTTGTGAGCCTATCATTAAGGAATAGAAAGACACAAGGGGTGTAGAGAAAGACTTAGAAGGGTTCATGAAAGTTAGAAGTAGAAGGAAAAGAAGCCCTTGGGGGTCCTTCGAGAGGAACACCATGGCCATGGTGCCTCTAAATAACTTGTACTACAACCTAGAAAAGGAGATAAAAAAGGTGGAATTTTGAGGAGGGAATGTGTATTAAGACACCGAAGGTAAAACCTTGAAGATTGCCACCAATAAAGAAGATAACCAAGAGGGCTATACCACTACTAAAAATGATGGTTTCTCTACTAGCAATGATGACAACTCGGATAATGAGAGCTCCATCATTGGTCGGATACTCCCAAAAAAGTGTTAAACTCACCCCCATAGAAGGTGACTCATAAAGGGAAACAACCATTGGAAATTTCAGGGAAGAGCCCCATTTCGGGTAAGAGGGTAACCATCAATAATGATTATCATATCATTTAATGCAAGGGGGTTGAATGACCCCTCAAGAGTAGTTGTTATTGACTAGTGGTTTTGTGATAATAGTTTTAACCAAGATTTCATCCTCATTGTTCACTTCCTCTTCAAGGCACTAGAATGTCTGATAGAGATTCTCTCTTCGCCTCCATCTAACATTGGAAAGCATCTTGTGAGTCCTCGCCAAAATTTGATGAGTCTTCTCCACCAACACGCTCCGATTTTTGGCAGATGAGGTGCCATTGGAGAATGACAAGTTCCAAAACAAACGAAATTTTGTGATGGACAGTGGGAAGGGAGAAAGACGTCGACCAAGCATGAAACTAAGATGCTTTCTTGAGTTTGGCAATCGGTTTGAAAGTGAGAATAAAAGGGTAGTGGTCCAAGATGGCGAGGTCAATGTGTTGAGAGATGGAAAGTTGGTCCCACTAGCGGATAATGTTTTGCACCATAGAGGTTCTTTCAAGTCTTGATTTCCTCAAGTCATCCCCAGATTGGAGGTTCCACCAAGAGAAGCCATTTGTATCTTTAATCTCCACAAGGTCTAGGTGAAGCTTGATTTTGTCCCAAATATCCCACCGATCTCAAGGGTCTTCCACCATGTTGAGGTTCCCGCAAAGCATCACCTTGTGGGAAACTGAGTCCAAAGAGGCCCATTTGACTTTATAGAGACAATTATGGTGCTAGGCAAATCAGAATGGGAAGTCTATTTGTAAGGTAGAAATCTATATGGGATTGTATCAGGTCATGAAGCAATGTCTATTGTAAGATCAAAAGGATGACCTAATCAAGAGGAAATAGATAAGCTCAAAATTTGGTGTGCAAGGGATGCTTAGGCGAGGTCGTACATTCTATACTCTATCTTTTATTTTCTATTACCACATACTAGAGGATGTAAGACATCTAAACAGACTTGGGATGCCCTAGAGGATTTCCTTTTTGCTAGAACCATAGAAAGAAACAAACATCTTTGGAATGCATTCAACCAAATGAAGAAGAATTCAAAAAAATAATTACAAAGTTTGTTACAAAGGTCAAGGAGATTCCAGATCAGTTGGCATCCATTCAAGATATTATTGAAGAAGAAGTCATCATGAGACGAATTTTGAATGGAATTAGTAGTCACAAGGAATGGTAATCTATCACCATAGTCTATGACCTCATCATGGATGTAGAAAATCAAGATTTGAACATATTGTTTCGATGAATCCTCAATTAAGAGGCCAACAATATCATGAAGGAAGGTAAATCCTATCAAGGTAATTTAACTAGTGCTTTCTATATAGATAAGAAATACAACAAGCTAAAAGGCAAAAAGAAGGAAGAGGATGTAGAAGAGACTTCCTAAGCCAATTTTGCAAGCAAAAGAAAGTGGAAAGGAAAGAAGAAAGGATCAAAACATGACAAAACCAAAATGCAAGGTGTTCAACCATGTCTCATATGTGATATGACCAAACACACCGCTCAAAATTGTTGGTTCCAAGGAAAGACCCACAGTTGAAGTGGAAGAGATGGTTATGGCAACAATAGAGGTAGAGTTGGACACAACTTCAAGAGAAACAATAACAAAAAAGACTACAAAAGTTGTTATTAAGATAAAAAACATGAATATGAATTGCTTCTAATGAATCTAAGCCACAAGGAAGGTAAAGAAGATGTCATTTAGTCTACATAGATTCAGGATTCCAAATCATGTTGCAGCCAACGTAGCTCTCTTATTTGACTTGGAAATTCCAAAGCATAGACATGAAGTACAAATAAGGGATGAAACAAAGCATAATGTTGAGAAGATTGGTTGATGGTTTTGAATGGGAGGTCCAACATTCAGAGCACGGTACTCTATGTTTCGACTATTTCAAAAGAAAGAAAACTAATAAGTGTAGGCCAAATAGTTGAGAAAGGCATGCAAGTTAGTTTTACCCAACATGGAGCTTTTTTGGAAGATCCATGTCAAGGCCTCAAGAAGATAATCAAAGATGATAAGCATTGTAGAATCTTTTCTTTTGAAGTAAAACACCATCTTGATGTTTCATGAAATACAAGATACTCCACCTACTAAAATCATCAATGAATGACACATAGTACGTTGAGCCTAAAATTGAAGGGTCCTTGCTTGGTCCACACACATCTGTGTGGACAAGTTCCAAATAATCCTCATGCATATAGCCTTTCTTTGTAAAGGGTAACCTGTGTGATTTAACAAATTGACATGCACCAAATTTATAGATCATATGTTGCTTGGATACATTAGGTATCTGAAGAACACATTGATCTCTACATATCTGCATCATGCTCTCTCACCAATGTGCCCTAATCTTTTGTGCCATATCTCTAACTCAGACAAAGTTTGATCCTTATAATTATAAATTGCAATGTTTGTGTCCTCAAGCTAAAGTGTAAACAATCTACTTGTTTTCTCTCCCTTTGCAATTCTCTTGAAACCATGTTGGGAGTCCTCCACAAAAGCTCCAAATTTATTTAACCTAACCTGCAAACCATTTTCCACTATCTGTCCAACACTTATCAAATTCTTTGTGATCGTATGCACACAAAGAACTCTACTCAATAGATTTCTATTCCCATCAGAAGTTTTGTCATTTCCTTCCTTGACAACTGAATGCTTGGTATCATCATTTGTCTGCACTTGGTCCTTTCCCTTGGGCTCTTCAAGATCAGGAAGGAGAGCTACATTGCCTGCTACATGGTTTGAATAACTTGAGTCAATATAGAAGAGGTGCTCATCATTCATACCTTCTTTTGAAGTCATGTTCATATTGAGAAGAGAATCCTCTTGATCCTCAATATAGTTGTTGAAGTATTTTCTTGATTTGTATCCTCCTTGATAATTGTTATTGTAATTGTGGTTGTAAGCATGGTTGTACCTTGATTATGATTGAATCTTCCTCTTGATTGTGTGTAGCCACCTCTTTGGAATCCTCTTCCTCTCTAGTTCTTGAATTTCCTATAGGTCTCATCTACTGTGTGATTAGAGATTCCACATATATTGCATGGGGACGAGTTGAAAGGTCTCCCCCTACCTTTCTTACCTCCTCTACCCCTTCCTCTTGAATTCCTACCTCTCCTTGCATAGTTAGCTTGAGAAGTAGTACCTTCATCTTCAATTTTCTTGCTCTCTCCTTTATCATTAGACTTTCCTTTATCTGTATAGAGGGCAGAAGAAGTTTTACCTCTTGGTGGATCACTATTTTTTTGAGCTTGGCCCCATCGGTGAAGAGTTGCCCCATGAGAGTGGTTAGATCATGGATTTGCATATCCATATAAAGATCCATTGCAGTTGTGAAAGATTCCCACTTATCATCTGCCTTGATGCCATTGATTATCTGTCTCACTATTGGCTCCTCTTGAATCTCATCTCCTATGCTTGCTAATTGATCAACTACATCCTTCACCTTAGTCACAAACTCTGAAACATTCCGCTTAGGTTGCTTCCTTTGACTAGTGATATCCATCCACAATTGACTTTTTCTAGCTCTTATATTGGAAGAAAAGTATGAAGATAGAGTATCCCAAGTCTCTTGGGAATTTTTGCAATTCCTAATATGAGGAAGAAGGAAGTTAGAAATAGAGGTCAGTAGATATGACCTGGCTAAGCATCTTTGGCACACCATGAGTTGAGTAATTTCTTGTTCCTCTCTTGTAGGTTGGCCTTTGCTTCTAAATGTGGGCATCTCCTCATCTCTTGATATGTATCCATAGAGACTTCTTCCTTGTAGATAGGTCTTCATCCTCAAGGACCATGTTGATATTATTCCTGTCCAATTTATCAGTGAAAGAAGGGAAACCATCTCCCATTTTACCTCAACTTGCTCTGATACCACAAGTCAAGGAGATGGATGGATACCTCAAGGAAGTGAGGTGGTATTGCTAAAGTCTACTTTGTACGTGACCTAATACACTTCAGAGTTATATAGTAGGCCCTATTATCTTGCAAATGATAACAAGAAAGTACATATGTACTTTGGAGTTAATGCTTGAAACAATTGATCCAAAATAGACTAGTTCAAGAATAGCTAGTGTTGAAAAACTTCTTGTTTTAGTCCATACATCTACTAGCTCTTTTACTCAGAGCTCATAGTACAATAATGATTGACAAAATTACTTTTGAGGAAATTAAATCAGCTTAGATAGCTAATGATTACAAGTGGAATCATCTAAAAGGACCAACTATGCTCTAAAAAATAAGTTTAGCAAACCAAAGCTTACCCCCGACTTTTTAGGGACTAATGAGTAGATGACCAGTGAGTAGTTCAAGGATGATTTCTCCCAAATGCCTAAATTGAATGCTTTGAAATCTTGAGAGCACAAAGTCAAATGGTTCCAACAAGTCAAAGATTATGAAAAATGGTTGAGTATTCACTGAGATATGACCAGAGAAAGTTGATTGTTCTAAGTAGTCATAGCAGAGAAGTAGACAGAGATGTTCAATGAGCTATATGTACTATATGACATGATTGTACAGGGTCATTGGCATAGTAATGATGCTCAATGATGATGAATTGAGTGGGCTATGGTGTAAGCTAGTGAAGCTCTACAGATGTTCAAGAAATGAGCTCTAAAATGAGGCACACATAGCTACGAGATTTACAAAGACTTTTTAAAAGAACTTTCTTCTAAGTTGGAATTTGAACTCAAACTTGGCTCCTACTAAAAGTGACTCCATTGATTTAGGAGTTATTCTCTCAAAAATCATAGCTAATGTTCTTCCTAACTCCATGAGATATAGAACAAGATTCTTTAAAGATTTAATCTTTTACAATAGTAAATGATCAAGTGGTTACAAGCCAAGGTTCACATGATTCATCAAGTGATAATTTCACACATTTTCTTCTATGCTAAGTCAAATGTGTAGGCTTGATCAGTTGCACCAACATCAAGACTTCAAAATAACACTTAATGAAGCGATTTTCTATCCTCACTCTTTAGATTTCGATATCAAAATCTATTCAGATGCATATTACGAGCAAAGGATTATAGAAGGAGCACATCTAGATACTTAGAACTTTTGAGTTCAAACTTGGTTGCTTCGAGTTCCAAGAAGAAACCAACACTTTCTTTATCTTCAACTGAAGCAAAGTATATAGATCTAACAATTGCAACTCAAGAAGCAATATGGCTCTAGGAGTTGTAATGAGATTTGGGACTTGTAATTTCCAAACCTCACATCCCTAGAGAGAATGTAAGCTCCATGCATCTATTTGCAAATTCAATTTTCCATGCAAGGAGCAAGTGCATTGAAGTTCATTTCCACTTTGTAAGGGATAAGCTTATGGCAAAGGAAATTGACATTTCATTGTTCCTTCTGAGAAGCAAATAGCAAACATGATGACAAAGACACTTGATGGGATAAAGCTACATGGATTCAAATCTGCGAAAGGCATTCAAACTATCAGATCATGAAGACTCAAGCATTCTTTAGCATGAGGAGGAGCTATAAGATCATCAACCTTTCATTATGCATGATTTGATTTTACCGTATCATATGAGTGTTGAAACGAATACATCTCTTGGGGGGAACTTATGTGCACTCAATTATTCTATTGAGGTTTGATCATATGATTAGTTTACAATGTAAGTTTGAATGCATTTACCTTTGTAAAAGAGAAAACAAAAAGGCCCAAAATCCACGAGTTAGGGGTGTTTGAGATTGATGATTGTTCAATCAAATCATTTCACCTAAAATCAAGTGGCCAAGTTCGATTTCTCTTTTCCTAGTTCATAGGAAGATAATTCTCCATCACAATAGTGCAACACGTATTTTGATTTCAAATCTAGGTAGTTTGAGTCCGTTATAGTAGCATATAAGAAAGAACCAATCATTGACCTAAAAATGGTCACATCCTTCAATTCTTCACCTCATGATAACTTTAGCTTAACATTTACTTGTAATGGATTTGAAATGGGCTTGGAATTGCACCAATAAAACTTCTTCAAAACATCTTGCACGTATTTTCTTTGCATCAAGCATATAACTTTTGCTTGTATAGTACTTCAATGCCAAGGAACTATCTTAAAATTCGTAAATCCAAGATTTTAAACATATAAGCTTGCTCTTTATGTCCTTGATGTTGGCTTCATCATCCCTTCTAATTTTTGGAGTATCAAGCTTACACTATGCATGAGGTGCATTAGCTTTAGATTAAAAATTCATCATTTGAATTGTGCAAAGTTTCCCATTAAAGAGATTTTTATTGGTGATCATTTTGTGTATTTTTTCATAAGGAGTTTTTATGGACCATTTACCAATGTAAAAGCCTAGAATTTTCCACATGTAAATGGAGAAAAAGAGAGCTCACATTCAAAAATTTTAGGTGGTTGATCTTGACAATCAATCAATCAATCATTCACCAAAAGGTAGATCAGATTAGATCTTAATTTTTCCTAGATTGTAAGAAAGTGAATTGATTCTCTTAAGAATAATATCCCCCCTTGATTTAAATTCAAACTCTACTTGTAGAATCATTGTGTTGCTCCTTCATTTCTTTGCACCATCTTCTTCATTAATAGTGAACTTGTAGGGGCTTCTCCTCTCTCTAGAGGAGTTAAAAGTGCATGACTAAGCATTATTTCCAAAAGTACTAATGTCTTTATTATGTGTTAAAAAATTCAAAGAATTTGGTTCATTAGATTTGTAGAAATCTCCATTTTACTGTCTCGGGGTCTATATGTGTGCAACCTTGAAGAATAGGGGGTACTGTTGTTGAGTGTCAAGTTAATTCAAGAAGCATATGTTGCTTACTAATTGCACTCTTGTGCATTTTAGACACTCAAACATATTTGTACCATTCCTCCAAGAGGAAGGTTTTGAATTGTAATCATGTTGGCTGCTATAAGCAATCGAAGCTTATTATTTCATCCAAAGACAACATGTTTTTTGATCTAGTCAATGCGCAAACCTATCTGTTTTGTATCACCTTTTTCTCCTTGATGCTCCAAAGTATATAGTGGATTTTATTGTAGTAATCACATTCCTATAAGTTCTATTTGAGCCTACATAAGTTCAAGGGCTAGTCCTATGCTCGTTAGTTGGACAAAAAATTTTCTCTTCGCAACTCACATTTCTACCTCCTACAAGCTTCTCTAAGCTCTCTCAGTGGTATCAGAGGTAGATCAAGATGGTTGATGGCTTTCCCTCAATGATTGAGAACCTTGATAGACACAAATATGCCACTTGGAAAATCAGAATGGAGGCCTATTTAGAAGGTAGAAATGTCTATGGAATTGTAGCACGTGATGGAGCTATGCCTTCTCCAAGATCCAAAAGAGGACCTACACAAGAGGAGACAGATAAGCTCACACTTTGGTGTGCAAGTTATGATCAAGCCAGTTCATACATAGTTATATATATCTTTGATTTTCCATTACCACATATAAGAGGATGCAAGACATCTCAAGAAACTTGGGATGCCCTAGAGACTTTCTTTTTTGCTAGCAAAAATGCAAGGAAGAACCATCTATGGAATGAGTTGAACCAAATGAAGAAGACACCTAAACAAACTATCAGAGCATGTTACATAGGTCAAGGAGGTTGCATATCACTTACCATCCATTAGAGATCTAATTCACGAAGAGACCATCATGAGGTAGTTTCTAAATGGAATTAGAAGTGATAAGCAATGGCAATGCTTCACCATCACTTATGATATCACCATGGATGTACAAACCCCAGATTTCAACATGTTCGTTGGACAACTCTTCAACCAAGAGGCCAACAATAATATGAACGAAGGTAACTCTTATCAAGGTAGTACTACAAGTGTTCTTTATGCAGATAAAAGAGAAAAGAAGCACAAAGTCAAGAAGAAGGAAGAGGATGAAGAGATGACTTCCCAAGCCAACTTTGGAGGCAAGAGCAAGTGGAAAGGGAAGAAGAAAGGAAAAAAACATGAAAAACCAAAAGGCTAGAATGTTCAAACTTTTGCCATTTGTGATATGAACAACCACACCACTCAAAATTACTAGTTCAATGGGAAGACCCAGAAAGGAAGTGGAAGAGGTGGACATGGCATAGAGGTAAAGGTGGACACAACTTCAACTATAACATTAGAGGCAATAACATACGGAACTAAAACAATTATTCCAAAGATCACCAACATGAAGATTCATTGATTTCATTCAATATAAGACATATGGAAGGTAAAGATGATGATTATTTATTCTACATAGATTTAGGATGTTCAAATCATGTGCAAGCAACATAGCTCTCTTATCTGCTTTGAAAAGTCAAAAGCATAGACATGAAGTTCAAATAGGGGATAAGAAAAAGCATAGTGTGGAGAAGATTGGTAATGTCAAGGTTTTCAATAGCACATCAAACATTAGGAAAAACCTAATAAGTATAGGTTCATTCAACATGGAGCTTTTGTGGAACATCCATGTCAAGGCTTCATCAAGATAATCAAAGGTGAGAAGCATGGTTGGCTCTTTGCTTTTGAAGTGCCGAAAACATAGCTCTATTCAACTTTGGGTCTCAAACCCTAAGTTTGCTTGAAGTGTGGCATACAAGATTAGCTCATGTGAATGAAAGAACCTTGAAAGATATATGTAGGGATCAAAGTGTTCTAGGACTACCAAACATATCAAAGCAATACATGATAAAAAAAAAGTGACGCATGTCAAATTGGAAAATCAGAAAGACAACCATTCAACCTCAAAGACTACATCCACAAAAATCTTTTGGATTTAGTACCCACTAGTGTGTGGGGACCAAGTCAACAAAATTCATTGGCTGGATCAGGGCATTATGTCTCATATATTGATGACCATAGTAGATGGAATATTCTTTATTTTATCAAGAGTAAGAATCAAGTGTTTGATTTTTCAAAAAGCATCTAGCACATGTGGAGAATCATACAGGTAGATCACTCAAGAAACTGAGATCTGATGGAGGGGGAGAATACTTCTCCAACAAATTTGATGAGTTCTTGTAGGATAAAGGTATCAAGAGGGAATTTACTACCAAGTACCGATCTCAATTGAATGGATCTTTAGATAGAAGAAATAGGATATTGGTTGGATCAACCAAAACAATGCTTGAAGAAAAGAGGTTCCCACATTATCTATGGGAAAAGACTATTTCAACTATTGTGTACATTGTCAATAGACTATCATCCAAATCAATCCAAGTTATGACTCCTTATGCAACATATTATGGAAAAAAACCTACTCTTGGACATTGCAAGGTCTTTGGTTGTTGAGCTTATGTTCATATACCTTCACAAATTAGAGGTAAACTAGATGAAAGGGCAACAAAGGTAGTATTTATTGTCTATGATTCAACTCAAATGGGTTACATGTTCTATAATCCTTCAACAAAGAAATTCACTACAAATAGAGATGTTTCTTTTGAAGACAAACAAAAGGTAAGTCTACCATATGATCTTCATTCTGATTTCCATCAATTAGGAAGAAAGCATGATACAAAGGTCCAAGATCCATGAAGTGATATAGATGATGAACAAGATGCAATGTAAAAGGATTAGAATCTATGGAAGTCAAGAGGAAAAGAAAAAAATGCAAGAGTGTGGAGAATGGTCCAAGAAAGCACCTAGAAGGTCAACAAGGTAGAAACGATAACTAGAAAGGTATGGGTACGGTTCCATATTAGTTACAAACCATTTATTCTACTTTGCAAAGGGATCACTTTCAAAAGAACCGTAAACCTATGAAGAGGCAAAGGGAAACCCTAATGGGGAAAAGGCTATGAAATAAGAAATAGATGCATTGAAGATGATGGAAACTTGGGATTTGGTTTTCGATGTTATCCAATCAAAAGCTAATTGCTTGTAGATGGGTATATAAACTCAAAAGAAACTCAGTTGGATAAATTTGGAGGTACAAGGAAAGATTAGTTTCCAAAGGATGCTTACATATTCATGGTATAGACTATGAGGAAACATTTGCACTAGTTGCAAAGATGACTACAATTTGAACATTGATAAGTGTACCTATTGCAAGAAGTTGGAGGATCTTGCAAGTAGATGTGAAAAATGCATCTTTAAATGGTTGGATAAGTGAAGAGGTATAGATGTCACAACCTTCAAGTTTTGAAAACACGAATCATACATCTTATGTTTGTAGACTTAAGAAAGCATTGTATCGAGTGAAATAAGCTCTTAGAGCTTGGAATCATAGGCTGGTTATTTACCTACAAGGTGAAGCGTTCATACCTAGAAACCCAAATCCTTTTTTATTCATCAGAAGGGGTCACAATGAGGTTATATATCTATGTGTATAGGTAGATGACATTATTCTAACAGGAGATGACTTGAATGGCATACAAAGGATCGAAAAGCATATGTAAGAGGAACTCAAAATCAACAATTTAGGTGAACTCACATTCTTTCTAGGTATGGAGTTCATATACAAAAATCAAGGAATGTATTTGACTTAGGGGAGATACATCCAAGATCCACTTCTTAAGTTCAAAAATGAGAACGCTAAATTTGTAGGTACACCTTTGGAGATGAATCATAAACTTAGTGTCTATGAGGGTGAGAAAATTAAAGACATATAAGAGTATGAAAGCTTGGTAGGTAGCTTGATATATGCTATGCATACAAGGGTAGATATCTCAAATAGTGTAGCAATACTAAGCCAATTCATGCATTCACCAAGAAGATGACACATGGATGCAGCTAAGAGAGTACTTAAGTACCTCAAAGGTACAATCAATGAAGGTATATTCTATCCTTACTCTTCATATTTGGATATCAAAATCTATTCAGATGCACATTAGGGAGGAGATAGGGATCATAGAAGAAGTACATCTGGTTACTTTGCATTTTGAAGCTCAAAGCTAGTATCATGGGGTTCCAAGAAGCAACCAACAATTCTTTTATCCTCAACTAAATCAGATTATAGAGTTTTGACCATAGCAATTCAAGAGGCAATATGGTAAAAACCATTGTACATAGATTTGGGAGTTGTGAGTTCCAAACCTCACATATTTGGAGATAATGTAAGTTCCATGCATCTAGCAACAAACCGTATTTTCCATGAAATAACCAAGCACATAGAGGTTCATTAATAATTACCACTTTATCATGGAGAAACTCATGGCAGAAGAGATTGCCATTTCTTTTCTTCCACCTAAAAACCTCAATGATATAGAAGGAGCTATAAACATGGGAATCAACATCTATGATTCCAAATAATAAAAGTAGAGTGTGGTAGGTGTCTAAAATACTAGATGCTCAAAAAGTAGACAACTAGTCTCTGTTCTTTATATCTATCATTTCCACCAACAAATAGTAGTCCTTGCCTTGGGCATATTGTAGGAATCCCTCTGAGGCCCAATGAGTCCAGATGTGCGCAGCATAAGTACTCGAAATATCCTCGGACTCCCCATGCCTAGACCTTGACCACTAACTTGTGACGGCTTGTCACCTGTAGAAACCTTGGCAGCTTGCCCTTGTCTCCCTGGAATACCCATTGACAGCTTGTCATATGGTATAATTGTGTGAAATCATTTATTCCACTAGAGTAATAAAATACTATGCTCATCTAAAATAATCTAACTATGTCCAACTCTCTGTGGAAGAATACTAAAAAGAAATGGAAATCTTTTCCAAGTAGCGTTTTATCTCTAAGCTCAAGTAAATCTACTTGATCTACTCACTATAATGAGATAAAACTCAAGAAAATCTCATCATGATCCAAACTGTGAATCCAAGATGATAATCTATCAACGATCCAGACTATGGACCAAGATATCAATATGTCAATATATCAACTGTGGACCAAAATATCAATATGTCAATGATCCAAACTATGGACCAAAATATCAATCTCTCACATCCAAACTATGGACTAAGATCTCAATCAGTCACATCCCAAACATGGACTAAGATCTCAATCAATCACATCCAAACTATCGATCCAAATCTCAATCTATCATATATAATAATCCAAACTAGGGATCAAAATATCTCTCATACAAAATAAATCCTAATCCACTCTCTGGAACCAAGTCCATCATGCTAAGTGAAGACGTGCTAAGAAAGTCTAGCAACTAGTGGAACTACCACTGCCTTCTCAATAATAACATGCAAGATGTTCCAAGTGGATGAAACTTGCTTTATCCATGAGCACCATCTGATCATCACTATGATCAAATCATTCCTAACTAGGAATAAGGTGTCTCAAGTAAACTACTGTAATAATATGGCACTCTCAGATATCCACCATCTGATCATCACTATGATCAAATCATTCCTAACTAGGAATGAGGTGTCTCAAGCAAACTATTGTAATAATCTGGCACTCCCAGATATAATGAGGACCATAATAAGAGTCCACTAAATACCCGGAATAATGGTAAGTAGATGTGTGCACACTCATAGCCCACTAGGCTAAGCATCTAGCTCACCTCATACACACTATGTATGAACCATGGCCTATTCTCAGGCATACCAAGTAAAGTAGTACGTACTCTGTGAATTTCTTCTCAATGCAATTGCCTATTCATAGTTCTTATGTGCAAACCTTGCCTTTCCGCTTCTAGGCTACTTGCCTGCGGACTTGCCTTGTTTGCGATCACATACAGAGTGACTGTCTCAACTGCCCCTCTGTTGTCTAATAATAAGATGATACCAGAAGATCATATAAATGAACTCCAAATCATATTAAAAAATACAATCTCACAGACTTCTCTCCCATACCATCTGTCCTACACCTAGGTAGAATACAAAGTTTGATGTCCCATACCACCAACTTTATACTCCACATAGATGCGTGTATGAGATTAAAGTCAAAAACTTCTCTCAAAAATGATAAGAATAACTCGGTGAGTACTCACAATCATAAATAATGTAATGAAATCACGATGTGTTCCTGAAGTGTTTCCTTCCCTCGATGAAAAGAACAGAGTCATTCCTATGACTCTATCACTCGTAACTATCTCTAACATCAACTCATCCTGAGTTGAGAATTGAGAAACTATTTAGTAAATCAACTCAACTAGAGTTGTGAAGGATGCGGCTTGCATCAAATATCAAATCATGCATCTTGAATCAAATATTGACTCATAATAAATTGGAATTTATACCACTTGTATGAATCCAATTATTTGAAATGAGAATAACTAGCTAAGTTCTCCTATTCCATGCTCTCATGGCACTATATATATTCTTGAAAATTTCGATAGAGTCTCCTCTGTCCTACTGAGAATGTTCACCAAAAACAAATGCTCAATAAACACATATCTAGGGCATATCTAGCCCATGGTGATCGCACCATATCAAAAAATCTCATAAAAAACCTGTGAAAAGTCTTTTCCTTTAAACAATGCCTACTCCATAAACAATTTCCAACAGCAGCAGATTAAATATTAATTTTAACTATTTTTTACTCCTCCAAAATCTATGTAATTTTCCAGCCTTATGTAGCTTTTCTCAAGCTTTCATTAGGCACAAAAATCACTTGATTTGGATATTTTCTCAGAATTTTATGACCATTTTACTAGAAGGGTCTAACACTTGATGACCAATTCTGAAAAATGTACAGGGTCATCTTCTTGAAGCCCTTAGACTGATCAAACAAATTCCAAATTCCATTTTCTTTGTGTCAAAATCTAGGTTCACCTTATCTGGTTTGGTCTCACAAAATTTCAATTCAAAATTAAATTAAATACGCATTCAAAAGTATAATTCTATCTCTGCTACACCTGCATTTAGGTGAGCTTAGAAACACTACTGCTGCACTTTTATAATAATTTCTAACTATGAAGATAAACTCCAAAATCCTTGAATTTTGGTTCTAGCATAGGGTCTATACTAGAGTAGCTTCTCCAACAAAAATTTTTAAAATTGGAGTTTCCAATATGAAAATATCATGTGCTCATCAGTCACATGTACCATTCTTTGGAAAACCCTCACCAGAGATTTGTCTAAGAAGAATAGATCATTTGACCTATCAACTGATGTCCAATTTCTCCCAAAGTTTAATAGCATATAGCTACTACTATCTAATTTTATTGGTATACGTTTTATAGTATTTGGAAATTTGGATCTTCCACAATGACCATAATACTAAGCCTCTATACCTGCAAAATTGTAAACATTTGCAGAGGCTAAGTTTTACTCTTTTCTTTATATATCCTAAATGGAGAAACATCTCATCTTGAAATTTTATACACACTATCTGGAGATTTTTAGCTAATGTTAGAAACAAAAATCATTCAATTTGAGTAAATGAGCTAAGAGAAACAATCACCTCTAGGTGACATGATCTCTGTTCATTTCACAAATTCTAGAGGCTGCACTTTCATGTGCAGAGATTATTTGACCTATCAAATGATCTCTAAAAATAATGAAAATTGATATGTACAAAGTGCATGTATCAAGCTTTCATTTCAACAAAAATCATTCCATTTAGATCTACCAATCAAGAGAAATGCCCTTTGTAACAGGCCTATGTCACTTGTTTCAGGCCTCTACTTCTACTAGCAGCACTTTTAGTGCAGAGGTCACTTGACCTATCTAAAAGTCTCCAAATTACTTGAAAATTGGTCAGCTTAAAGAAAGATTAAGAGCTACTTGCCCTTTAAATTTAAATAAATTTGGGCATTCCCACAAAGAGTAGCATCCAAATCTCTATGAGGCTGCTACCTCACTACTATTTGCTCGATCATTTTTTTCAAACTTAAAAATGACGAGACATGTTAATCCTTACGATTAAACAAACTTATTCATTATCTTGGATGGATTATGTCATGGAGATGTATCCATGCATATAATGATCATCTAGATCAATGCAAACCAAATTAACCATCCAAATCGTCTCGTTGAAAAAAATCAACTCTTTACATAGTATCCACCTTTTAGTGAAAGTGAATATCTATGGACGCCATTCTATTCATTGTGCTTCTTGCACAATCATTAATCTCATTACAACTAATCATATACAAGCACTTAACACTTTTATTGATGATCATATCCATAGCACACTTGTGCAGACTTGGGATAAACTTCTATATTAAGTACATAGATTCACATGAAGAACAATTCATGTGCTCATGCGTTACTAGATGTAAACACGTCTTAGTTTCTCTTAACGTATATACCTTATCTTTCACTTTCTGAAGGCATAATTAGCCTATGCCTGGTACCTCGATCACATACCTCATGCTCACCCTAACCAGTGGTGGTGATACATAAAAGTGATCTTCTATAAACAGAAAATGCATCATGCATTTCAACTTTCTAACAATCATATTGTCTATGCATACATGCATTCACTCATGCATTTTATTCTCTACTTCAATAAAATTATATGCTTTTCACTATGCTAACAGAAGACTTCCTCTCTCACACAACACAACATCACTCTAGTTCTCACATGGCATATAACGCCATGTGGCTACAAAATTTCCCGCAGCACTTCGCCAGGAAAATGAAGCTTGAAAAAAAATAAGAATACTCTGTACAATGATAGGCATCTGCCTAGTGGTTGGCAAACCACTCTCTCTCTCTACTCCAAAAACCTGCAAATAAGAAACTTTGCCAAAATGTGCTGTTGGGCACTACACGCCCTCATAACCATGTCTTTTTTTTTGTCTTCAATACCTTCAAAAGATTCTAAAACACACAAACAACAACGTGTGCATGCTTTTATGAATCAACATAAGTTAGTTTAGCTTCATGTGCATAAATGAATTCATGTAAAAGACTAGGTTTCATGCACATTCCAATATTAATTTCATAAAACTGGAAGAGAATACAATGCAAAATTATAAATTTTGATGCGAAGAGTATGCAAATGAATTTATTTGAGAGAAAAAATATGATGCAAATGTATGAAAAACAATTCTTTGCTATCCAAAATGGTTCAAAATATTATTATAAACCCCTAATTATCATAATTGGAAACTCAATTCACTCAAAAAGGATTCCTCGCAAGTCAACAGCCATCTAAAAGCTTGTGTAGAGATGGCTTCCAATGGTCCAAATATAGATTATGACCAGTCAAAAGAAAGTTCTTGAAGTTTAGAATCTATACTAAGTTGAATTTCTTGATTTGGACATTCTATGAGGAAGTTATGGCCAAAACAACGAAGCTAGGTGAGTGGGCAGCATACCTCCTTGAGATGATATGCAGAGAATTAAATGCTCTCTACAGCTGCTTTATAATTATCCAATGAGAGCTTCCAGCCACTCATTGGAAAGCCATTGAAGTCTACTTCCTATCCCAAGTTGAATGATCAAATTTGGATATCGTATGAGAGAGTTACAGCCATTTAAGTGGAGGTAGTTATACTAAACTTGCTTTTTTTTTATAAAAAAAATCTCTTTCTCTATCTCTCTCTCCATCTCTTTCTTTCTCTCTCTCTCTCTTGGCTTCTCTCTTTCTATCTCTCTCTTTTCTCCTTCTTCTCTTTCTCTTTCCTTCTCTTTCCTTCTCTTTTGTTTTTTTTCTCTTTCTCTCTCTTTCTTTCTATTTCTCCGTCTCTTTCTCTTTCTCTTTCTTTCATTCTCTTTCTTCTTCTCTCTTTCTTTTTTTCTCTCTCTTTTTCTTCTCTCTTTAATCTTCTTCTTCCCTCTCTATCTCTTTTTCTCTTTCTTTCTTTACATTTCTCTCTTCCCTTCTCTTGCTCTCTAGCTATTTTTTTTTTCATTTCTATCTCCATATCTTTCTCCATCTTTTCTCTTTCTCTATCTCTCTTTGGCTTCCTTTTTCTCCTTCTATCACACCCATAGCTATCGATTGCAATACTCAGGGAAGGCCACTTTAAGCATGTGAGTGTGGGAGAAAAAATTATGAAAAGTCGAATACTTATCTGTAGAGATCGCTGACATGTCGCTCTCAATTGTTTTTGTATATAAAAAGCGTCCGCCGTTTGATTTTATCATCTTAAAAGGCAACGTGGTTAGCACAGCCACATGAGTTCTTGCAGGTACAGGGTTCGAATCCCATCTGCGGCCGGTCGACTTAGTGTGTGTTTTGTATGGAATAAGAACAAAAGCTTCATTGATTAGAATTGCGCGATCTTCTTTTTGCACCCCTCCAAAGCTACGTTCGCCTTCGAGCTACATCCGAACACCATCACTCCATGGCTGCTCGATCTCCCGAATGCTGAAGATGATGAAGACCTTCGAAATTAGAAGTGAAGCTTTCCAGAAGTCACCAAGGTCTCTCTCTCCATAAGCTCTGATACCAAATGTGAGAAGTCAAGAATGAGATGCCTGGGACTCACCTCCCAGCCTATTTATAGCCCTTGCCTAGTCACCATCTAGAGTTCTCTCTAAGGCCCCTCTACTCATCTGGCCATCATGAGTAGGCACCTCGTATGAACTATCTGGCTTTTGGCCTTGGCTATCCCCCGAGCAAGGAACTTCTTGTTCCTCCAAGCATGTACATCTCTGGAATATAACAATTTATATCAATGGCAGGTATTCAACCTCTTAGAGAGTGAAGACTCACGCATACTTTAGCTTAAGGGGGAGCTATTGGACTATCAAGCTTACACTATGCTTGAGGTGGATTAGCTCTACATAAAAGATTCACCATTTGAACTGTGTCAAAGTTTCCCATTGAAGAGATTTTTACTTGTGTTGAGTTTCTGTATTTTTTTCATAAGGCTTTTTTATAGATAATTTACCAATCTAAAGTCCTGGATCTTTATGTTAGTATATGATCAATGTCTACCCCTCATGATTGTATGCACGTTTTGTAAGGTCCCCATTATGAGGAGAATCCAAGCGTGAATTACCCAATTGATGGGAATCCCAAGTTGTATGTTGGATGAAGGTCATATTGGACCATATAAGGTATTGTAAGGAAAGGGATTTACCAAGGTCCCCAATTGTGGGGTCCGGGGTAGCGGTGAGCAACCCCGACTGGGGGGTCCAAGGGGACCAGTAGGAATATTCCATGGAATATTTCCTATCGGAGTCAAAAATCATTTATATTTGTTAGGTCGGTTCATTCGGTCTAAGCCGTGTATGGCAATTACGCAGGCGGTGGCCGCCCACGCTCTACCGCCCATGTATAGCCCGTCCATGGAAGGCCACCCATGATCCTATATATACATGACTTCTCCACTACTTGAGACATCGAATTGAGCCAGCATACCTCTACCTTGTATCTCCCTATCTAGAGTTGTCGAGATCACCATTTAAGCTCTACCTTGAGAGCGCACGAGTGGACAACGCCATCATCTTTTACTTGCTGCTAGTAGAAAATTGTTGAGATTCTCCTATATCTGTTATCTACTCTGCTATTGCTCCTGTGTTATATTGCGTAACTATTGTCTTACATGGGATTAGAGCCGTAAGGTTTGCATAGCTTGAGAAGTATCACTATTTTATCCTACTAGCAAACTAGAATATCAATAGATTATTCGAGTGATTATATGATAGCTTGATCATCGAACACTAGTCTTAGTGCTTCAGCTAATATTAATGCTGCACCTATTCGAATTCGCCCGCCTGCATTCACTCAAGGGAAGCTGGATGGAACCAACTATACACTCTGGAAATTCAAAATTTCTGCAATTTTGGACTCCTATGAATTACTTGACACTGTCATGGGACTGATAGGATTGGATCTAGAGCCTATACCAGTTGAAGATCCAGCTAATTCACGATTGATGATTCAGCCAAATCTAGATCTTCTACGAGCTTGGAAGAGGCGGAATGCTGATGCATTATGTGCAATTGTCACTAGTGTAAGTGATTATATGCTTACTTTAGTTCAACATACTACTAAGGCACACAAGGCTTGGGGCATATTGGCTCGACAACATGAGACCAAGAACCACACTAGGATACAATATTTTGAAAATTAGCTGGCAAATGAAAATCATTCTGATTCTGAAAAGGCTGAAGATTTTATCAAACGGATAAAACATCTTCAAGACCAATTAGCTGCAGTTGGTGTTGTTATAACACCAGAAGAGCTTGCTCGAAGATGTGTATGTGTTCTTCAAGCAAAGTATGATGGATTAGTAACAACCCTTAACACTCAGGTAAGACCAACTCCCCTCAGATTTGAAGAGTTTTGTGCTATGCTTTTAGAAGAGGAGATGGAGTTGAAGAATCGGCAAACTACAAGTGATGTTGCATTCTCAGCAAATGAAAAAGGTAAAGGCTCTTCTAATGGATCAAAGAAGAAGCCAAAGAAAAAAAAGTTCATAGGAAGTTGCTTCTATTGTGAAAAGAAAGGCCATGCCATCAAGGATTGCAAAAAGAAGTAAGCTGATGAACGGAATGGGACTGTAAAATCATCGTGGAAGAGCAAAGAGTCTGCAAACAATACAAAGCTAGAACTATGGGTAGCTATTGAAGAGGTATGCTCAATTGCTCAAGCTCGTGTTGATGAACCATGGATTTTAGTTAGTGGAGCTTTTTGCCATATGACCAGTAAAAAGGATTGGTATAGTTCCCTAGTGCCTCTACAGGAATCCATCAATGTGGTGGTGGGAAATGGCTCCAAGTGTCCAGCGGAAGGACTGGAATCATCTCTTTTATCACTTCTCCAGGTGTTGAGAAAAAGTTATCCGATGTTCTCTATGTACCTAAACTTAAAAGAAATTTGTTGTCAGTTTCTGCAATAATAGATCGTGGACTCGAAGTTCACTTCAATAAGAGTGGTGCAAAGATCATGGACTCATCAGGTAATGTAGTAGGTAAAGGCATAAGACGTGATAACGTGTATGAGTTAAGTGCTTTAACTGCAATAGAAGATAAAGATGTAAGCAGGTTATGGCACCAACGATTTGGGAATCTCGGATTTGCAGTTTTGAAGGAGATGCAAAGAACATGGATGGTTGCTCATTTGCCTGCATTTTCAGAGTTGCAGGCACCTTGTGAAGCTTGTATGATGGGCAAGCAACAACAAAAGGCATTTCCAAGAGAGATCAGCAATCGATCTCAAGCTCCTCTGGAGTTGGTACATGTTGATATCTATGGTAAAATGTCTACACTTGGTTTAGGAGGATCTTTCTAATTTTTGCTGTTGGTCAATGATTATAGTAGAAAGATATGGGCTTATTTCATTGGAGAGAAGGCTGACGCTTTTGAAAAATTTAGAACGTGGCATAAGTATGTGGAAAATGAATAAGGAAGGAAATTGAAGAAACTTAGAGCAGATAGAGGAGGTGAATTCTTGTCAACAGAATTCAATAATTACTGTAAGGAGCATGGTGTGAAAAGGCAACTTACCATAGCTCATACAACTCAACAAAATGGTGTTGTTGAGCGCAGGAATAGGACAGTAGTTGAAATGGCTCATTGTATGTTAAAGGCTCAAGACATGCCTGATTCATTTTGGGCAGAATCAATCAATACAGTAATCTACATCCTCAATCGAAGCTACACAAAAGCACTAAAGGGGATGACTCCTCAAGAAGCATATTCTAGTAAAAAGCCTTTAGTTTTGCATTTCAGAATTTTTGGTTGTTTCTGTTATGCACATATTCTTGATTCAACAAGATCAAAGTTGGATTCAAAAAGCTAAAAGTGTGTATTCGTAGGATATAATGAACAATCTAAAGCATACAGGTTGTGGGATCCTAAGGCAAGGAAGATTTTTGTCAACCGAGATGTGGTGTTTGATGAATGACCACATGGAGTAGAAGATAAAGGTAAATCTACTATCTCATCAAAACGGAGAAATATCTCACCTTGTGCCTATCAAAAGACAGGTTAAAGTTGAGGAGGAAGAAACATCTTATGGAGAAATTTCCTCAATAAAAAGCCAACTAGTTGTAGCTGCATAGCGTAAGCCACTACCGAAGTGGGCACAACAGCTCTTTGATGATCACAATCCCCATGTAGATGTACCAAAATCATCCTCGGATGGATTACGAAGATCAAAGAGAATAGAGGAGGAAAGAAGAGCCTCAGAACACATTGTTAACATGGCTCTAATGGCAGATATCATGGGCTCGATAAAGGAACCTACCACCATTGAAGAAGCCCTTGATGATCCAAGTTGGAGAGCGGCAATGCAGTCTGAGTATGATAGTATACTAAAAAATGATACATGGGATCTAGTTGACTTGCTATCAAAGAAGAAGGTGATAGGTACTAAATGGATTTGGAAAGCTAAGTATAAAGGAGATGGAACATTAGAAAAGTATAAGGCAAGATTAGTTGCACAGGGTTTTTCACAGATCGAGGGATTTGATGTTTAAGAAACTTTTGCACCAACAGCATGCATGACAACTATTCAGACGGTACTTGTAGTAGCTGCACAAAAGGCCTGGCCTATTTTCTAGATGGATGTCAAATCTGCATTTTTGAATGGTCACCTCAAGGAGAAGGTATATGTACCTCAACCACTAGGTTTTGAGGTGCCCAATTCAGAAAATAAAGTTTGCAGGTTGAAGAAAGCTTTGTATGGACTTAAGCAAGCTCCATGGGCTTGGTACCAACGGATAGATAATTTTTTCAAAAATATGGGTTTTGAAAGAAGTACTTCTGATGCTAACTTGTATGTAACGAAAAGCTAGTTGTTGTCATTGTATATGTAGATGATTTGATCATTACAGGAGATCATCAGGAACTCATCAATCAAATTTGGACCAACTTGGGAACTGAGTTTGAAATGACAGACTTAGGTCTACTCCATTTTTGTCTGGGAATTGAAGTATGAGAAAGGAAGGATGGCATTTTCATCTCACAAAAAAAATATGCCAAAGAAATTCTCAAGGCATTTGGAATGATGGATTGCAAACCAACTAGCACACCTATGCAGGCATAAGCTATCTATGGATAGTAACATGCTTGATGTAGATGCTAAGAAGTATAGGAAGCTCATTGGAAGTCTTATTTTTCTGTGCAACACTAGACCAGACATTTGCTATGTTGTTGGAGTGTTAAGCAGGTTTTCCAAAAAACCTAAGGAGAGTCACTAGAATGCTAGAATGCGAATTCTAAGGTATATTGCAGGAACCTTGGATTTTGGTATTTTGTATACCACAGGTGATACACTTCAAGGATATTGTGATTCAGATTGGGCTGGAGATTGTGATTCTAGAAAATTAGTTTCTCGATATTGTTTCTCACTTGGTTCAGGAATATTTTCTTGGGTAAATAGGAAGCAACCAACTCTTGCACTCTCCTCCATAGAAGGAGAGTAGAAAGTAGCTTTTTTTGCTTCTTGTGAGGCAGTTTGGTTAAGGAGAATTCTTGCAGATATAGGCTTTCCATCAAATATGGTGACTGTACTCAAGTGTGATAATCAAAGTTGTATGACTATTGCAAAGAACCCAGTATTTCATGCTCGCACCAAGCACATAGAAGTACAGTACCATTACATTTGTGAGCTAATTGAAGATGAAATTGTGGAGCTAGAATATTGCCCAACAGAGGCAAATTGTGCTGACATATTCACTAAAGCACTTGGAAGAGAGCAGCTCACCAAGCATCTTCAACAGATGGGCATAGGACAAAGACCTACTTGATTTATCATCGGTAAACATTGAGGCGGGGTGTTAGTATATGATCAATGTCTACCCCTCATGACTCTATGCACATTTTGTAAGGCCCCCATTATGAGGAGAAGCCAAGCGTACATTACCCAATTGATGATAATCCCAACTTGTATGTTGGATGAAGGCCATATTGGACCATGTAAGGTATTGTAAGGAAAGGACTTACCAGGGTCCCCAATTGTGGGATCCGGGGTAGCGGTGAGCAGCCCTAGTTGGGGGGTCCAAGGGGGCTAGTGGGCCCCCTGGCTAGGGGGTCCCAAGGGGCAATGGGCCCCTTGGTGGGGATCTAGGGGTAGCGCCTCGGCGTTGTCGTCGAGATTTTCTCTCCTCTCTCACTTGTGAAGGCCTACAAAAAACATATTCGGTGAAGGTAGCCGGAATTCCCCGAGAAGTCCAGGATGCATCAAGGATGTCAAAGGAAGCTCACATACAAAGTTTCAAAGAAATCAAGAAAGTCCATGGTAGCGGTCAAAGCTGGTCAAAGTTAGGAAATTAGGGCAAAAATTTCATTGTCACCAAATTAGATGAAAATTCATATACTTGTAAAGATTGTCAAAGGCAGTCTATAGCCCAAATTTTAGTAGAAAATGGATTTTGTAGCATATTGATATGCTATGTTCATTTTGTAAAAATGTAATTGTTCTAGTTTGACCCTACAAATTCTTGTATAGAAATTTATGTTAGCCATATGGTTTGGCATGTATAAAGATCATATGTGGCTACATATTTGTACAAATTTTCAAGGCTATCAGAGCTTCCTAGACACCTTAATGCCACCTTGCAAGCTTCCAAATGTAGTCAAACTTGTACAAGGGAGATTCAGATAGGAGTTTTTTCTGCATATTCCTGAAGGAGATCTTTGGAAACATAGTCCTACAAAGTTTCATCTTCATCATAGCCTATTTGGAGGGTCAAAGAGTACAAAGTCCAGTTTTCAGGATCACCACAGTTTTCTAGTTTAAGCAAATTGAAGGGTTGAAACATGGTGAAAGCTGATTGAGCCATGTTGTACGATCAATCATATTCAAGGGTGGAGATGCACTTATGCTTAAAGCAAGGAGGATCCACGAGTTTTTCCATAAAAGAATATTTTTTTGACAATCAAAGATCAATAATGCAGCTTTTCTCCAAAAATAATGGCTTATCTTATCCAAAATGATGTCAGCACTGATCCGACGGTCCAGATCATCCCAAGATCCAATGGTGGAGAATGAAGGCGCCTAAATTTCACTTCTTTACACTAGATTTGATAGAAAGAACAATTCCAAGCCATTGATTTGATTAATCAAATGGTTGTAATCGAAAGTAGTGATCCTAGTGTTGAGAGTTGATTTCTCTAGATCTAAGGGCTCAAATTCATTCAGAAAACTATATAAACCCCCCTCCAAACTCCTAGAGCATCATTGTTAGGCATCCATAGGGCTCATGCTAGCTTACGGTTTCCTTGAGACGATCACCCTCGGTTGAGCGAGTGAGGATCCAAGGTGAGCTAGTATGAGTATAGTACCTAGTTTCAAATTTAAGTTAGAACTCCAATCTAGGATAGGCTCTTGAAACCAGCATCTCTATCTTGACTCACCCTCCGTGGAGTGTGTGAGTGAGTTAGAGCTGGTTTTAATGAGTCTTAGACTTCTTTAGTTAGACGTTACGAGCCTAGACATACATAGGGTCACTGAAGTGGAACTCACCTTCTTACGTGTGACATTCGGTTGAACTGTCATGGTTTGAGGGTCAGAACCACCTTTGATCAGTAGACTACCTAGCTTGACGTACCACGACAATCTTATACATGTGTCTTAATTCAAATCCTTTTAATTCATGTCACTTTTCACTTGTCTCTTGTCTCCTCTCTCAGTCTCTTAAGTATTTTTACATGTCTTCTATTTCTTCTATGTGTGAGAAGGCTCTGTAGTACTGCGTTGAACCAGTGAGGATGTTTCTTTGAGCTTGTGAGTAAACTCTATCATCGTAATTCACTTGCATGCATATAATCCATACATACCCATACATATTGATTAGTTTCTGAAAGTGTATAAGAAGCTCCAATATTGGACCATTCTTCCTTTCGAAAACGGTTTATGTGTAAGGATTCCATCTATTCACGTCATGCATACATATCATCCAAAGAATACTATGCATATGAATTAGAATTAGGAAGTGTTTAAGAAGCTCCTTCAATGGACCATTCTTCCTTCCAGATTTGATTCGTGTGTATGGTTCTCTTTCATTCTTATCATTCATGTTCATAATTCTAACTTGCACTCCTACATTCTCATTCCCATAATCATTTCAACATCTCTCTCTTCTCCATACTCAACATTAATTTCACTTTCATGTCCTTAAACCTTCCAACAATCATTAGCTTCATACACCCTGTGTGTGCCACGACCGGACCCGATCCACCCGGATTGCGATCACCTCCACATTTGAACCCGACGTGTATGGTTCTTCCTTCCAAATTTGATTCGTGTGTATGGTTCTCTTTCATTCTTATCATTCATCTTCATAATTCTAAGTTGCACTCCTACATTCTCATTCCCATAATCATTTCAACATCTCTCTCTTCTCCATACTCAACAGTAATTTCACTTTCATGTCCTTAAACCTTCCAACATTCATTAGCTTCATACACCCTGTGTGTGCCACGACCGGACCCGATCCACCCGGATTGCGATCACCTCCATAGCGTGATGGTAAAGGCAATATTCCATGGAATATTCCCAGTCGGATTTCAAAATCATTTATATTTGCTAGGTCGATTCAACTGGTCTAAGTCGTGTATGGCAATTACGCGGGCGGTGGCTGTCCACGCTCTATCGCCCATGTATAGCCATCCATGGAAGGCCACCCATGATCCTATATATACATGACTTCTCCACCATCTGAGACATCGAATTGAGCCAGCATACCTCTACCTTGTATCTTCCTATCTAGAGTTGTCTAGATCACCATTTAAGCTCTACCTTGAGAGCACACAGGTGGACAACGCCATCATCTTGTACTTGCTGCTAGTAGAAAATTGTTGATATTCTCCTATATCTGTTATCTTCTCTGCTATTGCTCCTGTGTTATATTGCGTAACTATTGTCTTACACTTTACACATGTAAAAGGAGAAAAAGGGAGCTCACATTCCACGGCGTTGCAGTGGTTGAGTTTGAAAATCAATCAATCAAATCAATCACAAAAAAGTAGATCATATTAGATCTTCACTTTTCCTCGATTGTAGGAAAGTGAACTGATTCTCTTCAACAAACTATCTTGCCTTGATTTGAATTCAAAATCCACTTGTAGAAGTCCTCAAACACTTCAAGATTCTATATAAAGACTTCAAAACCATTGTACAATAGATTAAAGCAATATACATACACTTTGGGTCATCCTTGTCTTGCTCCATTTCTCTTCACCATCTTCTTCAACAATGGTGAACTTGGAGAGGTTATTGCTCTCTTTAAAGAGCTCCAAATTGAATGAGTCAGAATGCAAAGGTAATTGTGTCTAGATTATGTGTACAAGATCTCAAATCATTTGGTTTCGTACATTTGGTGAAATATAATTTTTTCTCTCCTTGGGTCGCTCTTTCTGCAACCCTCGAAAATAGGAGTACCTCTGTTGAATGTTAAGTTCATTCCAAAGCATATCTTGCTCTTTAGTTTTCCTCTTGTGAATTTTAGATACTCAAACCTATGTGTATCATTCTTGCAAAAGGAAGTTTTTTCAATTGTAATCATGTTGGATACTATGAGCATTTAAGGTTGATGGTTTCATCCAAAGATAACAAGTTTTTTGAGCTTGTCAATTCACAAACTTATCTTTTTTGTATTAATCATTTCTCCTTGGTGCTCCAAAGTACATAGTGGACTTTATTGCACTAATCACATGCCTATAACATCTATTTGACTCTTCATAAGTTTAAGGGTTGATCTTGTGCGGGTTGGATGGACCAAACTTCGTCACTTAGCAACCCATTTTTCTACCTCCTACAAACTTCTCCAAGTTCTCTGAGTAATGATCAAACCATCAACACATATACAAACTAAAATAGTTTCCCTACCTTCCCTTTTCACAAGGAATGATGGATTGACATGACTCTAAGTGTACCCACATTTTACCAAGTATTCCACAAGTGTTTGGATCCAATGCCTTGGGGATTGCTTGAGTTCATAAAGATCCTTCTTAAGCTTGTATACATGATGTGGAAATATGTCACCTTTAAGGCCTTGGGGCTGCTCCATGAGGAATACATCTACAAGGTCTCTATTTAGGAAAGCATTCTTCTCATCCAACTAATAGATCTTCCAACCCCTTGAGGCTAAAATTGAATAAAGCTCCTTATGGTAGACATATAAGATAGTAGATTGAACGTTTCGTTGAAGTATATGCCATAGATTTGAGCAAAAACTTTGGCAACCAACCTTGCTTTATACCTAGACATGCTCCCATTTGCATGTCTCTTTACCTTGTACACCGATTTTTTTGTCAAAGACTTTCATGTCTTTTTCTCTTAGAATTGATGAGAAAATATCATTTTCTTTAAGTCCCTTGAATTTCTCCTCCACACAATTTCCTACTTGTTCAAAAGATTTCGGTTCTTCACAAGCTATAACTTGACTGGTATAGGCATAGTTTCTTATAATAAATTAATCACAAGTTAGCCTTTAAACAAGTTAATATACCCTATCACATGGTCTTACCTCGCCATTAGCTGGTAGCAATCTCCTCCTCATTTGTTTAGATGCTTTAAATATTGTATTTTCTAATTCCTCAACGCATTCATCCCTTCTAGAGTCTATGTCTTCCCATCTTTGGTCTTCATTATTTTCATTTTCTTTTCCTTTGTTGCTTCCGTAAATTGAATGAGCTTCATTCCTTGTCCTCCCCTTCCAAGCTTATGTATTAATCTCCTCTGATGGTTTTCTTGAAGTGGTTGGAGAACTCATATCCAGGCTTCATTATTGCTCTTTGAACTTCCTCTCAAGTTCATATCCATCTTCAACATATAACACATATTTGCTACCCTCCCAAGGCAACAAATCACCATATTACACTTTGGTGCTACTACTATAACATCTAAAACCCTTTTTATCTAGACAATACCCAAGAAATATACACCTATCTACCCTTGTGTCATACTTGTGTCTCAATTCTTGAGATATTTGAACATAGCACGCAAAACCAAATATTTTGAGATGTGAAAGCTTGGGAATCTTACCACACCAAGATTCATAAGGTTGAATTCCATGTACTCATGAGGTTTGAAACCTATTCATAATGTATAGGATTGTATTAGATGCACCAACCCAATAAGAATTAAGAACATTCATTCCATTTAACATAGCTCTAGCCACTTCTTCTATATATATGTTCTTCCTCTCTACCACAAGATTTTGTTGAGGTATATACATGCAAGTGCATTTCCTTTTGGTGCCATGTTTAATTAAAAAATCTATTAATTCATTTTAGATATGATCTCCCCCTCCATCTACACTTTGAGGCTTTATATACTTCCTTGTCTCCTTCTCCACTCGGTTTTTGAACCTTTTGAAGTGGTTAAACACCTCTGACTTTGTCTTCATGCAATACATGCAAAAAGAAAACTTGAATGATCATATATAAATGGGAATAAATATCTATTACCTCCAATGAATGACTCTCTTATAGGTCCCCATACATCTATGTGTATGAGATTTAACACTTGATTTCTCACATGTGCTCCCTTCTTGAATGGCAATCTACTTTGTTTCGGTGATTGATAAGCATCGAACCAATTTTGCATATTTTGAGATGTAATATTAGGTAGATCAATCATAAAACCCTTCCTTTGCATGTCATTCATCCTTTGCAAGTTCATGTGGCCAATCCTTTTATGCCACAAGTCAATGTCTACAATCTATTTAGTTCCATTTGACAAGTACATAATGTGAGGAATTGATGGCTTTAGCTCCATGGTGAAGAGGCTGTTGAGATATCAAGCTCAACATGTGATGATCCAGGATGACACGTATCAGTTTTTTGTTTCTCTGACATGTATAGTGGTCATGCCGGTATATGTCAGGGATACTTCATTGAGCTTTATTATATTTATCTACCGAGAGTGATGGCACATTTGTTTCTTTCCAGCTCACTCATTCGCGAACATTAGGTTTTTCCTTATGTACTGGTCTTTATATATTGCACTTGTTGTATTCTTGTTTTTAGGTCATTCTTGTACATTCCTTTTATGTAATAGAAGAAGAAGAAGAAATTCATTCTTCCTTGCCTCAATTTGTGTGTGTGCCTCTCCTTGAGAGTGAGAGTGTGTGCGTGAGCTCTCTTCCTTATCTCCTTCCTCGTGACATGGTATCAGAGCCAGTGTGGCTGTAGAGAGCTCGTGGAGAAGGTGACGGTGAAGACTATGCAGCAAGGCATGGAGAAAACGTGATTTCACAAACGACCTCCATTTGCTATGAAAATCGGCGTGAAGGTAGAAGACCTCAAAATATTTTTGGGAGTTATTCCTTTAGGGTCACTTGTTTTTGTCAGATCGAAGTTTCGGAGCCATCTCGACCTTCGTTTCGAGCCCACAAGGTGGGGCTCACAGAAAAACCAGGTCAGTTTCAGAAACTGTAACTTGCGTTGTGTTCGGCGACACTCATATATTCCAGATCTAGAATTTCAAGCGATTCCGTGTACTGTTGATACACGAAAACTGTGTTTTTCTGAGATCGAACTGTCACGTCATAGTGCAACAGTGTTCAAGCAGAAGTGCTACTTGCAGTGTGTTGCGGTGTTGTGAATTGTTGCAGAAATGGCAAACGCAGATGGAATGAGTCAGCTTATGAGCGATAAGCTGGACAAGAACAACTTCCATGCTTGGAGATTCAGAATGATGAATTTCCTGATGGGAAAAGGCTACTGGAAGTACATCGAAGGAGAGAATGAAAATGCTCCACAGTTACCAGAAAGGAATCGGACTGCAGAACAGTCAAGAGCATATGAGGAATGGAATCAAGGAGCACGAAAGGTAATGTATTGGCTATCTGTTAGCATACATGATAGCATGATTGGACACATACAATATGCCAAGACTCCAAAAGAGGCTTGGAACAGTTTGGTCACGTTGTACGAGACCAATACAAAGGCACGGAAATTGCAACTCAAGAACGAGCTGCATACATTGGAGAAAAAGAGCATGTCCGTAAGTAACTACACTCTAAAAATCAAAAGCATATGTGAGTCACTTGCATCTATTGGCGTGAATGTAGATGATGATGATGATGATAAGGTGGAAGTGTGCCTTCGTGGTTTAGGAGCTGCATATAAGCAGTTCAGAACTTCTATACAGACCAGGGAAAATATTCCGAATTTTGCTGATTTGGTATCTATGCTGGTTATTGAAGAAAAGAATCTTCGTGAGAATTCAAACTCCCAAGGAAAGCCCAGTTCTGAGTAGGTATTCTACTCTGGCAGAGGAACAGGCAGAGGTAGAGGTTTTGGAAGTGGAAGAGGAAACAATAACCAAGAGCAAGGTCAACAACAGAATCATACAAGAGGAAGAGGACAGTTTCGAGGCAGGGGGAGTCAAAGAGGTCGCAGAAATTTCCAAAGAAATGATTCAGGTAATGATAGTAAAGAATGTTGGAATTATGGTAAACCTGGACACTTTGAACGTGATTGCAGGTTGGAGAATCAAAATAACAGAAGGTAGCAAAACAACTATGCATCCACAAGTGCAGATGATTCTGAGAAGCTGTTTATGGTTCAACATCACATGATGAATACGATGTTTGGTGGTGTTTAAAAATCGAATGATAATGTCTGGTATGTTGATTAAGGTGCTTCAAATCACATGACCAATCATGCAGAATGGTTTAGTAGTTTGCAGAAAATGCGAGTTCCTGGATATGTTGAAATAGGTGATGATACATCGCATCCTATTGAGTATACAGGAAACATAGCATTGTCTATGGAGGACGGAAAGGTAAAACATCTCGCTGATGTGCTGCATGTTCCAAATATAACAAAGAATCTGGTTTCTGTTGGACAAATGGTTGACCAAGGATTACAAGTCAGGTCCAATGCTGATGGATTATATGTAGAAGAGTACAAGCAGGATGGATGATTGGTTGCCAAAGGAAACAAAGTGGGTAGGATGTTCACCTTAAATGTGAAGATTCCTGAAATGAATGCAGCCATGTTTGCAAAAGGTGAAGGAGTTATTGCAGATATAGAGATATGGCACAAACAGATTGGACATGCAAACTTGCAAAGGCTGAAACTGATGCAGTCAAAGGAGATTGTCCATGGACTACCAAATTTCAAAGTTGCACAAATGCAAAAGGTATGTGCAGCATGTCAATTTGGTAAACAGTCAAGAGCATCATTTCCACATGACAAGCATGTTAGTGAGAATGTACTAGAAGTAGTACATACACATGTTTGGATTCCAGCAAAGACCACATCTATGGGTGATTGCAGGTTTTATGTTACTTTCATTGATGACCATACACACAAAGTATGGGTATATTTCATGAAAGAGAAGAGCGAGGTGTTTACTCACTTCCAGAATTTTAAAGTTATGGTGGAAAAGCAGACAGGGAAGTACATTCAGACATTAAGATCTGATGGAGGAGGTGAATACATGTCAAATGAGTTTAGCAATTTTCTAAAAAATCATGGAATTCGGCGTCAGTTTTCATGCAGGTACACACCACAACAGAATGGTGTTGCTGAACGCAAAAACAGACATATTGCAGAAATAGCAAGAGCCTTAATGGCTGAGAAGAATATGCCTCATTGTTATTGGGCAGAAGCTCTGCATGCTGTTGTATACATCATGAACAGAACTTCGACTGCTGTTGTACATCAAGTTACACCTGAAGAGAAGTTTACAGGTAAAAAGCCAAACTTATCATATCTGAAAGTTTTTGGCTGTATTGCATATGTACATGTCCCAGATGAATTGAGGACGAAGCTTGATCCAAAAGCACAAAAGTGTGTCTTCATTGGATACTCCCTTGAGCAAAAGGGATATAAATGTTATAACCCACTCACACGACAGGTAAAGGTGAGCAGAGATGTGGTATTTGATGAAATGTCAAGCTTCTATGCAGATGCCAAAGAAGGACTGAGTCTTGAACCAAATGACAAAGAAAATGCTGAAAAATCAAGTGCAGAATCTCAGGTTTTGAGTGGACCGGATGCATCACCAAGCAATAGTTCCAACTCAAATCCATGGAGTGGAAGATTACGTGGGAATTTCAGTCCAGCAAATTCATCAAATACATCCAAGAAAGGTAAAGAAAAGCTTTCTACTGGTCATAAAACATGTGCAGGTTTTGAAGACGTTGATGGAGATTCAAGCGGTTCAGAAAAGAGTCTTGATGAGGAACTTGGATTGCCCTCTGTGAAGACTCCAAGAGTAAGAAGGGCACATGCAGATGATACAAGGAGAAGTGACCCAGGACCAAGAAGATCTGGGAGGATGCGTAATTCAGTGCAACGATTGACATATGATAGTTACATGGCTCGCCATTCTGCCTACATGACAAAGGTAATACAAGATGCTGAACCTTCTTGCTTTGAAGATGCAATTGGTAATGCAGATTGGAAAAAAGCTATGGATGAGGAGATGGCTGCACTTTATGGAAATGATACATGGAAGCTGGTTCCATTGCCGCAAGGAAAGAAACCCATAGGCTGTAAATGGGTTTACAAGGTAAAGCATAATGCTGATGGTAGCATAAGCAGGTATAAAGCACGATTGGTAGCCAAAGGATATGCACAGACATATGGCATTGATTATGAGGAAACATTCAGCCCTCTAGCTAAAATGTCTACTATTACGACACTTGTTGCATTAGCTACAGCAAAAGGATGGACTTTGCATCAGATGGATGTGAAGAATGCTTTCCTACATGGTGAGTTACAGGAAGAGGTATTTATGGACCAACCACAAGGATATGAAGATTCAAAGCATCCAAAATATGTTTGCAGGTTGCAAAAGGCTTTGTATGGGCTGAAGCAGGCTGCGCGTGCCTGGCATGCAAGGATTGCTGATTACTTAACCAGCATTGGGTTTTCTATGTGTGATGCAGATCACTCACTATATGCAAGGAAGGCTGATGATGGCATCACTATTGTGGCTATTTATGTTGATGACTTGATTGTAGGTGATGATAATGAAGAAAGCATCAAAGAGGTAAAGAAACTTCTTATGCAGGAATTCGACATGAAAGATCTTGGTGTGCTGCGCTATTTCTTGGGCATTGAGTTTATACATATAGAAACAGGTATATGGATGTCGCAAAGGCAATATGCCTTGAATATGCTACAAAAGTATGGTATGGCTGATTGTAAGCCAATTTCTATGCCTTTAGATCAGAATTTGAAATTGGATGCTACATCAGGTGAAGCATTGGAAAATGCTACTATGTACAAGAAAATTATGGGAAGTCTTATATATCTTACAATTACAAGGCCTGATTTAAGATATACTGTTGGGCTTGAAAGTCAGTTTATGCAGGCTCCCAGGAAGCCACATTTGGATGCTCTGAGGCGCACTCTACGTTATGTGAGTGCTACTTTGGATTATGCATTGTTTTATGAAGCTGGTGTAGATTTGCAGGTTCATGGATACACCGATGCAGATTGGGCTGGTAGTACTCCACATAGAAGATCTACTAGTGGCTTTCTTTTCTCACTTGCAGGTGCAGCTATTACATGGAGCACTAAGAAGCAACCCACTATTGCTTTGCCGAGTACAGAGGCTGAGTATAGAGGTGCTGCAATGGCAGCATGTGAGGCATCATGGCTGGAGATGTTACTTACAGATTTAGGTGTGGAAGTGCAAAAGACTATTACTATCTATTGTGATAATCTTAGCAGCATACAGCTAGCACCGAACCCTATTTTCCATGCTAGGACAAAGCATATCGAGGTACATTATCACTTCATCAGAGAGAAGGTATTAGCAGGTGACATTGATCTTGTTTATGTGAGAACAGATGAGCAGGTTGCTAATATTTTCACCAAAGCACTTGGAGCTGAGAAGTTGAAGAAGTTTCGGAAGATGCTTGGATTACAAGATATGGCGTTGAGCTTGAGGGGGAGTGTTGAGATATCAAGCTCAACATGTGATGATCGAGGATGAAACGTACCAGTTTTTCGTTTCTCTCACATGTATAGTGGTCATGCCGGTATATGTCAAGGATACTTCATTGAGCTTTATTAGATTTATCTACCGAGAGTGATGGCACATTTGTTTCTTGCCAGCTCACTCATTCGCGGACATTAGGTTTTTCCTTATGTATTGGTCTTTATATATTGCACTTGTTGTATTCTCGTTTTTAGGTCATTCTTGTACATTCCTTTTATGTAATAGAAGAAGAAGAAGAAATTCATTCTTCCTTGCCTCAATTTGTGTGTGTGCCTCTCCTTGAGAGTGAGAGTGTGTGTGTGAGCTCTCTTCCTTATCTCCTTCCTCGTGACAGAGGCTTCCTTGCTTCTCTCCTTTTTTTTATGAGCTTTTATTCCTGCATGGGTTCTTCAACGTAACATCTTTGATCAAAGTGGACCTGGGCAAAGGGGATGTCTGGGAATAAGATGTCAATTACAAAAAACCTCCGTAACGTGTATTCTTCAACATTGCATCAAAGTGGACCTGGGTGAAGGGGATGTCTAGGAACAAGTTGTGAATTACAAAAACCTCCCTAACGCATTTTTTCATTGTGGCCAACAAGGCCACACAAATAAAGATTGCCTACAGAGACAAAAAAGCAAACAAAATCAAGAAGCATCTAGAAACATTCAAGACAATAATGAGACACTGAATCACCCACTGAACGAAGAGGAAGTTAAGGGCTCCCAAAACCCAGAAAACGACTCAGATGGGTTGATGGAAGTCAAAAGAAGAAGGAAAAGAAGTCCGAGGGTGACTTCTTAGAGAAATTGTATTCGAGATACCTCCCCCCCAAAAGAAAAACCTTTATTGCAATATAGAAAAGGAGATTAATAATCTTGATTACCCAAGTAGGAATCAGATTGAGATGGACACCAGTGACAAAGCCCTAGAGATCCCTGACAACAAAGAAACCAATCAAGAGGGCTACACTAACAGCAAAGAAGATGGCTTTACCACTAGTAACAAAGACAATATGGATAGTAAAAGTTCCATCACTAGATCAACTATTCGAGAAATGGTTTCTTGTTCATTCCAATAGGTGGTCTCCCGCAAGGGAAAAAAGCCTGTTGTGTTACCCTGGAAAAGACCCCACTAGAACGAATTACTAAGTCGAGACCCATTCCCAATGAAAAAGAAATATGAATCCAAGAGGAGGAAGGATAAGGCCCCTTCCCGCAAAGAGGGTAACTTATGGCAATGATCATCATCCCCTTAAGTGCTAGGGGGCTTACTGATCCTTCAAGAGTGACCATCATTGGTTAATGGCTTCGTGACATTAGCTTCAACCCTGAGTTTATCTCTATTCAAGAGACAAAAATTTATGGTGCACACCTCCAGAAGTGCCTTAGACATGTCTCCCCGACCCATGTCTAGATTTCAACGTCACACTCCTTGGGGTCCAATGGGATGATAATTGGTATAAATCAATTCTAGTTTGAAAAGCTTGAGAGCTCCCTTGAACATCAGAGCCATCGATGGATTTCCATTGCCTTTAGTGCCCCCTTTTGATTCACGTTACTTTCTATGTATGCCCCAAATGGGGAGTTGGAGAGACTAAACACCTAGGACTCCTTGGACTCACTCCCCCACAACAAGCTAATTTGTGGTGACTTCAGTATGGTGGAGAACCCAATGGATAGATGGAACAACAAGGGCCGGGTCATCGATAGTCATGAGAAAGAAACTTGGGACAAAACCAAACCACACTTGGATCTGGTCGAATTCAAAGTTTGAATGGCTTTTCGTGGTCAAATCTGTAAGCATGGGAGGACTTGAGGAAAGTTAGACTGGATAGAAGCTATAGTTCTCAAAGCACTATTCATTAGTGGAGTTGTCCTTCCCTCTCGCAATGCACTCACCTCACCATCTCTGATCACTACCCGATCATTATCTCATTCCAACCTCCCACCAAAACATGTAAGGCTCCTTGGCTTCATGCCTACTTGACCTCTTTCTCTCTCCCTTCTGTCCATCATGAAATTGTTGGTGTGGAAGGAGGCATTTACCATCTCTTCGTCCCTAGCCAAGAGCTTGAGATTGTTCCGTGTGGACATATAAAAGCCCTAGATCATAGACTCTCGAGACTTGAGGAGGAAGTGAACAAAGGAAAATCTCAATACCATAAGGGTCTACAAAGAATCAGAGCATTGCTGAGATACGAAGAAGAAATACAAAGGGAAAATTTAAAAATATTCTTTAAGGAATGGTGGGTTGGAAAAGCTGACAAGCCCACCAAAGAGATGTGCACCATTCTTAAAAGGAAACGAAATAGAGAATCGATCCCATTATTGATAGAATCAAATGGTGATGTATGCAATACGGAACAAGAAAATATATGAATCATTGAAGAACATTTTACAAGACTCCTAGGGATCTCGACTCCCCTCTCCCCTCATCGACGAGACTACATGGCAGCCATCTCTAGGGTATTCTCTCATAATATCTCACACAATGTTCAATCCCTGCTTGATGCCCTTATCTTTGAAAAATAAATAATTGAAGTCATTGATGCCCTTCAGAATCATTGAAGGGATCCACAATCATGGTTTCTAGACCTTGGTTCTCTTCATCTTCTAAGATTTCACACATAAATATTCTTCAGAATCATTGAAGGGATCCACAATCATGGTTTCTAGACCTTAGTTCTCTTCATCGCTCTAAGATTTCACACATAAATAATGATATTTCATAGCCATATTCACCACAATTGAAAGTCCATTGCTCTTCGTTGACTGTTATGTCCATGACTACTAATATATTTTCCCACCCTTGGGGTTCCAATTCTCCATCAAGAAATACCATCATTATATAGGGTGGGTCTTGTATTGATCAAGTGTTCTATGAAACTTCTATATTCTTAGCCTCAATTCATTTTCCCTCTTCTTTGGTAACTTTAGACATCAAAAAGTGTGTGTCTTCATGCACCCATGATGGACTTGAAGAATGGATGGAGTATAATGAATCTTTTTTTTTTTTTTGTTTTGAGAATTGTATTCCATTGTAGTGGTGGGACACCTCTATGGGTGTAATCTTTGAGATTAACTTTAGTAGTTACCCCTAGGTGTTGTAAGTACAAGGAATTGGCTCCACAATCTTGCATTATTTGTAATTGTCTCATGAAGTTTCTATTAGAGTCATCTCTTACACATGGTTCTTTTCAAACTTGAATATAGAAGAAGTGTGTTCAAACTCTACACCACAAGTAGTGAGAGTGATTTCTTCAAGTAATCCTAATTTTCTTTCAATGTGGCCATCTTCCATTTGAAGCTTCATTCTACTAGGTTGCAATGTTTCACTTAATTTCAACTATTTCTCTTGATCTCATTGTTTGACTTATTGCAAAGCTTTTTCTATAGTAATTACCTGAATTGGGCTTAATAAGGGTGGATTTCCACTTTGCCTCTCCACTATGTTTGTTATGTTGATCGGTGTAATTTTTGTGATTCCAATCTTAGAGAGCTTAGTGATATTTGGGTATTCATCTTCATGCAATTGTTGAAACCATGCTAAGGTTGTTTCTTCCTTCCAAGGTTAACCTGAATTCCTCTTACTAAGTGAATAAATCCTCTACTTGTTCCACCATCAATACTTGCTTAAATTTGGCCCATGACCATAAGGATCTATTATGCCATCTAAATAGTTCTTCATTGTTTTGACTACCTATGAGGATCTCAATGTTTTCGAGTGTCCCCTTTGCTTTTGTAGAGGGAAATCATCATTATGTTTGTGTGCTTTATGCCCTTTAGTTCAATCTCTATCCAGTTTGTTTGCTACTTGCTCCAATCTACCCCTTTCTAGGTTATATATAGATCTTACTTTTGGTTCTTCTCTTGACTTTTGTCTTTGAGCTCTTGAGGTGTTAGCATGTCTTGCACTAACTTGTTTCTGTGAAGTCAAAGTTTTTTGTAGATGGAATACGTTTTGTCCTTGCCATCAATGAGTCTATTCAAGACTATGTTTATGCTTTCCAAATTATGACTCAAATAGGTTTCTTTTTGTCGCTTATCTTGGTCCTTGAACTCATACATAAGAAAATCATTCTCACTGAAAGGTCTTTTTACATGAATGTTCAAAGTCTCCTTTATGGCTTCATTTGCATAGATCTCTATGTTCATGTTATCCTGAGGTACGTTATTTGTGGCTTCTATCCTATTTACTATTGATTTTCTTCTAGAAGTATTTGAAACCTCCTCATGCCTCTTCCATTGAATGTCTAACTAGAATATTCCCAAAGTCGTCAATTCTATCAAGGTGACTAGTAATAATGAACATGGTCCCATGCTTATCTCTATATGATCTATTCTAAAATTTGACTATAGTATTATCTTGGCCTAAGGGTTGCTTAGGGTTCTCATGTGGACCAATGACCTCCTCAAACTATCCACATATATGTGAATTGGTTTGGATATAATCTACTACATTTTATAAGGGCCTTCTCATACTTCAAGCTATGTTGTCATGGAGCTAGTAGTAGATCTCTCCATTGACAAGGAAGCACTATGAGGGCATGAACAGGTACAAGATGACAAATGTCCATCTATTTTGCTATCTCTCAAAGTATGCACCAAGAATGTAGCCATAATTTTAGCCACTTCTACGTTAGCCGTCTTATCAACAAGTGAATCATGTAAATCTACATCATAAATGGAATGATCTACATCATCATTTGGAACCTCCAAAGGCTGAAAAGTTGAATCATTCGGAGCAAGATTCCCTAGGTCAAGCCTTGAGCCTCTCTAATACCAATTGTTGGAGTATGAGGTCTACAAAAACACATGACAAGGAAGAAGATGAAGAAAAAAGGACAACACAAAACATAATGTATTTCCAAGTGAGTGTATAGAGATAAATAGTCTATTAGGGTTCTATGCGTATATATGAGTGGCAAGAAAAAACCCTCCTAAAGAGGGAAAAAGTGCCTTGGAATTCCTAAGTGTGTTGAACACATCACTAGTGAAATATATCAATATCTTTATACATCTTCCTAATATTTTATGAGTTCTTCCTTCAAAAGTAGGAACTTTTTATCTTTGGATTCTAAATGTTCCCTGAATGTATATCTACTCTTGCATTATTCTTGTATGGTCATCACACTCATTGCCTTATGTAGCTCCAATTCCTTGATCATGCCTATGAAGAACTGATTTTTGGGATAATTTTCTATAATTTGATCATGCATGTCCTCTTTTTCTCTTTGAGGGGCTTGCAACAAACCCCTTATTTCTCAAAGTATCTTGCTAGCCTTGACCAGAATATTGAATCAATCTTGAAGCTCGATTTTGATTTCATGTTCTTTGGTGTCTTTTTGCTCTTTGGTTCAATAGCCTACTTCAAGCATGATAAATTCAATGTGTTGTTGTTCTTGATGCTAAATGACTTCTCTATTCTGTTGTATGTGGTGTGGACCACTTCTTCATGAATCTGATCTTATGATAATACTACCTCTACAACTAAGATGAACTTGTCTTCATATTTTTCCAATTTTTTTACTATAACTTCATTTTCCATGATGATTATCTTCCACCTTCAAATGGAAATCCAATCAATGAAATGCTAACTTGGTGGATGAGAGGTGATGATGGATAAAATGAACTAGATGAAGCAATTCGAATGTTATCCATAGGCATTGATGAGGAGAAGAAACATTCAGTGGTGATGAAGATGAATGAAATGCTTGTGGATGAGACAAAATGATGAAGTTCTTAATGCAAATAAGATGATCTGTGGTTCCAAGAATGTTGCATATGGAAAAGATTAAGAGAAATATGCATACGAAGGTGAGATGAGTATCTTAAGTGTGGACATGTGTATGAGAGTGGTGTGCATTGATAGTGGGTGATTTTATGATAAGATGCATGCATAAAGTTTCAACCATGTCTGTATTAGTCGTGTTTGTGCTAGCAAAAAGTACTTACATGGAAGTGGAAGAGAAGACGTCTATGATAAAATTGGCCATGTCTAAGGTAACGTGTGAGGGTCTAAGATCTTATAAGGATGTACTAGAAGTTTGATTCACATTCATTAGTGGTGTTATATCACTTCGAAGGCTTGAATTAGTTTTTCAACATCGAAAGAAAGGATCGGGAGGTATTCGAGGAATTAGAATTCGCTCGGAAGCTGTAGAGAGAAGTACAACGCAAGAGAAGTAGTAAAAGAGGTAAGGCATAGCTACATTCACACACCCTTGAAATGAGTCTATGAAGGTTAAATACCCTAATAGTAGAACCCTTTCATCACTTCAAGGAGGAAGGTAAGAGAGGTTAGGAGCATTCCCTCTTGTTGACTTCAATTCTCAAATCGAGAAATCACAGAGGGGAAATTATCAATTATGGAGGTTTTGGATAATTAACCATGTCATGGGAAAGGGCCTATGGGGCTTGGTTTGCGGCACAAAGAAAAGACCATATGTAGATAGAGGACTCCAAGGGTCAAAGTAGTTGAATAAGATAATGAAAAACCTCACCACCAAAAGAATGATCCCTAAGGCACCACCACCACTACCAAAATCACCCCTAAACAAAGAACCATCAAGACCGCTATTCCCCATATCCACCCTTCTCTACCACTCTTTCTCACCCACTAGACCTTTCTTTAGTGGCACTCGTGAAGTATTTCGATGGCGATGCACCGCACTGCACTCTCCTTCTCCAGAGCTCCACGACAATATGCTCGGAGTAGAAAACCGAGCTCCTGACGCCACACACAGTACTCCGCACAGATGTTGTAGAATACGCAGAAAACGCAGTACACAGGGAGCACGAAGACAGACTTCTTAGGTCTTACAAATGCGGTCGAACTTACAGTCTGTGACTGACCAGGCCACTATATGTTTTATTAAAGAACATATACAAAGAAGTGTCCGGTGGCCATTTGGCCTTTCACATGGACACTAACGGTAACAATCTCCCACTAAAGGCCAATATGGCCAGAGTAGCTATGGGAGAAAAAAGAAAGAATGATAAAGAATACCTGAGTGTAAGTATACAAACTATACCTCCCACCTGATGGGCATGTTACACAGTATACAAGTGACTGTGTAAGATCAAGAATCAAGTAACCCCCATCAAGTGACAACAGTGTCGAAAGCTATCCTGTGGTAGAGGTTTAGTCAAAGCATCTGCAACATTATCTCGAGTGTGAACCTTCTCAAGAATAATGCTCTTAGTGGCTAAGCAATCTTTAATGAAGTGATACCTCACCTCAATGTGCTTGGTCTTTGCATGATAGACCGGATTCTTAGCCAAAGCAATGGCACTCTGACTATCACTGAGCAAGTGAGGTACATGCTGAGGCAAACCCATATCACAAGCAAGACGAGAAAGCCACAATGCTTCCTTACATGCCTCACTTGCTACAACATACTCTGCTTCTGTGGTGGAAACAGCTGTACATTCTTGAAGACGAGATCTCCAAGAGATAGCACCTCCAGCAAAATGAAAAATGTACCTGATGTAGACTTACGATTGTCTACACAACCAGCATAGTCAGAATTTGTGTAACCAATAATGGATGCTTCCTCTACCTAAGCATAGACACTTGTCCTTAGTGCCACTCAGATATCTCAAAATCATTTTGACCGCTTCCCAATGTTTCTTGCCAGGATTAGACATATATTTTCTCACAACTCCCACTGCAAATGCAATGTCTGGTCTCGTAGCTACCATAGCATACATGAGACTACCAACAGCAGACTGATAGGGAATTTTGGTCATGAATTCCTTTTCCTCATTTGATTTGGGGCAGTCATCCTTGCTCAATTTCACATATGTGGGTAAAGGTGTACTCAATGCCTTTCCACCCTGCATATTGAATAGATGAAGTACTTTGGATATGTACTCACTTTGAGACAAGTATATGCATCTTTTACTCCTATCACGAGTAATGCGCATGCCAAGAATATGTTTGGCATCCCCCAAATCCTTCATATCAAATGTCTGACTCAACTTCTTTTTGAGAATTGACAAATCATAAGAGGACTTCCCAGCAATCAACATATCATCGACGTAAAGTATCAAGCATATCAAGTTGCCATCAGAACATCTCTTTGTGTAGAGACAATGATCCTCATTGCTCCGAGAATAGCCTTGGGACTTCATAAAAGCATCAAACTTTTGGTACCATTGTCTAGGAGACTGTTTAAGTCCATACAAGCTCTTCTTGAGCTTACAAACTAGACTTTCCTTGCCAGGAACTACATAACCCTCTGGTTGTTCCATATAGATCTCATCTGTAAGATCTCCATTCAAGAAAGCGGTTTTCACATCCATTTGGAATAGCTCTAAGTCCTCCATTGCAACGAATCCAAGCAACATGCGCAAAGTAGTCATCTTGACCACTGGAGAGAAGATTTCCTCAAAATCAACACCATGTTGTTGCTTAAAACCCTTTGCAACAAGTCGTGCTTTATATTTTGGAGAAGCACTATCTGATGTGAATTTCAGCTTATATACCCATTTACATGGTAAAGCTTTCCTGCCCTTTGGCAAAGGTACTAAGTCCCAAGTACCATTCTTGTGAATAGAATCCAACTCACTCTTCATGGCACGCTCCCACTTGACATGATCCTCTGTCTGCATAGCCTCTTTGTAGCAAGAGGGCTCACCGGCATCTGTTAGCATAACAAAAACTAAACCTGGAACATATCTATCAGGTGGATATGAGACACGTGCAGAACGTCTCAATGGTTGCTGAATAGGAACATGTGCAGACTGATCTGAATGGACATTCTCTTGAACATCCCTATGTGCAGCATTTTTATGCATGCTAACCGGAGGACTAGTATCCTCAAACACCACTCTTCTCACTTCAACCTCCTTAATCGGTTGTTTATGCATCTTAGACTCATTAAAAATGACATCACTACTTCTGATCACTGACCGTGTTTCAGGATCCCATAAGCGATATCCAAATTGTCCTTCTCGACCATATCCAAGAAAAATGCATTTCTTTGACTTATGGTCCAACTTCTGTCTAAGATTCTTGGGTATATGAACATATGCTTCACACCCAAAAACTCGAAGATGATCATAATATGGTGGTTTCCCTGTCCATAACTCTTGTGCCACTTTGAGACCTTTGGCAGTACTAGGTGAAAGGTTAATCACATGAACTGCAGTCAATACTGCTTCTGCCCAAAAACCTTGTGAGAGGTTTGCATGATGCAACATAGAGACTACTCTATCTTGAATAGTTCTATTTATCCTCTCAGCTACACCATTCTGTACTGGGGTATAAGGAGCTGTAAACTCTCTACGAATCCCTCTACACTGACAGAAAAGGCTGAATTCATGTGAGGTATACTCACCCCCATTATCTGAATGTAAAGCCTTAAGCTTAGTTCCTTTTTTAGTCTCAACTGAAGCAAGCCATTTTCTGAAAGTAGGGAATACATCATCCTTCGATTTGATAGGATATACCCAGACTTTTCTAGTAGCATCATCTATGAAAGTGACAAAGTAAAGAGAACCACCTAAGGACCTAGTGGGCATAGGACCACACACATCTGTATGAACAAGATCTAAAGGCTGAATTGAAGAGTCAATGTGCGTTTTATGCACATTTCTGGTTTGCTTTCCATATTGACAATGCTCACAAAATGAAAAATCAGAGAAAGATAACACAGGTAAGTAGCCAGAACGAGAAAGATTTTCCATTCCACTACGAGATATATGGCCCAAACGACCATGCCAAATACAAGCCATAGGCTGTTCAGTAACAGCTAACAAGTGTTCTTTCTGTGATACAAATAAAGGGTAAAGTGAGCCAACTTTCCTTCCTTTTGCAATAACCATATTGCCCTTTGATATACGAAAGGACTGAGCATAGAAGACCACCTTGTAACCAAGGTCATCAAGTTGACCAACTGACATCAAAGTGCGTGATAACTGAGGTACATGGCGTACATTAAGCATAGTAAATTTTGAACCGTCAATGAACTGCACAACCACATCTCCAATCCCCACAACATCGCACTGGTAAGAGTCACCAAGTCTCACGGTACCAAGAGACTTTGCTGCATAATTAGAGAACCATTCTCTATGTGGTGTCACATGGAAAGAAGCACCAGAATCTAGCAGCCAGGTGTGGGAAAGAGAATCAGCCATAAGTGCCTCAGATGGCACAGTACTATCAAGTGTCAACACATCAGCATCATCAGAAATAGCATTAATTTCTTCAATCTTCACAGTCAAAGTAGATGGTGCAAGTAACTGTTTAACATGCCCATCAACATTCTGTCCTTTACCTTTAGCATTCTTTAATGCATAACAGTCTTTCTTCATGTGTCCTTTCTTATGACAATAATGGCATTCAATATCCCTCTTCCTTGATTTACTTCTGCTCTTATTCCGTTGACCATTCTTTTCCTTGTTCTTGCTCCTGCCACGTTGTTGATTCTTTCCTTGGTAAGAATCAGGAACATTATATGCATCTCCACTCTGAGTGCCAACCATAGATTTTCTACGAATCTCCTCACTCAAGAGTGCTCCACATATGTCATCATAGACGAGTTTACCACCTGGTACACTGTTGCTAATAGCTGTGCAAAATGTATCCCATGATGATGGCAGGGTGCATAACAGCAATACTGCTTTCATTTCATTGTCCATATCCATTTTCTGAGCTTGTAACTGGGAGAATATGGCATCAAACTCATTTAGATGAGCAGCAACACTATCTGTGTCCATACGAAGGTCGTATAATTTTCTCATCAGATATACTTTATTTGATGCCGTCTCTTTTTCATATGTATTGCATAACTTCTTCCAAAGCTCCTCTGCACTTTCACAGTCTAATATTGTAAAGTAAACATTATCTGCTAGGTGCAAGCAAATGGTAGACCTGGCCATTTCATCTAACTCATCCCAATCATCTTCATCCATGTCAGCAGGCTTCTTTGAAATCCCATTTACTAGCTTCCATTGCCTTCTTTGAATCAGCACATCTTTAATCTGATTCTTCCATAGAGCAAAGTTTGTGCCATCAAATTTTCGGATCTCAAAATGTTCTTTGCCTTGCAAGTTATAGCTCCTCCTCGGAACGCTAGCACTAGACCCTGATCCACCGGATGTGCCTGAGACCTCTGATGCCATGATCGTAGAGAACTGAATAGAATGATAATGGAGCTAGAAGAGTCCAAACACCAACAAATAAGTGTATCAAGGAGTAAATCGACCACTATATAGTTGACTAAACCAGAAATCTGGAAAAATTTTGCCAGAGTATCCTCTGCAAAATTAGCATATGACCAGTGTCAAAGTATCATAAAACTGCAAGTACTGACATGTCTACCTGCATAGTGAATCACTGACTCCACTGCATACAATCAGTTACCCAATAGAAGCCAACTAGGCTTATCGAGCACCTATGAGCAACTATCATACATCTCCTATGGCGAGGCTGGGTAAGTCTTCCACCTGCATCACCGAAGAGATCCCGACATTTGGGTATCTCCCAGTTAAGAAAACCTCACCACGACCCTCTTTATCAAACGTAAAAGGCTTTATGCAAAGAACGTAACCGCTATATCAATGCCCACATGGACGTACATAAGCGGTATCCACAGAAGCGTACATGGTGTGTATGTTCTCAATATATGCAGTAAAATGACACTGAAAGGCTGAATACACAGCCCAAAAACTAGCCAATAACACTTGCAAGTGTCTGTCAACTCTGATGTTTTAGGCTTTAAAAACTTGCATAAATTTGCAGCGACTGCTCCCACCAAAACTGAAAACCCCTCGAGAAACCTGTAGTTTTTTACGAGTGTGGCTGAAAATACAGCCCCAAAGGTTGATATTTATTGTCTAAGAAGTACAAGGAACACTCTTCTTGATGTTCTTGGACCTATGTGAAGAGAACTACGTGCGAAAGTACTCCAAAATGGCTCCAAAAACACCCCAAAACTGCTTCAGAAATAGGCTTTAAAAGCAAAAATGAAGCTTTGAGGGACCAAAACTTGTTCAAGGTAATGTCAACCTTAGTCTTTCCCCTTCTTCAAACACCACAAGGGTGTAGCTTAGTGGCAAGAGATTGCCACGGTTAAGCGAGCTCTGGGGGGAACAGTACTGGGATGGGTGACCTCCCGGGAAGTACCGGGAACTTCTATATTCCTTGATCGTTGAGGTCCTCCCTCGCGTGCAGCCAACGGCGCCAACGGTGACTTCGGTGACTTGAATCTAAAAAATTGTACTTCACCACTGATATCTCACAAGCTACATAAGCTTTCAAAGAGATATTTGATAAAAAAGTACACTAGATAAGCTTTCCAATGAATGCTTAAACACAAGAAATGGTTATATATGCACTGAGATATGACCTCTGCAACAGAGCTGTGTACAAACTGATGTGCAGCTGGAAGGAGTCTAAGGGAAGACAATATGACAAAATGGCTAGATCCGACTACTCGGAGCTCTTGCCTCTTTCTCTCCTTTTTTGAATGTGCTCCCACTTCGCTTTTATAACCAATGAGCATGTGAACAAGTTTGTGCCTCTTTCTCAACTCACCACTTTCTCCACTACATGCTACTAACTACAAGGCAAGATATTGTATCTCTTACTCATTTTGACTAGACTTTTTCTTTTATTATTTTTTCCTTTTTTCCTCCACTTTTCCTTTATCCTTATATTTGGTAAATTTATCCAAGCATGGCTCATATGAAAATGAGCTTGTACATTTATCTTCAACACTCCCCCTCAAGCTCATTTGGGAGTTATCTTCATCCATGTCCTTCAAATTTATTGCATCCTTGAAACCTTTGAGTTAAGAAGCATCCAAGAACTTTGTAAACATATGTGCAACCTGCTCTTTGGTTCTGATGAACTTTACCTCCACATATTTGCTCAACACCTTCTCCCTTACATAATGGTAGTGGACCTCTATGTGCTTGCTCCTTGCATGAAACATAGAATTGCTTGCCAAGTAAATACTTAACATGTTATCACCGTATATAGGGATGGTTCCAACTTGCACTCCAAGATTAGCCAAAAGCTTTTTAATCCACATTGCTTCACATGTTACAAAAGCTAATCCTCTATATTCAGCCTCCATAGATGAAAGTGCAACAGTAGGTAGTTTCTTTGAGCTCCATGTGATAGGTTTGCTTCCTATCATGAACACATAACCTGAGGTTGATCTTCTATCTTCCTTTGACCTGCCCAATCAGCATCACTAAAGGCTTTTACCTGCAGTTCTTCATCAAACTTGTAAAACAAAGCATGATTAACTGTATGCTTTATGTATCTCAACACTCTCTTGGCTGAGTTTAAGTGTTCACTTGTCGGGGCTTGCATAAACTGAGAAAGTACACCAACAACATAAGGCAAATCAGGTCTTGTAATGTTTGCATAGATCAATGATCCTACAATGCTTCTGTATGTTGTTACATCTTCCAATGGTTCTCCATCATTTGAACAAATCTTTGTATTTGTGTCCATGGGTTGAGTGAGTTGTTTGCATTCACTCATTCCAAATCTGAAAAGAACATCCAACAAGGACTTCTTTTGCATCAAGTAGATGCCACTCTATCCATAAACAACTTCAATTCCTAAAAAATATTTCAGCTCTCCAAGATCTGAAATTTTAAACTCCTTACCAAGCTTCCTTTTGATATCTTTAATCCCTGTAACATCATTTCCTCTTATGATGAGGTCATCGACGTATATGCAAATATATACCTCTCTATTTTCTTCCTTCTTCATGTACAACGAAGGATCTGTGCTACTTGGATTGTATCCACACTTAGTTAGATACTCTAACAATCTCTGATTCCATGCTCTTGGTGCTTGCTCCAAGCCATAAAGTGCGTTCTTCAACCTGCAAACAAAATCTGGATGGTTTTCATCTTCAAATCCAACCGGTTGACTCATGTATACCTCTTCTTGTAGTTCTCCATTAAGAAAAGCATTTTTGATGTCGAGTTGATATAATGGCCATCTTCTTGAAGCACCAATTGCGATTAATGTTCTTATAGTTCCCATCTTTGCAACAGGGCTGAAAACTTCATCATAATCTATGCCTTGTGTTTGTTTAAATCCTTTGGCAACTAATCTAGCTTTATATCTAGCTAGTGAACCATCACCATTCCTCTTTACTTTAAACACCCATTTGTTTGGAACAATCTTCATACCTTCTTTCTTTGGCACTAGCTCCCATGTGTGATTATCTTTGAGAGCTTTGATCTCCTCTTTCATAGCTTGTTTCCATTCCTTTTGTGTGCAAGCTTCTTCATATGTCTCAGGCTCTTTGTCTTTGATAACCTGCATCATGTATGCAAAATGTGTCGCCATAAAACTATCATAACTCAACCTTTGAGTTGGATACCTTGTCCTTGAAGATCTTCTTTCATTTCCTTTAGAAAGTTGCTTCTTTAACCTATTTAGCTTTACCATCGGAGTGATTACCTCTTCATATTCTTCTTCACTTGCATCTATCTCATTGTTTGGAGTAGCACTTGCTTCTTCAACTCTACTATGAGCTGAATTTGGAGACAAAGAATGACTCCCCCCCCATGTTGAACATTCTTCATTTGATGTAGATGCCTATGGACCAGAAAGCTTTGTGCTTGATTGTTGAACTTCTCTTTGATTTGTTCCTACATAATCATCACAATCTTCTTCAAGAATCTTTTCCTTTCCTTTATCTTCATACCATGGTCTTAGTTCATCAAAGACCACATCTCGCGAGACTCTTAATTCCTTTGTTCTAGGGTTGTAACACTTGTATCCCTTTTGCTCCATCGAGTAGCCGATGAAAATGCATTTTTCTGATCTTGGTTCCATCTTTGTTCTAACTTCTTGTGGAATATGAACAAAGCAAACACATCCAAACACTTTGAGGTGTGTAAGATCAGGTTTCTTACCGGAATATACCTCTTGTGGAGTCAAGTGATGTAGTCCCAATGTTGTGCATCTATTCATCAAGTAAATGGCGGCTGTGGTAGGTTCAGCCCAATAGTACAATGGTACCTTCATCTCGTTGAGCATGCATCTTGCAATTTCAGCAATTTGCCTATTTTCCTCTCAGCTACTCCATTTTGTTGTGGTGTATACCTACAAGTGCATTGACTTTTGATCCCATTCTCTTGTAGAAAATCTGAGAATTCTTTGGAGAAGTATTCTCCTCCACCATCGGGCCTTAAGGTTTTGATAGACCTTCCTGTTTCCTTTTCAACTTCAGCTTTGAATCTTTTGAATATAGAAAACACCTCTGATTTTTGCTTCATACAAAACAACCATACCTTTCTTGAGTGATCATCAATGAAGGTGACAAAAAATCTATTACCAGCCATTGATGCCTCTTGGGTTGGTCCCCATACATCCGTATGTATCAAGTCCAAGACATTTGGAGCCCCATAATTGCTCCTTTTGAATGGATGCCTCGTTTGCTTTCCTAGTTGACAAGCTTCACATAACTCATGTAGTCCAATGCTATTAAATTTTGGAAGACCTCTTACCACTTCATGTTTGCTCATGTCCTTCAGCTTTGGAATGTTGATGTGTCCTATTCTTTTGTGCCAAAAGTCCAGCTCTCAAATCTTCTTGTTCCCACATTGAATGTACATGACCTTTCCATGTGGATGTTGGACATCCAAAGTGAACATCCTTCCTTCTCTTCTACCTCGAGCAATGACCTTGAAGCCTTCCTTTTTGGATTCTTTATGAAGCACCCATTCTCATTGAATATGACATGATAACCCTTCTCTACCATTTGTCCTACTGACATCGAGTTCTTTGAAATTGTAGGGATATGAAGAACATTAGGTAGTACCTTTGCTCTACTTGTATCTCCAAGCCTTATATCTCCAATATGTTCAGTCATGTGTTGAGTATCATCACCTGTTTCAACACATCCTTTTCCACTTGGTACCTGTAGATTAGTGAACAAACTTCCTTGGCATGACATATGGTTACTACAACCTGAATCAATGTACCATTTTTTGTCATCTTCACAACAGCTTCTATACTCATGTCTCATTGCAAGTAGTGTGTCCTTGCTTCCTTCACTTGAGGTGCTTCCATAGTTGCTTTGGTTCCTCTGATTGCCTCCTTTTGGTCTTCCATTCTTCAGCCAACAATCACTAGCATAGTGTCCTACTTTATCACAATGATAGCATGTTATACCTTTATGAGAATTGTAGGAGCTTCGGCCTCTTCCTCTAATTCTACCTCAACCTCTTCCTTGTGTGTTTGCATTTGATGCATCCTTGTTGTCTTCCGAATTGTTTTGATTGTAGCTGGAGTGGTTGAGACCTCTTCCTTTTCCTCTTGAGCCTCCTCTTGAGTTTCTTCCTTTACCTCGACCTGCATATAACATTTGGTTGTGGCTGTCCTTTCCTTTGGGACCACCGAAGCTAAGCTCTTCTGTGACAAGATGAGGGATTAGTTGTTCAAAACTTGGATATACATCTTTCAAGTTAATGGAAGTTATAAAGGGCTTCCATCTTTCATCTTCTCTCAAGCCATTGAGAGTATAACACACAAGATCTTCATCTTCAACCGTTGTGCCAATAGAAGCTAAAGCATCGCTTAGCTCCTTAATCTTCAAAGTATATTCAGCTATGGATTGACTCGAAATTTTCTTGATTGTGTTCAACTCATTCTTGAGTTGAAGTTTCCTAGCTTTGGTATTTGTTGAATACATCCTTTCAAGAGACTCCCAAGCATTGTTAGCTTTCTCTAGATGTTGAATATGACCTACCATGGCATTAGTAATGACTTGCGAAATGAGGAACAAGACTCTCCTATTCCTCTCTTCCCATTCTTTTGCTTGCCTCCTTTGGACTTTGGTGGCCATAGCTTGATTGATTTGAGGTTGAGCATCATTGCCGCTCACAATACCCCATAAGCCTTTGCCCATTAGGTAGTTGGTCATTCTTAACCTCCACATAGGATAGTTATCCTTATCCAACTTCTCTACTTGTTGACCCAAGTCAGCCATTGAAGCGTATCAAAGACTTTGAGACTTACCTCGAATAGTTATAGTCCTTTGCTCTTGCGTTTGTGAAGCTCCTCCTTGTTTTATAGCTCCTCTTTTGCTTTTCTTTATCTCCAGCTCTGTTGATAAAGCTTCAACACCAAGTTTGCTCTGATACGAACTATGGAGAATGAGTTCTCCTATGCGCAACAGAAATGTGTAGTGAACCACCCTTGTATGTCCAGCACTTGGACAAATAGCTGCACCTTAGATATCTTGCTGCTCTTAATCCAAAACTCAAATGGACTTGAGCCTTTAATCAATCAAAGTAGAGAAGAAGATCTTTCTAACAAGCTATAAATAACTTAATTTGGATAAGTTTTGATTAGGAAACACAACTAACAAAGATGAACTACCTGTCCACACAGGTATGCTGAAGAACTAAGCTTCACTCTCGGACTGATAAATCTCTCAATATATATCCTTTGAGAAAGATATTTAGTATAGAGAAAGTAGACACAAATAGATTTCAAACAAGCTAAAAAACAAGTAATTTGGATGAGTTTTGGTCAGGAACTCAACTGACCAAAATAGAACACCTACACACATAAGTACACTATAAAACTGGACTTTACTCTCTCACAGATATCTCACAAAATATGAATGATCTCAATGAGATATTTGAGAACTGAAAGTAGATGCCAAGAGCTTTCCAACAAGACAAAAAGCACGCAATTTGGATATGTTTTGGTTGGGAAACTTAACCGACTAAAATAGACTACCTATCTATACAGGTATACTGAAAAACTGGACTTCACTCTTTCACTGATATCTCACAAACTACATAAGCTTTGAAATCGATATTTGATAGCAGAAAGTACACAACATAAGCTTTCCAATGAATGCTTAAACACAAGAAATGGTTCTATATGCACTGATATATGACCTCTGCAACAGAGCTGTGTACAAACTGACGTGCGGCTGGAAGGAGTCTAAGGGAAGACAAAATGACAAAATGGCTAGATCCGACTACTAGAAGCTCTTGCCTCTTTCTCTCCTTTTTTGAATGTGCTCTCACTTCACTTTTATAACCAATGAGCATGTGAAGAAGTTTGTGCCTCCTTCTTAACTCACCACTTTCTGCACTACATGCTACTAACTACAAGGCAAGATATTGTATCTCTTACTCATCATGAATTTTGACTAGACTTTTTCTTTTATTATTTTTTCCTTTTTTCCTCCACTTTTCCTTTATCTTTATATTTGGTAAATTTATCCAAGCATGGCTCATATGAAAATGAGCCTGTACATTTATCTTCAACACCTCCGTAGTGCAAGTGCTGCTACCGGTCCATTGAAGATGGTGCTCACATCTTCTTTACTTGTCCCAACTCCAACATGCTCTTGCACATTGTCGGAAAGAAAATTAGACTTCAGAAACATATGATTTGGAAACAAGCTCTATTAAGAGAAGCGATCGGCTACTCCGCGACTCTCTGGAATGCCATAAGAGGGGAGGTACTATGGAAGATCTGGCGGGACAGATGTGCTTATAGCTTTGGCAACTCTCCCAAAGAGTGGTCGATTGAAAAATCGTTGTTCCTCCTCGACAAAAGAATTGCTAACTATAAGAAAACCCCCCCCTTCAGGCATCATCAAGTGCTCCTTCTAATCAACAACAAGATTAAACCCAAGTGGGCCCTGCATGAGGGTGATGAGAGGGTGATTAACCTTCTTCGTAATGCTATCTAGACTCTGTAAAATCTACTCTTGCTTTGTGGGATTGAGGGGGTCCCGTGGGCACTAGTCCCCTTCACTTGTACTTTTATTTTAATCAATACAATCCTGGAAGAGTAGGCTAAGGCCGAACATCCTTTATTAAAAAAAAAAGACGAGATGGAAAGATGCACATTCGTTCTTTCTCTATAGATTTTGATAGGGAGAAGCAATCAATCTCACTCTAGCCATCTCTACAACTCTAAGAGGGAGTGAGAGAAAGATAGGTAGATAGAGAGAGGGATAGATTCTCACATGCATGTAGTAGCTAGCAAGAGATGAAGATTTATAGAACCTAAATACCAACAAGGAACAATCAAGTTTGCACATTTACTCAAATAGGAAGAGTTCCTTTGAGATAAGTGAATTAGTACTTATACCTTCCACTTTGAGGTTCATCAAAAGGCCTTTAAATGGAAGATTAGTGCCTTCTATTATCAGTGTAACATCATCTTTTTGTAGTTACATAAACAAAAAATAGTAGACCACATTGACTCCGTGGTCTTGTGCTTTTCATTGAGATCTGATGTATTTTCACATATAATCTCTAGGATCATCCATAGCTACACTATATATATTTTCTTTTAAATTTTAGTGCATTGGTTTATCACACTAACTAAGAAAATCACTTAAATATAGCTAGATACATCCTTTTGTGTAATGCCTTCCTCTAAACTTCATGCTCTCACATAACCGAAAGCATTTTTCTATTCAAGCTTTAGGGTTCATCCTAAAAGTGAGCTCTCCCTTATAAGCCTTGTTTGTCAAGAAAATAAAGGGATTCATTTATATATCTTAAATTTAGTTCCAACCAACTCAAGATTGCATTTTATTTTTTAGTGGACACATTAAACTTTATTTAAACTTCAGGGTTCATCCTAAAAGTGAGCTCTCCCTTATAAGTCTTGTTTGTCAAGAAAATAAAGGGATTCATTTATATATCTTAAATTTAGTTTCCAACCAACTCAAGACTCCATTTTATTTTTTAGTGGACACATTAAACTTTTTAGCTTTATACTTCCATCCATTTAAGAGCGTTCCCTGTTGCATTCCAATGGATGTCAAAACAGCCAATATCTTATAAGTGTCATCTTTCTTCAGCGTTTTGCACCATCACGCTTATGTAACCATTATCTTCATTTGGGATCTCATGGCACTAATGCAACTCCTCTATTGTAACTACAATCAATAAAACATAATTATTTCCATGTGTGTGCATGTGTATGTGCTTATGTGGGTGGAGGGTGAGGTTTCCACATTCTTGGCCACTCTAGTCTTGTGTCTCCTCTTAATACAACTTGGTGCAAGGTCTATTCTAAGTCCAAGTGAGTGACTTATGCTTTTTCTGCAATCTATCTTGAATCCAAATTATCTTACATACTTGTGAATCTATTGTGAATCGGTCTAGAAATACTTGAGCCTCATCATTAAAAATGTTCACATAAAAAGATGAGCAAGTGAATGCCACTAAATAAATTATTTGGAAGTATATTACTAATACCTATTTATACATGAACCTTCTCTACAAGGGTGTAGAAGCAGTTGAACCCATCGCCCATAGGATAAGTGACCTTGATGCTTGACACATTTGGAAAGTGAAGGATAAGCATACTTTAGGGAAGCTCCATTAAGATTGTGATGAAGGAATCAAAGGCCATATCACCTCATGTAACACTTCACATGAAGCAATGCAAATAGTTCAAGACCTTATGATAAAACACCTTCAAATATTTATACATTAGAAGTAGAGTTTCACAACATATCTATTCGCCTAGAGGACCTAGTCACCACAGTAATCAACACATTTGACGATTATCAACACAAGATTTCCTTATGCGGCCCTCAAATCTCTTGTGAAGAGATGGCCATGAAATTGTTTAAAGGACTCCAAATACTTACCAAGCATTTATCACTACCATCAAGAGTCATGGTCAATCCTTAACTTGGGAGGAAGTAAGAAGACTACCGCTTCTACATGACTCTAGAATCAAGAATTTGTTATCCCAAGAAACCACAATGAAGGTCAAAGGACCCTTCCATAACTAAAATTATCATCACCATTTCTCTAGCAATAGAAAGGAGCAAGTTTCAACACATACTTCCAATAGTAACTTTACATCCAACCATTTTGGAAAACAAGGTAATGTGGATACATTTTGCCACCAAAAGAAGCAAAAAATCTTCCAAGACATCTCCATCCAATAACAACACATTGATATTTCTATGCTTTTATTATCTTGGGGAGTCCACTCCAAGGTAATCACTCTAGTCAAGACAGATTTTCCCCAAGGAGTCCTAGGTTCTCATCCTAGGTCTCCTTGCTCTAGGTCCTCTATCTAATTCTCTAGAATAACAATTCCAAATGCATATTTCCCACCTGGTAAGCTGGTAACAACTTACATGGTTCTGATCTTATCAATGTATGAAACCTCTTCAATTTTGACCACTAGGTATTGAAGTCTGAAGGGTTGATCTAGGTTTTTGAGTTGGAGAATTGATATTCATAGCCCATCTTCATAGATGTGAGCATCCAATCGATTTGTTCTAATATACTCCAATTACATCTTATAGGGACCTTCAAGTGTTTATATATAGCTAGCGCTTGAACTACATGTTGATAATTTCATGCTAAAGAATATTTCTAAATCACTCATTTTTTAACTTAGCACATAGGGATAATCACTAAGATAATGAGCCTAGAAGCTCGTTGTGGGATTGACACTAGCCTCAGAGAATCTAATGCTTTGTCTATCCTGACCTAGGTGTCTACTTGATTTAAGGTTCATAAGCTTTGCCTATTATTCCTAGTTCTCCCAAGTACAACCTCATTCCAAAGTTCTTTTGTAAGAGTAACTTGTTCTTAATGAATTCTCTAGTGCAGTCTTCTCTATTAGATTACATCACTAAGAATACTTGCGTTTTATCATTACTTGATATGTGATCAAATAATTTATGTTCTTTTCTCTTACGGTTTTTTGCAATATTATTCTAATTTACACTTGAGCTTGATTAATTAGGGTTTCTTGTACTTGTATCATGCCTAATGTAACCCTAACTAATCAATATCACTAATGGTACTCAGCGGGAGCTAAATAATTGACTGAGGGGTTTAGTGTTCTTCCAACCTTGAGTCGGGTGCTTTGACGAGTGCTCCAATGCCCGAGAAGTAAGTTCTTGAAGTGTGATTCAATTGTTCACAAGCCTTTGCTTTGCCAAGGAACTCTAAAATACTCCAAGAGCCTCAGAAAATGCCAAATTTTTAGCTAAAAATATGCACAAACTGATGGAAACCCTCTTTTTTAACTTTTTGATTCTAATCATACCCAATGAATATGCACCTCTCAACCTTAGGGTCAAGTTTCCCTCTGATTTGTGATGGGATATGTGCATAGACAATGCACCCAAATATCTTGCAATGATCCAATGAGAGTCTCCAGCGATTCCAAGCTTCCGCCATCCAATGACTTGGTTGGAACCCTGTTAACCAAATAGGTAGCTGTCGAAAGAGCCTCTCCCATAAATAATTAGGTAATTTTTTCTCATTTAACATAGACCTAGCTGCCTCAACGTAACCTGTTCCTTCTCTCTACCACTCCATTCAATTCAAGGGTATATCTGGTTGTTACTTCCCTCTTTATGCCTCTGTCTTGTAGACATAGATCAAACTCATGTGAAAAACTCTCACCACCTCCATCAAACTTGATTCTCTTCAAGCTTCTTCCTGTTTAATTTTCCACTAATGCGAAGTATTTCTTGAAACATGTAAACACCTCATCCTTACGCTTCATAAAATAGAGAATTGTCCACCTATTGTAACCATCAATAAAAGAGACATAGTACCTTGAATCTAAGATGGATGAATCTTTGCTAGGACCCCACATATCAGTGTGTACAAGCTCCAAATAATCTTCATGGGTGTATCCTTTCTTGTTGAATGGTTGCCTATGAGCTTTACAAAATTGGCAAGCTCCACATTTGTAGATCATATGCTGCTTGGGCACATTAGGAGTCCCAAGCACACTTTGATCCCTGCAAATTTGCTTCAGAGTTGTCTCTTCTATGTGTCCTGGCCTCTTGTGCCATATTTTCAAATCTCATAGGGTTTGGTCTCTATAACTCAATAGTGCTATGTTCCTTGTGTCTTCAATTTCAAAAGTAAACAATCTACCTAACTTCTCACCTTTGGCTATCCTCTTGAATCCTTGTTGGGGGTCTTCCACATATGCTCCATGCTTTCTGAACCTAACTTGTAGACCTTTCTCTACTATCTTCTCAATACTAATCAATTTTTTGGTTATGGTAGGCACATACAGAACTTTTATCAAAAGGTTCATACTACCATCTGATGTCTTAACATTTACAATTTGCTTGATTGAATGCTTGGTCTTATCACCTGTTTGTACCTCATGCTTTCCCTTTGGTTCTTCAAGATCACATAAGAGTGCTACATTCCCTACCACATGATTTGAACAACCTGAGTCAATGTAAAAGAGATGCTCATCATCTTTACATTTTTGGATGTCATGTTCATAATGAGCAGAGAATCCTCTTGATCTTTAGTGTAGCTATTGAAATCCCTTCTTCCTCTAAAGCCTCCTTCATAGTTGTTGTTGCTATAGCCTTGATTGTAGTTGTGGTTGTGGTTGCATCCACCATTGTTGTACGTGCCTCTTGTTTGTCCATAGCCTCCTCTATGGAAGCCTCTTCCCCTTTGGTTCCTTGTATTTTTGTAGCATTCTTCAGTAGTGTGGTTGTTGAGGCCACAATGTTGCATGGTGAGTTATTGTAAGGTCTCCCCCTACCTTGGTTACCTCCTCTGCCCCTACCTCTAGCACATTTTCCTTTTCTTGCATAATTAGCTTGAGATGTACTAGCCTCTTCATCTTGTTTCTTAGTTTTACCTTTATCCTTAGCTTTATTCTTATCTATATGAAGGAAAAAAGATTGGTTACCTCTTGAGTTGTCAACATTTATATTGAGCTTTGCTTCATGGGTGAAGAGTTGTCCCATCAAGGTGTTGAGATTAGGTATCTGCATATCCATGTGGAGATCCATTATAGTGGTGAAGGATTCCCACTTGTCATCAGCTTTAATCCCATTGATGATCTGCCTCACTATGTGCTCTTCCTCTATCTTCTCTCCAATGCTTGCAAGTTGGTCTACAACATCCTTCATTTTGGTTACATAGTCGGCCACTCCTTGTTTTGATTGCTTCTTGAGAGTTGTGAATTCCATCCATAACTAATTCTTCCTTACTCTTGTGTTGGAGAAGAACTATGATGAAAGCACTTCCCAAGTCTCTTAGGAGGTTTTACAGTTAGAGAAATTAGAGGTAACAAGAAATTAGAGATTGAGTTTAGTAAGTATGACCTTGCAAGAGCATCCTTTGCACACCATGTGGTTAGCTTCTCTTGTTCGTCCCTTGTTGTTTGATACTAGCTCCAAAAGATTGGTATATCTACATCTCCTGAGATGTATCCATACAAGCTTCTCCCTTAGAGGTATACTTGCATCCTTAAGGACCATGGTGAGTAGTTTTTCCCGTGCAATTTGTCAATGAATGATGGAAAACCATCTCCCATCTTGATTGTGCTTGCTCTAATACCAGTGTTGGAGGAGATGGTGGATAATCACAAGAGATGAGATGGTGTAGCTAAATCCTGCTTCACACCTTCTATAACTAATGGCTAGAGAGTATTGTGGGCCTCTTTAGCTAGCTAATAAGCATAAATGATCATATATGTTGCTTGGAAGATGATGCACAACTGATGGGATCAAAAGAGGTAGGTAGGCATATGAATCATTGCACAAAACTTGCTATTTTGGTTGAGATACCTCCTCAATGTTTCACTTCATTCTCTGAGTACAATAGCAATAAGTAAAATTACTTTTGGGGATATTCAATTAGCTTAACAAGCTACCATTCATCAGTGGAATCATCTAAAATGATGAACTATATGCAATGAATCATGTTTAGCGAGTAGAGCTTCACACCCGACTTTTACGGGCTTACAGAGTCACAGACTAGTGAGCAATCTTTGCTTAATAACTGAGGAATGAGTGAACCAATGTAGATGAAACTTTGTAAGCGTAAAGTAAATAGTATATTGAATATATCACACTTTGATTTATGCAAAATGATGGACTACAAAGTGAGGACCAATTAAAAAAAAATCATTGTTTTGAAGGAGTGTAATAGAGATATGAGAGTAGGAAGTAATCAATATGTATAGATTAACTCATGTAAAATTACAAGATCATTGGAATTAAGGCATTGCTCGATGAGTGTAGGATGAGAGAGCTATGATATTTGTTGTTCTTCACAATGAAGGTAAATAGGATTGATCTCAAAACCTCGAGATACACGCGGGATCTTCATCTTCATGTTTTATAGCCTTGTTATTGGAGCCAAGGACTTGAATTTGAATTCAAATCTTCACTTAAAAGTTATCCTAAAGTATAGAATTGATTCTCTCTTGAAATCGACTACCAAATGGATATGAGATAGATGCTTCCTAACTCCTCGTGGGTCTACATCACTTTTACAAAGAGTAATTACACTCAAAGTTACAAGCGGTAGTACATATGAAGCTTTCTCAATTGATATGCTAATACATCAAGCTAATGTGTATACATCAAGTATGTAGGCTTGGGCTTAATTCCACCAATATATGATGGAGGTGTAAATGAGCAAAAAGATAGTAGAATAAAAAATTACCTACCAAAGATTTCAACTTCCATGCTCTTTCTTACCATCACATGCTTGTCCTCAAGGTATGCTTCCTAGCGATGGTGCCAAACTTAGTGTCACTCTAGGACAATGGTGAGTGCCATCATCAAGGACCTAAACCTCATAGTTTTCAATCTCTAGAGACAGAAGGTTGATATGATGATTGTGAATGATTGATGTGAGTGAAGGTGAAGGTGAAAAACTTTCAAGATGTGCACAGACATACATACACACACACACACACACAAGGAAGAGGCAAGTACTAATAACAATGGAATGTAGATTACTTAAATTACAAGTATTCAACAACCATCATACAAGCTTTCTTTCCCAAAAAGACTATATCCCAAAATGAGTTCTCTAGCTCTATTTGTAGCTTTTATCTACATTTGGCTAGGTTCATACACAATGTTTGGCATATGTATGTCCTAAGATAATATGAGGCCTCAAAAGAACTTGAAGAAACATGAAATTCAAAAGGTAGCTTCTACCTATTCTCCCAAGCTAGAGGATCCCTTGGCTTCTAGAAAGTTGTGTATTTTATACAAAGGGATACAAAGTTTTGTACTTGGTTGTAAGGAATACATATTTTGCTCAATGTTGATCTTCAAATTTGAATTGCACATCTTGATTGACATACTTCCCCTTCTTTGATGTGTACTTTCTTGGCCACAACTACCTACTCCACCTTGTCCATGACCAACACACTACTGCTTCAAATTTGTACTCCATTAGTAAGAGGAACCATCTTAGTTATCTTCTTGTATTGCAAACTCTATTCACTAGGTAAATTAGGTTTTGATGGTTTGATAATAATTTTAAATTCGTATCCAATAACTAATACCCAAATTCCTTTGTTGCATAAACCATACCTATTCCATCATGCTCTATTGTGAAGTAGTTCCTTTTAGCAGTATTCAACTATCTACTCACATATGCTATGGGAAGGTCTACATTTCCCTCATTTGTGGGTTATCCTAGCATGCATCTAATAGCAATATCGGAGGCATTGACATCAACATGGAATGTTTGTTCTATTTAGGCGTCACTAATATTGGGGTTGAGCACAAACATGGTTTAAGTTCTACAAATGATTTTGTAGACTCTTCATTCCACTCAATATTGGTTAGAGGTTGTACAAGCGCTTAGCTATGATTTCATACATGTGTATGAATCATCTGTAGTAGCCACAATGGCCCATCAATGTGTGTACTTCCTTCACTATCCTATCTCAAGGTAACTCTACAATCACTCTCACTTTATTTTCATGCACCGATATTCCATTTTTCAAAACTATATGACCAAAGATTTTTTCTTACTATACCATAAACACCCATTTTTTAAATTTAAACAAACTCGGTATTATGTGCATTTATTGAATATCTATCTACCTTCTTGGATATGATTTTTTCTTATGTGGGAATGTGCATATAAGTCAATCACATGAAATTCCACTTATTTATGTGAAAATGCTTTAAGACATGACACATAAGTCATTCGAAAGTTGTTGGGCCATTTATGAGTCCAAATGGCATCACACAAAAGGCTTAAATTCCCCACTCTATGAAGAAAACTATCTACTCTTGATCTTTCGGGGATATTGCTACTATCATTGGAAATGGATAGCTATCCTTGATGGTGGTCGCATTAAGTTTCTTCAGGTTAATACACACATGAATTTTACCATTCTTCTGGGGCACAACCATAATGGGGGATACTCATTAACTGTGCTCAATCTCATAGATGAGTCTTGGTTGTTTTAGTTGATCTATTTCTTTCATGCATACACTTCCTCATGTAAGTCACCATTTTGAAGTGTAGTTTTAATGTCCAACTAATTTAGATTCCAACCATGATGAGCAACAAGTGCACAAATGCTATGAAAGATGGTCATTTGGCAAGTGCATGCAAAAGTTTCATCAAAATCAATGCCTCTCTCTTGAGCAAAACCTTTTGCAATAAGCCTAGCCTTGTACCTCTCAACTATTCCGTCACGCTTACATTTCAGCTAGTATACACATTTAGTGCCAATGGCCTTTTTTCTTCGAGGTAAATCACATAAAGACCATGTAAAATTCTTCATAATAGCATCATATTCTAGTTGTATGGAGGCCATCCGATTTTGGAAATTTTGTGCTTTTATCAAAACAATTAGGCTCATTCTCATTGCAAAGACTAGAGTTAGCCATTGCATAGAAATTTGATGCAAAATAAGTAGTATGAGAGCTTGATTGTGTATGATATGATAGAGATGAAGTTAATTTGATATCGCTCAAAAGCTACACCAAGTATTAAGGCATAATTGTAGCCTCATCTATTTCAATCCTCTCATTACCAAGTGCACCATGTAAATCTCCATCAGAAATGGAATGATTTGCATCATCATGTGGAATGTGTAAAGGGCAAGAAATTGCCTCATTTGGACAAGCACTTGACTATCCACATGTAAATAAAGGAAGCAAAGTGTGATACACATATTTCTAGCCAAATTATCTCTTTTTCAGACCTAAAAGTAATGACTAAATTGCATCTTCTAAAGAAACAACATGGCGACTAAAAAAAATTATTATGTCGATGATACAAATGATAACCTTTGCTTTCTAGAAGTGTACCCAACAAAAATAAATTTCATTGCTTTATCATCCAATTTCGTGCAGTGTTGTTCAAGCACCAATGCATATGCCACACAACCTAACACTCACTGATGAGAAATAGATGGCTTGCAACCATGCCAAGCCTCATATGGAGTGATAGATTCCAATCCTTTGGTGGGACACCTATTAAGTACATATTGTGGACACATGGACACCTCCAACAAGAACCTATGCGTTAAAGCCTAACTTTTGACTATAGACCTCACCATCTCCATGAGAAACCTCTTCTTTCTTTTAACAACTCCATTCTATTGAGGTTTACATGCACTTTACATCGATGTTTTATCCCACATTTAGCTAGAAATGCATTAAGAATCAAAAGATATCTATTCCCCCACTCAAAATGGAGGGTGCGGAATTGACATGCTCATAGATTTTCAGCCATAATGAGAAACAATTTGAAGCACATAGACACTTTTGACTTTGCTCTCAATGGAGAAACACATACATGCATGGAAAAATCATCAATAAAAGTCACCAACTAAAGGTTTTTCACAAAAGAAGGTGTCTACAAGGCACCATGACATGATTATGAACAAGTTGCAATTTATGAGCAATCCCAACCAAACCATCTTAAGGGAGGGCAAAATGCTGCATTTGTCCCAAAATAAAGCCTTCACATACATATTTACAAGGTGGCTCAAGTTTGGGTTAAGCATAATATTTTAGATTTCTATGTGTGTAGCAAACTAGAACAAGTCATATGATCAAATTATGCATGCCAAAGCTTTGCATCTAAGATAGCCTAAGAACTTTGAACTACACATGTTGAATCATTCACATATTTACAAGAAACATTCTAGCCCCTTCCTTCTTTGCGTATTTTTCAATCAATTTTGGACAACTCTTTATGACATGATCATTTCCCTTATAGTATTTGTGTAATCTCTTCTACCTTTTTGTTTTCTTTTTATCTTTGTCTTTCTTGTTCTCCTCTCTAGAATTCGTAAAATTTGGCTTATGACTATGTGCGCTTCATTTACCTTTGCCCTTCTGACTAGCAAAGAAATCTTGATCTACAACACACAAAATAGACTTGTTCTATCTAGAGTGATCTTTCTAGAAAAGTTTGAAGACTAACACACATAATAGACTCGTTCTTTCTAGAATGTTCAAGCATTGAGATTGACTTTCATCATCAATTTGAGACTAGAAGAAAAAAGCTGATGTGAATCTAGAAGACCATCAAGAATGGTCTCCACATGTAAATTATCTGGCAAGACTTCGCAAGAAAAAATCAACTGCTCCTTGAAATCTTTGATCTTTGTCAAGAAATTGCCGATGGAATCTCCTTCATTCATGTGCTCACTCTCCAAATGTTTTGGGAGGCAAGCATCATAAGACTCCTTTCACTTTCCTAATATAAGGTTGTAAGCATATCCGAAGCATCATTTTTTGTCTTACAAGGGAGAATGTGAAATAATGGAATTTTTGATAGAAAAAGTCATCAATGCATATGCTTAAGCATCTCTTCCATCCCAATGAGGTTTCCTTGTAGGAGGTGCATCAAGAACTGTAACATGAAGAGGAATTCAAAGATCATCATCTTCAACACCACATGCATTGCCTTTAGTAACTATATTCCGAGGTGTAGTGGGGTATTCTTCAATACCTTGCCCAATATCGCATAGCCCTTTTTCTACCAATACATGAAGCATCATATATGCCCATAAGAGGTGATTGGTACCATCCGAATTGTCCTCAATAGTCAGCATATGAAATACATTATTGCTTTCAACATGGCCATGAACTAAATACCTTGATGCAAAAAAATGATTGTATTTTGAAAAGCTTAAACAAAACTACCCTAATGAGCTTTTGCTAAACCTATAGTAGGCTTCATGGTGCTTGTACTGACAAATAAAAAACGTGTATATATGTTTGGCACAAAAGGAAGAAATTACCTACACAAGCATTGTGATAGTGCATTGGGAGGCCAAAATGAGCCTAAACCAAAATTTCAACGCCATAGAGAAATTTCTTTTGAAGTCCCAATTAACCTGGATATGATCACAATTTCTCATGCAATTTTGTGATTTTGATTGAAGGGGTGTTCATAATGCCCTAGATGAAGCAAGGACATGCTATGATACCAATTGTTGGAGTTTGATGTCTATAGAAGCACACAAATAGCACAAGGAAGAGGAATAAGCCTAGAGCACAACATAACACTCAATAGATTACCAAGAGAATCTACAAAGATTAGTAACTCGTTAGGCTTATATGCATATATACAAGATGGGAGAAAAAAACGTCCTAAATTGGGACAAAAGTGCCTCTAGAGTCCTAAGTGAGTTCACACACATCATTACTAATATATATCAAGTTTATGGTTTCCAACAATGAGGATGGATATGGAGACTTTCATAAGTGTGATGTGTGCCAATGTAATACTCGTACATAATCTTATGGCAATCAAGTCCCTAAATATACAAAAGATAGAACCAATGATGATTAGCATAAATAAAAGATATTATTTAAATTGAAAATCAGTAAATATGAAAAGAAATTAGAGATCAAACTTAGCTTGTGAAGGTAGTATTTATAACCTCATAGACAATATATATCAACAAGTTTATGGTTTCCAACAATGAGGATGGATATGGAGACTTTCATAAGACATTGTGATGTGTGCCAATGTAATACTTGTACAAAATCGTATGGCAATCAAGTCCCTAAATATACAAAAGATAGAACCAATGATGATTAACATAAATAAAAGATATGATTTCAATTGAGAATTAGTAAATATCAAAAGAAATTAGAGATCAAACTTAGCTTGTGAAGGTAAGAGTTATAACCTCATAGACAATGAATAGCTTCTAGATGAATCCTCAACCTCCCAACCATCCCTAAGCTATCATAATCTCATTCACACTCTCACTCTCAATCCTACGATTACAAAATTGTAACCACAATCTCAATCACACTTTTACACTTTCGAAATCACACTCTAAATGTCAATCTCAATCTCATGGATATCTCATAATGGTATGGTATTTATAGATGTCATGGAATAATGGAAAAATAGTTCTGCAAAAGAATTTCTTTTCAATCTCAACCTTAGCATCTTAATCTTTATCATCAATCCTTATTCTCCCAAGCTCAATCCATCAACATTATTATGTTCTTCATATTCAAACAAAACAACTATCATTTATCAACTTATCTCAGCTTCATCATAGTAGTTGCATATTTCCTCATCACTTATTAAAAAAAAAATCCACTCCATGTTATCCACAAGTGTTTTTTCTCACCCTTGGATATCCTATTGAAGTCTTGGGTATGCATCTATGTTACTTCACCTAAATTCTTTATTTCTTTATTGGCTTGTTCCTTGACCCTTTTTGGAATCCACATGAATTTTTTTTATTGTTGAGCTTTCAAAAGAAGAAAATTTGAAATTTTAGCTTGATTACTCCAAATGGCAAAAGTCCTCTACAAAGATTCATTAAGTGACTTATATACATGTGCACTAAAAATGGTCCTTCCACACAAGAGACTAGCACTTTTCTTGGAAATCATGAAATTCCTACTATTATACAAGGCTAATGTTACAATGTTTCGGATTTATGCCTCTAGAGGACTCCTCTAGAGCATTGACATGGCTCTTGATATGATAAATTGAAAATTGGAAGAAGAAAAATTATACCTAGATTTGAAAATTTTTGGGGCTTTTTTTTCTTTGCCTCTTTCTTTTGAAACACCTCTCTTTTGACCATAACTTTTTGCAACAAACCTAGCCCTATACCTATCAAATAATCCAATAGGCTTATGTTTCAACTTGCATACCCATTTAGTGTCAATGGCATTTTTTTCCGGAGGAAAATCACATAAGGACAAGGTACCATTCTTCATAATAGCATCATATTCCATTTTAATGTAGCAAAACTCATATCATGGAAAGTATTTCGAGTGCTTAAGGCAAAAATTGGGCATCCTCCTCAATTTCTTATTGACTTTGGCCGTTAGTTAATCCCTAGTGATCAAATCTTCCGCTTCTTATGTTGACCTCCAGATCCCACAGATGCACATATGTAGAGATAGAAACAAAAATGAAATCTCATAAAAGCATAAATAGAATAGACAGAGACAAGAGACTTGACACCAGATTGGGTACACTCTCCCCCCACATACTCTGATGGCCGAGTCTATCAGAGCATATGTATTTATAGGTATTTTGCATAACGTCTTGAATAGAAGGTACATGAGGATGGCCCTTTGAAAAGCGTGCTTTTTACAAAAAATATTCTTTATTTATAAAATCATAATCTACTAGTTTTACAAAAACGTCACTTTCTAAAGTGATCTATTATTTTTACAAAAGATAAGTAAAATAGTATCTTTTAAATATTCTTCTAAATATCTCCAAAAATATTTGAATAAGTCCATGTGTGTTCACACCCTCATGAGTCTTCACCTTTCAAATCAAAACAAAAATCACATTAAAACCCTCAAGAAATTAAAATCCATATAAGAGTCCATTATTCCATAAAGTATAACATGCCTCCCAATTGATGAGAAATTGACCTCAGTTGATAAGAATAAAATAGATATAGATCGCCCTACCCTAGGCATTACCTCAGGCATTACCCTAGGTAGGGGTGATTGTTGGGTGTGTGTAGAAGTGTGAGAGACACACGAGAAGCACACACAATGAGCACAAACGCAGCAAGACACATGGAGAAGACGATGGCTGGAATAGCTCTCTCTATTGATGATGAAGTCAAATAAAATAAAAGATGAATAATATCCCAAAGTACAAAGTACCACCACATATGGGAGTATCAAATATGTGGTAACATGGGGAAAAAAGCTCTAGCCTGCACTAGAGTAAAAAGTGCCCATGTATAGGGAAAAGGTTCACATCAAAGCTACTCGAGGAACACACAAGTGTAACAAACCCCCTAGAGTGAATGATGTGAACACATACCGGGAGTGAGAGATCAGCCCCCATAAGGTAATAAGCCTGCTTTGTGATAAGCTTCAAAATTTTCCTATGGAAGAGCTTTGGTGAATATGTCTGCCTCAGTATCTTGTGTAGGCACATATACCAAATCAATATCTCTTGCATGAAGGTGCTCTCTCACATAGTGATAATGCACCTCAATATGTTTGGTATGTGCATGAAACAATGGGTTCCGTGCAACAGCCAAAGTGCTCTGACTATCAATGAGAATATGTGTAGCAACATCAATCTCCATGAAAAGATCCATCAATAGGCATTTTCAGCCATATACACTCCACTATAGCTATGAAAACTGCCCTGTACTCACCTTCACAATTGGATGTCACCACTGTAGGTTGCTTCTTACTCAACCAAGATATGCATGAGTCTCCAAGGAACAAGGAATTACCACTAGTGGACACGCGAGTATCATAACAATGAGCCCAATCATTATCTGTAAAAGCATGCAAGCATGGCTGAATATCTCTACAATAAAAGAGACCTAAGCTCAAAGTGCCTCTGAGATATCTAAACACACATTTTACCGCTTGCCAATGCTTAGTGCCATGGCTATCCATGAATGGACTCAACTCGAAAATTGCATACTATATATCTGGCCTTATGTTGCATGCATATGTAAGACATCCCACAACATTCTGATAAAGAGAAGTGTCAAATGCATCACTAGAATCCTCAACTGAGAACCTGAATCCTATCTCAACTGGTGTGGAAACTTGCTTGCAATCCTCAAAGTCAAAATGCTAAAGTATTTTTTCAACATACTTTGCTTGATGCATAACAATTCCCCCCTCAACGGATACAAACTAGATGCAAAGATAGTAGCTTAAAATACCAAGATAAGTGACATCAAAAGAATGCTGCAAATCAGCCATGCCTAGTCAATAGTATGTCATCGACATAAAGAACAAGCACTATAAGATCAGCCCCATTTTTGCGTACATAGAGTATGCTTTCAATTGGACTACATGTGAAGCCAAGAGCAATCAAGTGCTTATGGACTTTGTCATGCCATGCACGTGGAGCTTGCTTGAGACCATACAAGGCTTTATGCAAGTGACAAACCATATGCTCTTTCCCTTTCATAGCAAATCCAAGAGGTTTCTTCACAAAGACCTCTTCTTGCAAATCACTATTCAAGATGGCTGCTTTTATGTTTAACAGATGCACTTTCCAACCTCGATGGGCAACCGATGCAACCACAGTACGAATGGTAGTCATGCATGAAAAAGATGCAAATGTTTCCTCATAGTCAATGCCATATTGTTGTGCATATCCTTTGGCAACCAATCTAGCTTTGTAGCAATCAATGCTACCATCAGAATTTCTCTTAATCTTCTAAACCCACTTTGTACCAATGGCATTCTTTCCTTTTGGCAATTCACATAACTCCCAAGTACCATTCCTATGGGTGGAATCCATTTCTGATTGCATATCACTCATCCATTGTGGATCATCACATGCATCTTCAAAAGAAAGTGGCTCTTCATTACATGTTCTAGCAATAAGATAATAATCCACAAAATTACTTGATGCATGGTGAGAGCTTGATCTTGTTCTACCAATTAAAGGTGCACTCAATTTGCTGTCCTCCAAAGTTTGTTTTAGCCACTTTGGCATAGTTTGTGCACTCTTGATAGACATGCGTTCATTATGTAATACATCTTCAATATGTACATCATGCATGAGATGAATTTCATGCTCATTTTCAACCGTATTTTGACGCAAATGTTCAGCCATATGTGATTGGAAATTTCGAGCAGTTTTGACATTTTTTGGTTGAAAATTTTCTACCATGTTTGGCTGGAGATTCTCTACATTTTCGACTCTATTTTGTTGGAAATTTTGAGCCCTTTGAGCCTGAGTTGGCTGGTCTATATTGCCATAGTCAAATGCAACATTTTAGAACAAAGGCATGAGTGTATCAAACACATCCTATGAGCTAACTGTTGGCTGTCTTTTGCATTCAAGTAGAGAGAAAACTGAATTTTTAGCAAATACCACATTTCAACTCAGAATAAATGTATTCGTCAATGGATGGTACAAACAATATCCCTTAGTTTTAGCACTATAATCAACGAATACACATTTCTTTGCCTTGTCATCTAGTTTGTGATGTTGTTGTGATGGCACAAGAGCATATGCCAAACAACCAAACACATGCATATGACTAACCATGGGTTTATGTCCATTCCAAGCATCATAAGGAGTGATGAATCTCAATGCTTTTGTAGTGCGGTGATTCAACACATAGTTTGCACACATGACAACTTCCATTCAAAACTTATCATGAAGGTGCTTTCCTTTAACCATACATCATGGCATTTCAAGTAGAGTTCTATTTTTATGCTCGGTAACACCATTTTGGTGAGGTGTATATGGCACGGTACACTGGTGTGAAATACCTCTTTCATAAAGAAAAGCATTAAACTCATGTGACATGTATTCATCACCATGATCCGTGTGTAGAGTCAAACGCTTTTGTGAAGAAAAAGTTTCATCCATAGCTTAAAATGCTTTGAAGCAAGAAAATACCTCACCTCATTCTTTTCTTTCAAAGGATTCACTCATGTATGGTGTGTAGCATCATCAATGAAGGTAACAAAATGTACATGCTTCCCAAAAGAGGGAGTCTTGATGGGACCAAATACATCACTATGAACAAGCTGCAATTTTCTTGTAGTGTGTATGACTATCTTTTGGAAAAGAAGCACGATGCACTTTTCAATGGACTCAAGTGTAGGCAAACCAATAACCATGTCTTTCTTTTGCAAGTAAAGAAAACTATTGAGGTTCAAGTGACCAAAACGAGCATCCCAAAGCTCCATTTCATCCATGGAAGAATCATGAGCAACCAAGGCATTTGAGGTAGCCCTCTTGTATGTATCCATGCCATACAAACCATTACATAATGTATCGGACATCACAATAACATCACCATTGTTGAAATCATGAACCATACACTTATCATCAACAAAGCGTACATGAAGTCCAACTTTGGAAATCAACGAAACTGAAATTAAGTTCTTCTTGATATTGGGCACATACAATGCATTTGTCAAGAGAATCACACCTCCATTTGCAGTTCTAAGCTCAATTTCTCCTACTCCAATGATAGGATAAGAGGCATTGTTTGCACACACCACATGTACTCCTTTGGGTGCATCTTTCAAAGAGGCAAAAAATCTTTTGCATGATGTTATGTGCTTTGAAGCACCTTTATCAAATAACTAATCTAATTCAGCCTCACTCACAACCATACATTTAGAATGCAAAGATGCATCATAATGACATGTAACAACACATGCCCAAAAATCATGAGCCATTTTAGCTTCATCATTCTTTGCATTTGCTGAATTTTCAGCAATAGACATGCTAGATTCCTTCTTCTTTTCATTGCACTTAGCAAGCTTTCTACACTCATTAATAATATGAACAACCTTCTGACAATATTTGCATCTCTTCTTCTATTGCAAATCAACATCATTAGAGGAATGAGTGGAAGAGGAAGGCTGAGGCTTTGGTTTTGATGAACCCAAAGTTGAACCATACTTGCTCTTTTGCTTTTGTGAGATAGCAAGTGCTTGCATTCTCTCAATCAAACCACTCCTATTCACTCTAAATTTCTCTTCTTGCAAAAGAAGAGACACAACCTCATCAAATGCATAGATATTATGATTTCCTTTTGCAAACAAATGTAGTGTAGTAGCAAAGCTTTAATAAGATTCTGATAATCCTTTTAATATTGTAGAAATGAGTGATGCATCTAGAATAATCTCATCTATGTTTGCCAATTGCTCTTTCAAGTCCTTGATGTGTTTCACATACACATCCACTGACTCATTTTCAGCCATACATACATCCTCAAGTTGCTTCCTCAAGTATGCAATACGTGCTTCATTATGCACGGCATACAAAGAAGCAAGAGTGTCCCATGCTTGTTGTGATGTAGAACATGACCGAATGTGTGGAACTATATGATGCTTCACAGATTACACAATCAAAGCATGAGCTTTAGCATCTTTTTCATCCAATCTAAGCTACTTTTGTGTAGGTGGAGAAGGAGAAACCACTGTACTGGAAGAAGAAGCTCCATTTGTGAGAGTAGAGTGTGAAGTAGAAGAACCTGTGGGTCTTCCATCTACATCCACCGCTATGTTCCAAAGTTGTTTGGCAACAAGAACATGCTTCATCATCTAAGACCACATTGGATAGTTGGTCCCATCAAGCTTATCTTCAGCTTGAAGCATGCCAAAAAAGTCATTGCTGCCTGCCATTTCACTAAAGAACAAGAATGTGACAAAATCTTCACTTCGACGAAAGTTGAAATGAAGGTTGAAATTTCAGCTCACAAACCATCACTCTGATGGCGATTCTAACTACATGAATGGCTTCAAAATGGGGGTAAAACCCTTGGTGGAAATGTTTCTAGACTGCTGAAATTCATTGTTCTATGTTTGAAGTCGATTTGCACTGATAGAAGTGTGCACATGCTACACCACAAAAAATCAAAACTTGAGAAGGAGTTGAACTTGCTCTGATACCACTGTAATAGTTGCATGTGTGTAGAAGTGTGAGAGACACACAAGAAGCACACACAAGGAGCACAAATGCAGCTAGACACACGGAGAGGATGATGGTTGGAATAGCTCTCTCTATTGACAATGACTTGAATTGAAGAAAAAGTTGAATAATATCCGTAAGTACAAAGTACCACCACACATGAGAGTATCAAATATGTGATAACATGGGGAAAAAACCTCTATCTAGCACTAGTAAAAAGTTCCCATGTATAGGGAAAAGGTTCATATCAAAGCTACTCTAGGAACACATAAGTGTAACACTGATGTACCAAAATCCTTAGTGTTATGGGTAGCATCCATGGCCTTATATAGAACCAAAACCCTAGGACTAAGCATGTAAAAACATAATCTTAATAATAGTGCATATATATATAAATAATAATAATAATAATAATAATAAATGAAATAAATAAATTATAATAAATAATTAAATAAAATAAATGAGAGTGTTTGATAAATAATAATAAATAAAAAAATAAGAAAATAAAAAAATGAGAGTGTTGAATAAATAAATAAAGAAATAAATTAAAAAATAAATAAATAAGGTGAGGAGAGTGTTAAAGTTGTGTTAAATATTAATTAAAAGGAATAGGGTATCGATAAGTGAAAATAGGCTAATGGATAATCATTATCTCTTGGAAGTATGAGGTTGTGGGTTCAAATCCTATACATGCTAAATAAGGAACTAAGTAGGCTAACTAGGGAAGTAACTAAGCCCTTATTGCCACTCATAGTTTAGAATTGTGTCACGTAACATTCATATGATTATCTCACCATATGAAGAAGTAGGGTAGAAGAATTAAAAGAGAGAGTATTTATAGAAAAGATCTCCGTGGTGGGAGATATGAGGGACATAGATCTCTATGTGCTTCTGTTCGTCAAGTTCTGCATGCATAGCAAGGATGGGAATGAGCTATAAGAGAAGTTTTTCATAAAAGATTGGTATCAAAGCATCGATTCTGGACTACTTGATCGCAAGCATGGGCACAAGAGTTGAACCCACGACCTATTGTAAGGTTGTAGATTGTTCTATCGATGTTGCCTTATTGTTTTGATGACACCTATCTTCAAATGAAAACTACGAGATCTTTCTAAGAGGTGACGCACCCACGTCAGGGCCATGTTTGGCACATGGTTAATGTATTGAAGCTTCATCATTGGCATGTCTTTTGCTTTTGACTGTCACCAGAAATAGAGTATTTTCATTTTCTTGACCTTTGAGAAGCAAGATTCCTAAGAAGCTTGGAGAGTCACACAACTTAAGAAGCAAAGGCAGTGCAAAAGTTTTTTTGGGAAATTTGATGAGGATTGCCAAACTGCACTTTTGGGAGTAAGAAAAGAGACTATTTAAGAGGCTTCCCATTGATTAGTGCATACATACATGAAGTATGGTATATGCATTACCATGGAGAATGAGAAAATCCAAGGAAAAATCCACATTGGGAGTGGATTAGATGCTTTCTAAAATCTCCCATCTAACTTTTTACAAGAAGGTAGAAATCTTGGTTTATGCCTCTTTTGGGGAGCAAATTGGCATGCACGAAGGGAGGATTTGGAAAGGTGAAAATAGGCACAAGCACATTCATATATTACTCTCTGAAGTTATGGAGAGAGTTCTAGGATTTGTTTGACAGGAGAATGCTTTTGGGCACTCCAAAAATCACATTTTCACACTTTTTCTAGCCCCTCCAACAGTCCACTAGTTTGGCATGTCCCCCTTGGAAAGGCCATATCTTGAGCTAGAAAACTCCAAACTGGATGTGCTATAGCTCCTTTCAAAGAGCACAAGTTCTACTTTTAGTTTACTAAAGTCGATCCTAGGAGTTATATACGTTTTCAGGTCTATACAATTCTGAAAAGTCTAAAGAATTTTTGGCAACTACCTTTCGGGAGCCATATCTTACAAATTGGGAAGGTGATTGAAGTAATTTCACTTTGAGCCACTTGCACATGATATATTTTTCATTTTATGTTTATTTGAAGGTCTCAAAAAAGTCTTTTCAAGCCTAAGGAGGGGATACGAATGCATTTTTTGGGTAAATTTGAACTATTTTGGTAATCATATGATCATGTTTTATGTTTTGGGAAGTGATGTGATGTTTTGGAACACTTAAAAGTTTTTGTAGGACCTAAGAGGGAAGGTGGAGAGGTCTCAAAGCTTGTCAAAAAGGATTGGATCCATGCAATTCCAATACCAAATCATTCACGGACATATATTTTATATTTTTAGGCATTTTACTTTATGTTATGGCATGTCCTATATGTACATGCATTGATTGGAATGCATGTATCAAAGTTGATCATTGTTTTAATCTTAAAAGTATGGATGAACATGCTAGGATTACACTTTTTGATTGTTTGCAGGGAAGATGGTTGCAAGAACTACATGGTTATGCAACAAAGAGATTGTTGCTAGTGTTTGTTTTTATGTTTTTACAGGTTACGGAGTCCATGTATGAGTTTATGGCGTGCATGCCATTGGCTTGCCAAGCCCTATATTATTGGATGGCCTCTGTGTCATTGAGTTTATGGTTGAAATTTTTTGGGAATCTATTTCCTTGGGGAAATGCTATCGAAAATTTTCCCACCTCATGGTGTTATATACGCACTTACCTTTAGGTAAGAATGTTATGGCATGGTAAAATGCCTTTTCTGGAAACATCAATAAGGTGTTAGCATGCCTGTAAGCATGTATTTGTTGGAATTAGGACCATCATAGTAGTATAGATAAGGAAACTTTAGTAGAAATAGGATCCCTACACATAATCCCTATGGATTTAGACCATAGGATTGCTAAGTGGTAGGACATGTACCTTCACCATTGGGAATGTGCACAAACAATCCTATAGGTTATCGGAAGTTGCATAGAGGCACAGGAGATACATTTATGATAATCTCCAAGGTAGTGGAGGTTTACTTATCTTCACAAAAGTCTCACAATATGATTAGGGGAGTATGGGGTATTATTAGGAATACCCAAAGAGTGACAAGTTTCACTCATGCACATCACTTGAGCAAGTAGTGCAACATTTCTACTACACTATTAAGGAAACCAATCAGTTGGGATCATAGAGATGGATTTCATGAGAGAGCATCGACAGGTGCTTATGTGATTCGAGTGATGGTTAGGAAGGCCACAGGCATCACACTAGCTCTATGACTTAGAGCATAGATCCCTTAGTCAGGAATAGTTGGGGTACCCAATACATGTATGTATATTGGGATCTACAGAGAGGTACTTAGACCTTGTCTTTGTACCTAGAAACAAGTTAGTTTGGAATAGAAAGGGATATCCATTGTCATATATTGTCTAGAACCAAACGAACTAGTTTGATGACATGGGATTTATTCTTCCACTAGAGAATCTGATGGGTGATTTTATCACCATTGGTATCACATACTCATTTTGAGGTTTCCAAGAAGGAGAATTCCATTAGTTTGATTGGATTTTATAGATCCATGCACATAGGATCGTTGGCGGAGATAGCTCTTTAGTATGGACACACGTGTGTTTATGGTATCATGCCATAGTATTGTTGACCATTTTAGCAGAGGGCTTTGAACCTTATAATGAATTTATTTTCTCCCCTCTTCACTACATACACCTTCATTAATTATGGCAGATTTGTTCTTCATCTTCATACAATTGTATATAGTGAGGAATTATGTATTATTTTATGGAAGAGAGGAGCAAATGAATTCATAAGTTTCTCTTTTAAGAAAGAAGAAAGAGGGAATCAGCTTAGGGATGTGGGAGTGATCTTACTCTAGCTTAGAGATCCCACCTTAGATCCTCTTCCTTGAAGGGGAAAAGGAATTTGGAGAAGAATAGAGTATGTTTTCCTTCTTTAGAGAGAAGAGATGATTACAAAACATCTTTTAGTTCATTTTAGAAGGAATTCATTTCCTCAATGTAATTTTCCTTCACATGGGAGTTTGATTCTCCACTATTTTTGAAGGAAAAAGTATGGAGAACTTATATGCATGTTGTTAGTTATGGATAAGTGGAACAACTAAATTCAACAGAATCTCTTTCAAAGGGAAAGGGAAAGTGGAATAGATTCCACTACCAAACCTCTTTTCCTTAGAGGAGATTACTGAGAGAGAAAGAGAGAGAGTTTCACTTTCTCATTCTGGTTGTCTAGATAGAAGTGGCAGTCTTCTATCAAAAAGAAGAAGGAGATCAGTTAATCATGATGGTTAGATTGAGTCTCACATGGAGACTCTAGAGAGACATAGATATGTTATTCCAGTGATGGTCTTTGACTAGATGAGATGATCTAGTTATTGACATTAGTGAGACTAGGAGTAGAGTTATGACTCTTCTCACCGAGATAGGGAGATATATAGCCTATTGGGGTACCAAAATCTTAGGTGATGCTTCATCATGAGGATGATGTGTGAGCATCAATTAGGAGGATGGGTACTTATGGAGTATCTGAGTCCCAAAAGGAATGCTTTTTGCATTCATATGGAAAACTAAAGGGAAGAGAAAATTTTAGAGTTTGCACTAGTGTCAATAGATGCTCTTCCAATAGAATTAAGTCCTAAGGTAAAGGATAGCAAATCACACAGTTCTTGGTTGATGAAATGTAGAGATTGCATTTTACTACCAAGAAATTCTTATATATGAGCTAGATGATGGAATTGCATAGTTCAAAAGGTAGTTTTGATTAAATTATTACTTTTGATTACACTCAAGGTTAGAAATACCTAGAGTGGTATGAGGGCAATCTATCATTTTTTCTTAGATGGGTTTGGAGTCACTTTTTATGGGACTTTGTTCTATATTTTAGACAATTTTATAGTCTAGTATCTCCATTATGGTATGATCAAGCCTATAAACTTGAAACTTTACACTTGCTTGTTATATTATTACCCCATAGAGTATACATCAAATCAACTTAGGTCACTTGGATGATGTTGTATGTTATGGGAGTGATAGTTTGGAAGCGGAGAGTACATGGGAGGTAGTAGGCACCACTAAGACAGTTTCCAACCTTTGAGATGATCTCTCATGAGGCTTCTTAAGGGGAAGGATACAGGGAAACAATACACAAAGATGACCATGTACATAGAGTACATGGGGTTCATGGGAGTACAAGCACTTTCTTCTAGCATTACGGACATTTTGTTTACATTTTTGAGAACAAAAATGCTTTAAAGGGGAAGGAAACATCACATGACATTCATATGATTATCTCAATATACGAAGAAGTAGGGTGGAAGAATTAAAAGAGAGAGTCTTTATAAAAAAAAGCTCAATGGTTGGGAGATATGATGAATATAGATGTCTATGTGCTTGCATTTTTCAAGTTTTGCACGTGTAGCTAGGACGGGAACGAGTTGCAAGAGAAGTTTTTCATGAAAGAAATTGGTTCGCACATAGCCAACAACTACCAATAGAACCAAAGGGAGCCAAAATGAACCAACAATTGCAAAGGGATGAAAATAACCTAGTTAGGGTGGTAAAGGCCATTATCACCACTCAAGAACAAGCCACATAGTCCAAGATTGGTGCTAAGAATTTCCAATTTTATAGGACTCAAAGGATGAAAAGATGGCCAATTTCTTCTTTCATGGATTTCTCGATTTGATGATTTCTATTTGGATGAATCATATTTTGAAAGTGAGAAAGTGAAATTCATTACTAATTATATGGTGCATAAGGCCTTATGGTGGAATGTTATGTGCCATAACACCAACCACCCTACCACATGGGATGAATTTCAAATGAAGATCAAGGAGTCCTTCCTTCCTCCCTAGTCCACTTACATGCTCTTCGAGCATGGACAACTTTTGGATGGAAAGATGGAGATACTATTTCTACCTACATTGAATTCTTTTGGTGACGACGTAAAGACATTCAACTTGATTGGACTGAAGAAGCACTCGAAAAGGATCTAAGTACCTTGGGTAACACAATTTCTATTCATTCTTTACTTTACATCCAAGGAACTCTTAATGGTAAAGTTGATAATATTTTACATGATGATGGTAGTTTGCATGATGTTTTCTCGTACATTAGTGCAAGATCTTTAATTACATCCACTCCCTTCTATGTATAAAGTTAAGGTTGCATTTCAAGGAAATAGATATAATGTTACAAGTGAAGTGCATAACGTTTAGATTTATATAGGTTCATACATAGATGAACCTCCATTCTTAATTGCTCATTTGCACTTCTACGATGTTATACTTGGTATGCCACTTCCTCACCATTATAATCCATGCATTGATTATTATACACACGCAATGAGTTTTAAGTTTAACAATCAAGATATTTCTCTGTTTGCAATGCATGATTTCCAACCCTTTTGCCTTAATTAGTCATACTCAAGTAAAACATGCATTTAGGCAAGGCTATGATTCATGTATTGTTTTTGTCAATACCATAGTTGATTTCACACATACTCTGCTTAATGCACATAAATCATTTATGGCTTCCTATAAGGATTGTTTTATGGCTGATTTTCCCTCTAAGTTATCACCTTATAGGGGATCTACTAATCATAATATAGACTTAATTCCTGGTAGTTCTCCTCCCCATTAAGTACCTTATAGGCATGCACCTTCATATCAATAAGAAATAGCTAATCAAGTTAAGGATCTAATTCACAAAGGACTTATAAGACCTAGTTCTTCTCTCTTTGGAGCACCTATTCTTTTGCTAGAGAAGAAGAACAAGACTTATAGAATGTGCATTGACTATAGAGCACTCGAAAAGATCACAATAGAGAAAAGATATCCTATTCCTAGGATAGATGATTTGCTAGATAAACTTTGTGGAGTACATGTTGAGTGGTCACTTTGAAATCATGGTAATGCCTTTTGGAGTTACCAATGCACCTGCTACATTTGCACGTATAATGAATAACATTTTTCTTTTGGTCAGTCCAAAAGGCATTACCATCAAATTTAAGTCATCAGTTTGAGTTCTAAAGGAAGTTTTATGAATGTCATTTTGTGTGATGCATGTCTGATGGTACCCCGATTTAAGATCAATTTTGCTAAAAACACGTGCTCCATGAAGTTGATCTAGCAAATCATCTATCCTAGGAATAGGATATATATTTCTAATTGTGATCTTATTGAGTGCTCTATAGTCAATGCACATTTTGTAAGTCTTTTTCTTCTTCTCTACCAAATGAGTAGGTGCTCCAAAGCGAGAAGAACATTATCTTGTAAGTCCTTTGTGAAGTAGATCCTTAACTTGGTTAGCTATTTCTTGTCGATGTAAAGGTCCATGCCTATAAGGTGCTTTATGGGGAGGAGAACTAACAGGGATTAAGAATATACTATGGTCAAGAGATCCCCTACAAGGTGGTTACTTAGAAGGAAAATCAGCCACCCATAAATGATTTATGCGCATCACGGAGAGTATGTGTGTTATCAACAATGGTATTGACAAAAATAATACATGAATCGTAGCCTATCCTAAATGCACATTTTACTTGAATATGACTAATTAAGGGAAAGGGTTGAAAGTCATGCATTGTAAACAAAGAAATATTTTGATTGTTGAACTTAAAACTCATTGTGTGTGTATGATAATCAATGCATGGATTCTAATGGTGACGAAAAGGCATACCAAGTATAACATTGTCGGACTGCAAAGGAACAACTAAGAATGTATGTTCATCTTTGTATGAACCAATACGAGTCTGAATGTTACGCACTTCACTTGTAACATTATATCTATTTTCTTGAAATGCAACCTTAACGTAATACATAGAAGGGAGTGGATGTAATTGAAGATCTAGCACTAGTGTATGAGAAATAAAATCATGCGAACTACCATCATCATGTAAAATATTAACAACTTTACCATTAATAGTACCTTCCACGCAAAGTAAAGAATAAATAGAAATTGCATTAGACAAGGTACTTAGATCCCTTTCCGGTGCTTCTTTGGTCCAATCATGTTGAATGTCTTCAGGAACCACCTCCAAGTTGTGTACTTGAGCTTCATTGGGCTTTATTTCGTTAGTTCAGAACCTACATTTAGCTTTAGTATGACCAAAGTTACTACAATGCCAAAAAATGATACGGTGTCTCTTTTGTTGAGCATCCATCATCGTAGTTTGAAGAGTTGGAGGTTTGGTAGGGTGTAAGGGGTTTGTCTTGGGTACTCATGACAAATTGGATTGAGGAGGGTGTGGAAAAGTAGGGGATGCTGAAACGCAGTGAAATTATGCTTGAAAGGAAAATTAGGCTTCATTAGTGGTTGTCATTGACATGTCTGTTGTAAGGGAATGGACTTGGTAATGGACTAAACTCTTTCTTAGCAACATGTGCAAAAGAAATAGGTTCATAGAGAGCCAGAGGATGTAGGGTGTTGATCTTGGCTTGGATTCCCATCTCCAAACCATCGTCATACTTTCTTTGCAAGGTATCTTCAGGAATCGTGTCAAGCAAACAAATAAGTTGTAGTCATTCCCAAAAGCATTCAATGTAGGTAGAATTAGTATCTCCGTCTTTCCATCCAAAAGTTGCCCATGCTCGAGGAGTATGTAAGTGGAACTTGGGAGGAAGGAAGGACTTCTTGATCTTCTTTTGAAATGCATCCCATGTGGTAGGGCAGTTGATGCTATGGCATAGAACATTCCACCCTAATTATGCCTTATCCACCAAATAATTAGTAAAAAATTTCACTTTCTCACTTTTAGATGATGATTCCTCTGAACAAAAAAACATCAAATTGAGAAAACCATGAACGAACAATTTGGCCATCTTTTCTTCCATCAGATCATGAAAATTGGATATTTTTAGCATCAATCTTGGACTGTGTGCCTTGTTCTTGAGTTGTGATAATGGCCTTTAACACACTAACTAGGTTATTGTTATCACTTTGCAATTGTTGGAGTGCACCATCGCATTCATTCTAAGCATTTTGGAGTTCTTGATGCAAAAGCTCCAACTATTGCACACACATTACCCCATGTAGGGGTGATGTACCAAAATCCTCGGTGTTATGGGTAGGTTCCATGGCCTTATACCCACAAATGCATGTATGAAGAAATAGAAACAGAAACAAAATCTCACAAAAGCATAAATAGAATAGATAGAGACAAGAGACTTGACACTAGATTGGGTACAATCTCCCCCCACATACTCTAATGGATGAGTATATCAAAGCATGTGTATTTATAGGTAATTTGCATTACATCCTAGTAAGTAGAAGATACATGAGGGTAGCGCTTTGAAAAGCGTGCTTTTTTATGAAAATATGTATTATTTACAAAATTGTAGTCTACTATTTTTACCAAAATGCTAAAGCGATACATTATTTTTACAAAAATAAATAAAATAATATCTTCTAAATATTCTTCTAAATATGTCCAAAAATATTTGAATAATTTCACAATCATTCACACCCTCATGAGTCTTCACTTGCTAAATCAAAATACAAATCACATTAAAATCCTCAAAACATTAAAATCCATATAACATTCCATTATTCCATAACATATAACATCTTAGGTATTCCGATGGGATTCGATGTTTTGATGCTGCAAGGATGGAGCTCGGCTCTCTCTAAGATCCAAAGCAAGCTAGTATACCAAGAAGGTATGCAAATTAATTTGGCTAGTCATGCTAAAGTGATTAACACATTCCTTCTCTCTTCGATGCTTTACTTTATCTCCTGCTAGAGACCAAAAGACCAAGAGATCTTCAAACTAGACAATATTTGCAGGAACTTCCTCTGGATAGGCCACCCTAATAGAAGGGCTATCTACAAAGTTAAATGGACTATTTGCATTAGTCAAAAGGATCGAGGTGGTTTGGGAATTCTAGGCCTTAAAGGAATGGCCAATAAGTTATTGGAAAAATGATTAATTAAAGAGTGGATCAAGAGTAATGCCTCTTGGGCCAAGCTTATTTTTAGAAATAGGAGTGCTCTTAAGCTTTTGGCTCCCAGGGTGAAAGGGTCTTGGCCTTCTCACCATATTTCTCTCCCCATTTCCGATCACTCCCAAAGGATCGATCTTGGTTTGTTCTCTATGGAAGAGTTGGAACAAGGTAAAATAGTTTACATGTGAGGCTCAATAGGAAGTGTTGTCTAGATTGGTTAAGCTAGACGTGGGACTTTAAGTTCGAATCCCTTTGGCACCCCCTCGTTGAGATAAAGAAGTTTGTGCTTATGTGGGAAATCCTACATCGTGGTATCTAGACCATTATCAAAGATAATAAAATTTGTGGGGTCCCCCCATGGTTCAAATGATGCCTTCATGGCCTAGAATAATTGGGACACCTTTTCAATTTGTGCCCCAAATCAATTTAGGTCTTGTAGGCCCTTGAGAGAATCATGCTTTTACAAGGACAAATTAACTAGAGGCATTCTTTTCTTGGTGAAGCAATCGAATGTTCCTTAGCACTGTGTGTTGGAGTTAGATCTGTGCGGAAGCACACGAGCAGCACAAGGAAGAAGAAGAAGCTTGGAGCACAACACACAATACTAAATGTATTACTACTAGAATGTACAAAGATAAGTAGCCCATTAGGGCAATAGGTGTATATACAAGCCGAGGGAAAAAACCTCCTAAAGAGGGAAAAAGTTGCCCCGGCGGTCCTAGAGCGTTCACACATCACTACCTAAATATATCAACAAATCCCCCCTAGGAGTGATGCGGTGAATAAGGAGTTGGCACTCATGTATAAGGAAGTTCCAAGCTATGTGGAAATTCATCCACAAAAGGAAGTAAGCCAAAAGCTTTGTAGAAAGCTTCAAACTTCTTCCTAGGCAGAGCCTTCATGAAAAGGTCTACAATGTTCTCCTACATGGGCACATATGCCAAGCTGATCTCCCCAATAGAGAACCTCTCCCTAACATAATGATAATGCACCGCAATGTGCTTAATGCGAGCATGGAACATAGAGTTCCTTGCAACTACCAATGCGTTCTGACTAGCAGTGAAGATGGTGGTGGTAGAAGACTAACCAACACCCAAATCAACCATAAGGGTTTTGAGCCACACATAATCAACAATAGATGTGAAAGCTGCCCTATACTCAGCCTCACAACTGGAAGTGGCCACAATAGGCTGCTTCGTGCTCAACCAAGATATACATGAGCTACCAAGCATGAAGAAAAAACCAAGAGTGGACACACGAGTGTCATAACAACCACCCAGTCATAGTCAGAAAAAACATGCAAATCTGGTGGTAGTGATCCCCCCTTGGGATAAAACAACCCAAGTAGCCAAAAATCAAAGAGGAGGCTATGGTAGATGTGGAGGAAGATGTTGGGGACAGAATCAATCCTACAACACTACTTAGTACAATTATGCATATGACACACAGAATGAAAGTTATTCATCATTGATGATGAATTAAATCAACACATCAAATAAAGAAGACCTAAAGGTATTTTACGTTGACTCTCCATGTTCTAATCATTTGTTAGGAAACATAGAATTGATGTCAGAATTGGAAAAAGTCATTTCTAGTCATACAGTTCAAACACGTGATAATACAAAATATAGTGTACATTCAATTGGAAAAGTGAAATGCAAGAGTGGAGCATTTGCTAACCAATGTTTTGTATGTTCCCACAATACCTAAAAACTTGATTAGTGTGAGATAGATAATTGAAAAAGGTTTTCAATTTAGGTTTATAAATGAAGGAGTATTTGTTGAAGATCCAAAGAATGGATATAATCAGATTGTTTTTGGTAAGAAAGAAGGTAGAATTTTCAAGCTTTTCTCACACATGGTGAAGGAGTGATTACAGAACTTGATCTCTAGCATAAGAGATTAGGTCACTTCAACGAAAGAGGAATTAAAGGTATGGTTGCAAATCTGTCTATACTAGGACTATCAAATGTGTAGAGTCAACATATGATTTAGAAATGTGAAGCATGTCCAATGGGAAAAGCACATAGGTTACCATTTCTAAAGAAAGGATTCAAACATGATGGAGAACTAGAGCTCATTCATACAGATATATGGGTACCAACAAAAGAAAGATATATCAATGGCTCAAGGAATTGTGTTTTGTTCATTGATGATGGTACAAGATGGATAATTTTGTATGTTTTGAAGGAAAGATCAGAAGTGGTTGGAGCTTTCAAGCATTTTCATGCATATGTAGAGAGAGTCACATGTCAAAAGCTCAAGAGATTGGGGTCTGATGGAGTGGGAGAATAATTCTCCAAAGAGTTCAATGATTATCTTTGGAATGCAAGTATTAAGAGAGAAATAACCTATAGGTATACACCACAACAAAATGATGTAGCAAAAAGAAGAAACAACACTTTGGTTGAGTTTGCTAGAGCTATGCTCAAGGAGAAGAATTGTCCAAATTATCTTTAGGTTGAGGCTCTAAATGCAACTACATATCTTGTGAATAGATGACCATGAACAACTCTAAATGGAATGACTCCATACGAAGCTTCGTGGGGTAAGAAACCAATACTAGATCATTGTAAAGTATTTGAATCAATTGCATATGCTTATGTGCCATCACAACTTAGACATAAACTTGAACCAAAACTAGACAAATACGTGTTCATTGGTTATGATGAAAAGCAAATGGGTTACTGGTTGTGGAATCCTCTAACCAAACAATTTCTTGTTTCTAGAGATGTTACATTTGATGAACAAAAAAATTGTTATGTAGATCAAATTCATACAGTTGAAGAATTTGAAGAAGTCATAAGAAGATATGAGAAAGGAAAATCAAGAGTGGAGGTGAATGAAGATGAAGAGTATATGCATGCAACTACATCTAGAAGTGGATAATTAAGAATAAATGAATAAGTTCATATATTTAATGAAGAGGTGTATCTAGACACACATAAAGAATGTGAACCAAGGAGAGGTCAAGTAGGACAAGAAGGCAATCAGAAAGGTATTCTTATGATACTTCTTACATAACTCAGAAGAACTATGCATATGTGGTCAAAGATGATGAAGAACCTCAGAATGATGATGAAGCAAAAGGTAAGAAGCAATGAAGGAAGAACTCAATGCACTAGAGGAGAACAAGACTTGGGAACTTGTTTCTAAACCAAATGCTAAGATGGTAATTGGAAATAAATGGGTTTATAAAGTGAAGAAGCTTGTAGATGGAAGTATCGCCAGATAAAAAGCCACACTGGTGGTGAAAGGCTATGCTCAAACTTATGGCATAGATAACAAAGAAAGAACATACAGTAGCATTATCATAAAACTAAAGTTGAGTACAAAGGACTTGTAGAAGCAGCTAAGGAGGTCATATGGATGCAGACATTGTTCAAAAGCTTGGGCATTAATCAAAGTATACCTACAATACATGGAGATAACATGACTTCACTTTATCTCATAGTAAATCTAGTATTTCATGCAAGAGCAAAACATATAGAGTTATAGTATCATTTCTTGAGAGAAAAGATACTCGAGAAAGAAATTGAAGTGGAGTACATTTCTACAAAGGATCAGATAGCAGATATAATGACAAAGAGCTTGGATGGTGTGAAGACTAGCAGATTCAAAAGTATGGCATGAGTAAAAGAAAAGAAGAAGATATGAAGAAACAAAGAATATCAATTAGTGATTGAGGGGAAGTTGATGGAGAACCAATCACAAATTGGACATAAAGTTGAAGGTCAAATTCTTAGAAAAAAAGCATATGCCTATGTGAAGGGACAATTTCACACATGTACCATATTTGTAAAGTTAGACTTAACTTTAGTTCTAGAATTTTCAAAAGTCACGAGATTGAGAAAATCTATATAGGTTAGTTTGTATCAACAAATTTAGAGAGAGAAAGAATGTGAGAAAGGGAGATTTTGTATGACTAAGAAATATTCGGCCTTCTCTGAGTGAGAAAGCACCTATAAGTTTTTTAGTTTCCATAGCTATTAGAAGAATTAATAGAATTTTTGTGTATGAGACTCTCTCCTCCATCTCCATGATTGTCTATCATGGTAATGACTTCAAATTTTCAAGTTTTTCAAGAAACTCGATGCCTATCATCGAGTTTGAGCTGATAAGTCCTTGTTCCATTCTTTGAGTTTTATCTTTTGTTGAATCTCCTTAAAATCATAAGGTTTTTGATGCAACTCAATGCTTGGCATCAAATTTCAATGTAAAGTGAATGCTTAGCATCGAATTCCAACATAAAAGTGGTTTTCTTCATACCTGTGTTCAAGGGGGTATTTTAGTTGCTCAAAAGTGGCCAAAACCACACCAATTCGATGCCTGGTATCGGATTCTTGGTGCAAGTTGATAGCAAGTTGAAAACTTTTATATTTAGACAGGCGGGTTTACCAAAACCGGCAAGATTTCCTATCTTGGTAGCTCATAGAGGGTCAACTTGTGAAGGCCATAACTTGGTGTGTAGTGCAGAGTTTTTAGCAACTAATATCTTCTTGGAAATCTGTTCTCTTCTACTTTCATCCACCAAAAGATCTTGGCAAAATCATATTTTTGCTAAGAGAAATAAGCAAAAGAGTGAAGGTATGTCATTTTAGTGACTAGAAATTTCTAAAGAAGTAAAGCTCTCAATTTTGGCTATCATTTTTCAAAGTTTGGAGAAACATTGAGTTAACGGTGACCATAGAAGTTGTCGAGTGTCACATTAATTCATTTCTTGTGATGTTTCATACATCAACAATAATAATAGAAAAGAGAATTGTAGAGTGAATGGGCATAGTGCCCTTGGGATCCCTCGTATCCCAAAAAGAAGGGATATGGTGGCTCAAAAGCATAGTAGTGATGGTGTTCATGATACGATAGGAATCCCATGTTTTAGAGGGATCTAGAGAGAAGATAAATGATGTTTTTGTTGCCCCCATGGTAGTCCACTTACTTTTCATTTTGTTATTATCCACAACAAAAATCCCATGGTGTCTAAAAAGAAGGAACTTCTTACAAGCATGAAAAAGAAAAAGAAGAAGAAGAAGACCAAAAGTCATTTATATCATTAGTTCGAAAGGAGTGAATGAATTCTTTTTTTTTTTTTTGCAATCTAAAATATATCGAGAGACTAGAGAATCTAAGATTACAAAGAGAATCAAATCGATTTCAAGAGCTCTGTATGCTTCAGACAAGAACACAAAAAAATCATGAAAGAAAACTGTGCTATGCATTATGTTTGATTCAAAGGAAGAGAGTTACCCACAGCCAATTGTAGTTTTTTTTTTTAAATAAAGAAAGTTCGGCCTTGGCCTACTCTCTTGGACTTGTATTAATTGAAAGAAAAGGAAAGTACAAGTGGAGGGGACTAGTGCCCATGGGATCCCTTGAATCTCATAGAGCAGGGGTAGCTTTTACAGAGTTTAGATGGCAGTATAAAAAAGGTTGATCACCCTCTCATCGCCCTCGTGCAAGGTCCACTTGGGTTTGAGCTTGTTGTTGATCAGAAGGAGCACTTGATTATGCCTAAGGGGGGGGCGGTGGGATCGCTTATAATTAGCGATTCTTTTACGGAAGAGAAACAAGGATTTCTCAATGGACCACTCTTTGGAGAAATCACCAAAGTTATAAACACATCTTTCCCACCATATCTTCCTCAGCCGATTCTAGTTGCTTGTGGTTCTTTCTAACCTGTTTAGACTTGAATTGAATTCATTAACACGTGCTTTGAGTTGAGTGGTGTCAATAAAAAACACATATATATTTTTAATTTAAATATTCTGCGTTCTCTGTTTTGGATGAGTGAATTTGAGAAAAATGATATGATATTCTATTTATGCATCCATACGATGGTACATATGATATTGTATTTTTATGCTATATATGGTCCAGCGGTAGAGACATTGTTTATAGGCTTGCGAGAAAAAGTGGATGGAAAAACTCTCAGAACTTTCAAAAGCGTTATTTTGCAAACTTCTAGATGAAGAGAACTTTCAAAAGTGTTCTTTTGGAACAATGTGGAAGCAGTCAACGAGGTTCTATGTGTCATAATTGCTGTCATATAATGACCGCAAGATCCTCTATTATATCTCTCACACACATACACACACACACACACACACATATATATATATATATATATATATATATATATATATATATATATATATATATATATATCACTACTATAGGGGGACCTGTAGAAGAAACATTATTCTGCAATGATGCAGCATTATTCGTTTGGGATCCCATTATCCTTCTATATTCTCTAAATAATAAATTAAATTTTTGAAGTATACATCGTTTGTGAGCATATCATCCCACTATCATATACTAGAAAGCTAAAGAACTTGCATATGAAAGATCTCCAATGATGATAGGTTATGGATAAATCATACTATTATATAATTGTGGAGCTATTTTCATGGGTGAAGGTCAAGACTCTGGAATTCCATTGACAAATCCATGGAGGCCCCTTATGTTTTATTCAAGAACGCTTGGGTCTTTTATTTCAATTGAATCGTCAGAAGGTTAGGTGTTTTTTCTTCTAAGATGAGGATTCTTAATCTTTGAAGAACTATTCAGGTCAAGACCCGTTGAGGGTGTACGTACAAGTCTAGCGCTGCTGAAATACGATACCATGTGCTTTTTTGAATCCACACTCACCAAACTTAGAGGTATTGAGAGATCATTCACTAGACTAGTCTCCAAGAGGTTTTTCAACCATTTTTCAATTGAAGGTGGCTACTTACAGGCATCTCAAAGGAGATGAACAAGAGAATAAGAAGAGACAGAGAGAGAGAGAGAGAGATGGGACAACCAACTAAAGATGAAGAGGAAGGAGAAGAAGAAAGGGGACACACTACCACACAAGGATTCATAATAGTTACAATAGATAAATAATTGCACAAATATGGAACAAAACAGGCATAGGAACACTGAAGCAATTTCATTCTACAGTGCTTAGGTAATGAGATGGTGAGTTTCTCATAAGAGGAAATTCGGCATAGGCCTAGTCTCCCTAACTTGAACTAATAATAATAGAAAATAAAATTGTAGAGTGAAGGGGCATAGTACCCTTGGGATCCCTTTTATCTCAAAAAGCAGGGATACGATGGCTCAAAGGCACAGTAGTGCTGATGTTCATGATACGATAGGAAGCCCATGGTTTAGAGGGATTTACAGAGAACATAAATGATGTTTTTTTTTTTGCCCCCATGGCGGTCCACTTATTTTTCATTTTGTTATTATCCATGAAAAAAATCCTATGGTGTCGAAAAGGATATAATTTCTTACAAGTATATATTCTATGCATAATTGGGCAAGGGATATGGATTATGGGCTTATGAATGGGTCTCGACGTGATGGTGGAAGATCCGATGGGGACTTTGATGACAATTTGAAGGAAGAAGAAGAAGCAGCCAAAAATCAATCGATATCTTTTAAAAGAAGAAGAAACCTCAAAGTAAGCCTAAAAGCCGTTGAGGATTCCTTTTCCTTTGAATACAACATTTTGATATGATATTTTTGCACGAGCTTAGCCCAACGACCCTCAAAAGGTCTCTAGCTGACTCCCACAGAAAAGAAACCTAAAAAAGAAAAAAAGCAAAAAAGCTTAACTCAACGACTTTTTTTCCTCAACTTTTTGCATACAGTTGAAGTGTTCATTTGATCATTTCAGTTGAATCCAACCCAATGACATGCATATGTGAGACGACCATTGACCAACATTTTGGCATTATTTGCATGTGCAAGTTATTCATTGCTTGTTAGGTCGGTATGACATCAAACTTCTATACACTAAAAAAGCTATTCATAGAAGTTATTACCATACCGACCTTGCATGCAGAAGGCATCAGGAAACTCATCAAGGCTAGTTTGGACCTAAAATCCAACATTTTAGAAACTTGTAAGGACCATTCAATGGCCCATGGAAAAGATATATTTTGTAGCTGGCCGATGGAAAAGATCGAAAAAGATATAAAAATAGAGCTGGTGATGGTGGAAGGTTCGCTGGGGACTTTTATATTAATGCAAGGCATGAAGAAGAAGAAGAAGAAGCCCAAAAGTCATTTATATCATTAGCTTTGAGGGAGGCCATGTGAAGCTCAGAAGAAAAGATTTCCCCACATGTGAAGCTCAGAAGAAAAGATTTCCCCACATGTGAAGCTCAGAAGAAAAGATTTCCCCACATAATGCAAGGCAACAAGTTGAAGAGGAAGAGGAAGTTGAAAGCAGTGAATGAATTCTTTTTTTTTTTTTTTTAAGAGAATCAAATCGATTTCAAGAGAGATTATATGGGGCCTGCAAAAGCTCTATATGCTCCAGCCATATCATATGATAGGAATGTACAGTCATATCATTGCAAGTTATTGTTTTATACCTTTGCCTTGAAACTGGAACTAGGAGAGACTCAGATCATTGTTTGTCTTGCTGCGTGTTTGATGCCTTGGCCAAAGTGTGTTTGATGCCAATGGGTGCTATGCCCGTTCATTTGTATTTTTGTTTTCTTTTATTTTAATCAAAGTACGGGAGAGTAGGCTAATGTCTAGCTTCCTTATTTTAATCAAAGTAGGGGAGAGTAGGCTAATGTCTAGCTTCCTTTTTCGACAAAAAACAGAACAGTCGCAACTATCGTGAGCAAATGGTTGATAATCGCAACTAGCTGGCCAATGGAAAAGATAAAAGAAGATGTAAAAAAAGAGCTGGTGATGGTGCAAGATTTGCTGGGGAATTTTATATTAATGCAAGGCATCAAGAAGAAGAAGAAGCAGCCCAAAAGTCAGTTACATCATCAGCTTTGAGGGAGGAAACTCAGAAGAAGAGATTTCACCACATAATGAAGAGGAAGATCACGAAAGTCAAAGCCAAATTTAGAATCGTAAGTCGAATCACTTCATTGCAACTTGAATCCATTAAGTTATGTCCCTTGTACGTTTGATCGAAAGCAGCGCTTTTTTTTTTTCTTTTGCAATCTAAAAAATATCGAGAGACAAAACAATTTAAGAATACAAAGAGAATCAAGTCGATTTCAAGAGCTCTATATGCTCCAGTCAAGAACACAAAAAAACCATGAAAGAAAACCATTCTATGCATTATGTTTGATTCTAAGGAAGGGAGTCACCCACAGCCAATTGTAGTTGCTTGTGGTTCTTTCGAACCTGTTTAGACTTGAATTGAATTCATTAACACGTGCTTTGAATTGGATGTTCTCAATAAAAAACACTTAAGTATTTTTCCTTCAAATATTCTCCATTCTCTGTTTTGTATGAGTGAATTTGTGAATATTGATATGATATTGTATTTTTTTTAAGAGAATCAAATCGATTTCAAGAGAGATTATATGGGGCCTGCAAAAGCTCTATATGCTCCAGCCATATCATATCCTCCTCATTTGCTTATTGACCTTGGTTGTTAGTTGATCCCTAGTGGTCAAATCTTCCACTTGTTAGGTATTCCAATGGAATTCAATGTTTTGATGGGGCAACGATGGAACTTGGCTCTCTCTAAGATCCAAAGCAACCTAGCATACCTAAAAAAGTATGCAAATTAATCTAACTGGTGATGCCATGGTGATTAACACATTCCTTCTCTCTTCGATGTTTTAGTTTCTCTCCTAGTCGAGACCAAAAGACCAAGAAATCTTAAAATTGGAGAGAATTTGTAGGGAACGTCCTCTAGACATGTGACCCTAGTAGAAGGGGTATCCCTAAAATTAAATGGACTTTTTGCATTAGCCAAACGGATCAAGGTGGTTTGGGAATTTTAGACCTTGAAGGAATGGCCAATATGGTAGTGGCAAAATGGTTAATTAAAGCATGGATCAATAGTGATACCCATTCGGCCAAGCTTATTTTTAGAAACAAGAGTGCTCTTAAGCTTGTGGGCCTCCTAGGGTGGAAGGATCTTGGCGTTCTTACCATATTGTTTTCCCCATTTCCTGTCACTCCCAAAGGCTCGAGCTTGGTTTGTTCTCTATGGAAGAGTTGGAACAAGGTTCAAAAATTTATCAAAATAAATGAAGATTGGAAGTTGGTGGTGAGTATTAGAGAAAATGATGTGATCCGGCTCCCTATCAAGGGCACCACAGGTGTGGAGTCTTCGAACCTCGAAAAAGCTAGGAAGCTTTGAAACAAAGGCTTCTATTTGAGGAAACACCTCTAGAACCAAGATACTTGTTAGTGGATTAGATTGGAGGACATTGATCTAGCCAAAAGAGTGGACTATGAAGAATGTTTTCTGTTGTATAGCATATTCAATGCTTAGGAACACTTGAGGAATCACCTCCTCATTGATCAGGACTCTTCTCACCATGAGGGTGTGAGATGGCACAGTGGCAATAGCCTTGATAAGGTTCTAAGATTGAAGAAGGATGTGGAATTTCATGTCATGCTCATTGTGGCAAATCCTACATCATGGTATCTGGACCAATGTAAAAGCTAATAAAATTTGTAGGGTCCCCTCGTGGTTCAAATTATTCCTCCCTAGCATGGAAGAATTGGGACACCTTTTCTATTCGTGCCCCAAATCAATATGGGTCCGGCATGCCCTTGAGAGAATCATGCTTTTATAGGGACACATTAACTAAAATAATGCTTTTCTCGGTGAAAAAATCGGATCTTCCTTAGCATTATGGAATGCTATAAAAGGGGATATTTTATGGAAAATATGGAAAGAGAGGTGTGCAACAAATTTTTGAAGCACTCATAAAGAATGGTCGACCAAAAAAATCTCTTTTTCTTTTAGCCAAAGAAGTTTCAAATTGTAAGAAGCCCCCGCTCTTTAGACATCATAGAGTATTCTTCTTAGAGAACAACAAGGTCAAAACCAAGTGGGCCCCACATCACAGTGACAAAAGACTGATCAAATTTCTTTGTAAAAGTCTTTATTAATCTATAAGCAGCCCTTACTTTGTGGGATATGGGGAGTCCCATGGATGCTAGACCGATTCACTTGTCAAACTAAATATTCTATTAATTATATCTTGAAAGAGTAGGATCTACCGAACATATTGAAATAAAATAAGCATTTCAAGTCCCAATTTTTGGAGTAAAATGCATGATTAATTTGCGTATTAAATACCATTATTTCTACAACTCTAGATTTAGATCAGGAATTTCTTGGTAAGATTTTTCCTTTAGAATGTCTAAGTCAAGAAAGCTATTCGGAGATAACGTTTTTCTCTGTATAATTAAATAAAACAAGATTATTTGCATAGGTTATGATGAAGAGTGGGTAGATGATAGAATAAACAAAACCTATGCACCTGAAGACCTAGTTTGCACTCTATTGTCCCCTCCATGAGCATAGCAACATGGATGTGCTAACATTAGGAGAACTCATTGTTCTCTCTCTCTCTCTCTCTCGCTCGCTCGCTTCCCACTCAAGTTCATGCAATGCTATAAAAAAACTACATTATTTGGAAAATAATATAACTTAATCTAGGGTTATAAAAAAAGTTTAAACTAGTTGTAATCTAGCTTACTAGTTGCAACCAAATGTAAGCGCTGTTTTGTGAGATACAGGGGGCACTATGGGTACTATGCCCATTCATATGTAGAGTTGTACTTTCAAAGTTAAACCTTGGGGGAGTAGGTGCCTACTAAACCTCTTTTAAAACAAAAGAAAAAAAACTTCGATAACATGCTCAGAAATAAGGAGTTGAAGAAGTATATTGTCACCAACTCAACATTGTAGTAGTGGCTCACTGAAGCATTCGTAGATTGGAGTCTTTTTGTGTCTCTCTCGGTTCTCTTGTGGTCACTATCCATCTATTGTGCCGAGGCTGGGAAAGAAAGTTTATATAATTTGATTCAGTTACCCAGTAAGGAAAAGGATCATTCCATGGATAACTTACAAGGTGTGTTTTGAAAGGTGATAAAAATTTTATTTATTTAATTATTTTCAATCGGTACTTCCGTATGATCACATTGCACAAGGTAGTTGAGAAAAATAATACCTCTCCCGCATAGCATATATTGAACTATATAATCTTTTTGTTGAGAGCATAAGAGGAAGATATGGCTTCGAATTTCCTTAGGGAATGTGATCAGAAGTAAGTATCAATGGAAAATATATAGAGAATGTCACCTAATAAAATTATTCATGGAAAGTTCCTTCTTGTTAGTTAATAAAGAGGATCAAAGAACATAAAAGATCTTCTCCCATTTTCGCACACCTTGACATGTAGGAAAAGAAGATAGATTAAAAAATAGACATAATTGGGCACAACATACAACCACAAAGAGTGCCCAAAGGGTCTATGTTTGAAAGGTGCACAATACACAATTCTATGATGATGGACTTGTTGGAAAACTCACACTCACATAAACATAGAAGAAGAGATGGATTAGGATACTAGTAAATAAAATTGATTAATATACCAATAGTTACGAGAAAAGTCGCTACAATGGCCCGTTGTAATAGCTCCACCAAAAAGGAGATGAATAAGAGAACAAGGAGAGAGAGAGAGAGAGAGAGAGATGGGACAACCAACTAAAGATGAAGAGGAAGGAAAAGTATAAAGTAGGGGTCGCACTACCACATAAGGATTCACAATAGATACAATAGATAAATAATTACACAAATATGGAACAAAACATGCATAGGAAGACTCAAGCAATTCCATGCTATAGTGCTTAGCTAATGAGCTGTTTTTCAAGTAGGAAATCTGGCAAAGGCCTAGTCTCCCTAGCCTGAATTAATCATAATAGAAAAGAGAATTGTAGAGTGAAGGGGCATAATGCCCTTGGGATTCCTCTTATCCCAAAAAGTAGGGGTAGGACGGCTCAAAGGTACAATAGTGCTGATGTTGAAGATACGATAGGAAGGCCATGTCTTAGAGGGATTTACAAAGAAGATAAATTATGTTTTTGTTGCCTTCATGGGCGATCCACTTAGTTTTCATTTTGTTATTATCCACGACAAAAATCCTATGGTGTCGAAAAAGAGGGAGCTTCTTACAAGTATATTTCTATGGCTAATTCGGCAAGGGATCTTGATTGTGGGGTTTAGAATGGGTCTCAATGTGCGGGTGGAAGATCGCCTAAAAGTAAGTCTGAAAGCCGTTGAGGATTCCATGTAAAGCTCACAAGCCTACAAGCCGTTGAGGATTGCTTTTTCTTTAAATACAACATTTTGATATGATATCTTTGCACGAGCTTAGCCCAATGACCCTCAAAAAGTCTCTAGCTGACTCCCACAAGGAAAAAAAAAAACGTTATACATTCAGCTTAACTCAACGATTTTTTTTTTTTCAAGTTTTTTCATACAGCCAAATGATTTTCGCGAACAAAATTGAAGTGTTCAAATGATCAATGTGAATCCAACCCTGTGAGCAATTGACAATGCATATGTGAGACAACGATTGACCAATACTTTGGCATTATTTGTATGTGGAAATTGTTGTTTGCTCGATAGGAACTTTACATGGAGCCTTGGGCATCAAACTTCTGTACACAAGAAAAGCTATTCATAGAATTTATTACCATACCGACCTTGCATGCAGAAGACATCAAGAGATTCATCAAGTCTAGTTTTGACCTAAAATGCAACATTTTAGAAACTTGTAAACACCACTCAATGGCCATGGAGCCCACCCTAAATTGAGAAGTATATATTTTCTAGCTGGCCAATGGAAAAGATCGAAAAAGATATAATAATAGAGCTGATGATGGTGGAAGATTCGCTGGGGACTTTTAGATTAATGCGAGGCATGAAGAAGAAGAAGAAGAAGAAGCCCAAAAGTCATTTATATCATTAGCTTTGAGGGAGGCCATGTGAAACTCAGAAGAAAAGATTTGGCCACATAATGCAAGGCAACAAGTTGAAGAGGAAGATCCCCCACAAAGATCTTATACGTCTGCTCTAAAGCAGGGAATTGTAAGTCCACTCACAAAGATATTTCTCTTATACGTTTGCTCGAAAGGAGGGAATAAAATAAATCTAAAAAATATCGAGAGACTTAAGAATTAAAGATTGCAAGGAGACAATCAACTAGATTTCAAGAGAGATTATATGGGGCCTGCAAAGCTCCATATGCCCCAGTCAAGTACACAAAAAAATCATGATATTTATGTTTGATTCAAAGGAAGAGAGTCAGCCACAGCGAATTGTAGTTGTTTAAACAGGCTCTTTGTAACCTGTTTAGACTTGAATTGAATTAATTGGCACGTGCTTTGAACTGAATGGTCTCAATCAAAAACACTTAAGTATTTTTCCTTTAAATCTTCTCCATTCTCTGTTTTGTATGATTGAATTTGTGAATATTGACATGATATTGTATTTATATGATATACATGGTATTGTATTTATGCATCATACGATGGTACATATGGTGGGATTTTATGGCACATCATATATACAATCATATCATTCCATAGAAAGCAGTTCCAAGTCCCATGTTCCAAGTCGCAAGTTATTGTTTTATACCTTTGCCACAACAAGGAAAGACTCAGCACTCCTCAAACTTGGAAGAAACTTGGAGGTGCTCATTGTTTGTCTTGCTGATTGTTTGTGCTGCATGCACATAGCACAATGCGAGAGTGTTGCATGTTCGGATTTCCTTGGCCAAAGTGTATTTGATGCCCAAATGGGCATCAAATTTAACTATATTCCTGAGAAACCCTCTAGTTTTGTATGTTCTTCCCCTACTTTCTGGGATTCGGTGGGTCTCAGGGGTGCTAGGCCCTTTTCCGCCTGTATTTTTGTTTTCTTTTATTTTAATCAAAGTACAGAAGAGTAGGCTAATGCCGAACTTCCTTTTCCGACAAAAAAAACTATACTCCCGAGTCGCAACTATCGTGAGCAAATGGTTGATAGTCGCAACTATCGTGAGTCGCAACTATACTAAATCCCTTCGGCTATGGAGGGTCCTTGGTTGTACTCTGGAGCTCCAAGGACAAATCAATTGGAAGCAAGCCCTCATTGGTGAAGCGATCAGTTGCTCTACGGCGTTGTGGAATGCGATGAGGGGAGAGGTCCTTTGGAAGATTTGGTAGGAAGGATGCACTCACAACTTTGGAAATACCCCCAAGGAGTGGTCAATCTGGAAGTCCCTATTCCTTCATGGCAAAAGAATTGCTAACTCTAAGAAACCCCCCCCCCCCCCCCCTTCAAACATCACAAAAAGCTACATTATGTCAACAATAAGCTTAAAACCAAGTGGGCTCTGCATGATGGGGATGCAAGGATTATCAACCTCCTCTATGAATTCATGTAAGCTTTGTAAGCTCTACCACGAAGGTATGACTTCTTGACGTGTTAATGTTGCCCCTGCATTGTGGGACTTGGGGGGTCCCGTGGGCACTAGTCCTATTCATTTCTATTCTTTTTTTATTTAATTAAAGTCAGGGAGAGTAGGGATTGCCGAACTCCCTTTTATTAGAAAAAACTATACTAATCGAGGTCGGTTGATAGTCGGTTCATCACTTGTGTAGTGGAATTCAAGGCTGCCTGTTTCAGCGCAGCTTGAAAACCTCATGGTGAATCATCCTTCTAGCATGCTGAATCCTATGAGAATCTCTGCTATCTTTATAGAAGATATACCATATAATATACATATATACGTATTAAAATGACACGCTAATTAGCAACGTCTGCCTCTGATTTGACAATAAGTAAAATAAACACATATATTTGATAGGAAATATGGTGCGTAAATGCCCATCAAATTTAGGCCCTATACGTGACTCTCGAGTATAGAGCCAAAATAACAGCATAAGGTTATCGTGACTCCACTCTTCATGGCCAAGGACTCGCTCTAACCCCATCCAAGTTGGCAGTTCATTTTCAAAGAGATCCAGTAAACACTCTACATGGCCAATGATAGTCAAAAACTATAATCTTCCTCCTTATCTAAGCATTAGAAATAACATTTAATGCTTTCACTTTTAAGTTCTAGGAAATGGTAATTCAAAGGCATAAATGTATATCTTGCCCCTCTTATCCATCATCTTCAAGGGATATCGAGAGGTATTGTTATCATTGATATATCTAAACCTATTGGCCAAATGCAAGGTATTATTTGAGAATTTCTGTATGGACTGTATTCGATCTCCGAAGTTTTGGTTTTTTATTTAGTTAATAATATGATTTGTTTTCATATATTTGCCCCATTATCTATATTCTGCTTATTATGTATCTTAGTTTGTCCATGAATGGAAAATTTCTACCCAGGATACAAACCTTGTCCATACATCTCAGAAAGTAATTATTATGGCGAATGCATGAGATTAATTTATAGTAACATCTCAAAAAGTAATATGCTCTTTTCTTGATAACCAATCCTTCTAGTGTAAAAGATACGCAATAGAGCTATTGGAAGGATTGAGAAACGTGAGTGTCCAGCACCAATGACATCAATGAACTGGTATTCCAAATGGAAAAAAGAGGTCATAGTTATCCTGAATAAGATATCTTTGATGATGTTGAATATTAAGGGAACTAGAACTTAACAATGTGACGCGATTCCGAGAACATAGGAAATAGCTACACTATAGGATAGGCAAAAAGGAAATTGGCAAAAGATAACTTGCTTTGCTATTTTCATTGAATCAAAATCTATCCGAGCTAACATGGAGGTGGATTATACCTTTTAATGTACTAAAATGTGTACCAAATCTAATGGTGGAGGTGAGAATTTCTGAAGTACATCTTATTGCATTGTGAATAATTTATGCATATGGTTGTTCCATGCTCATATCAAACTATTTCATACTTAAATGCACAATTCTAATTATTATCTAGAAGTTCACACATGCAAGAATGCACATAGGTTGGATGTGGGGGATAGCAATAACCCAGTGTAGTGTTTTCTAGCTAAGGGGCTATTTGCATGTGTTCTAGGGTTCAAGACCCTTTGATTTACTATAGAAACCCTTGGGAAACCTTTGGAGAATCTATGGGTTTTATTGATAACCCTTGGGATTTTAGTTCGATTGAATGATTTGAACCCTAATTTTTATCCAAATATAAGGAGCATTAGAATTTCAAGAATATAAGTCATGATCCCTTGACAGTGTATGAACAAGTCTAAAGCTTCTCACTTAAGAAACCTTGTATTGTTTCAAGTTATATCGTGTGATTCCATGTGTGAGCCTATGTGACAAATTGACTTAGAAACTTATGTGAAGAACCCTACTTGGGAAACCATGTGAGTTGGACACATGGCTGTTAGTGCAAGTACCAAGCCTACACACTTGGCTAGATATAAAAAGACCTTATGTGCAAGTGATTGAAGACCCATGAGAGCCATTGCTATGGATTCTTTACTTTTTTAACATTTGTAAAAGTTTATTTAACATAGAGGAATATTTGTAGCTACCACTAAACTGGTGGAGTTTTTTAAATGAAAAAGCTATGACTTTATTCGGAGAGAATATCAGAGGAGACCTTTCAACTCTTTCCCATGTAATATTTGTAGTTTATCAAATCACACTACAGATGAGTGTTATAGGAACTTCAAGAATCAGAGAGGTAGAGGTTATTAAAGAGGTGGATATACATAGTCAAGAGGGAGATTCAACAATCATCAAGGCTACAATAACAACCACAACAACAATTACAATAACAACTACCAAGGAGGCTACAAATCAAGGAAAGCCTACAACAATGATACAAAAGAACAAGAGGATTCTCTTCTAATTATGAATATGACCTCAATGCAAGGTATGAATGATGACCATCTCTTCTACATGATGAACATCTCTTCTACATTGACTCAGGATGCTCAAAGCATGTGGCAGGCAATGTAGCTCTTCTCTCTGACCTTGAGCAACCTAAGGGAAAACATCAGGTACAAATAGGTGATGACACCAAGCACTCAGTGATCAAAGTAGAAAATGTTAAAACCTCTGATGGGAATAAAAATCCATTGAGTAAATTTCTATATGTACCTACAATCACTAAAAATTTGATGAGTGTTGGATAGATTGTGTAAAAGGGTTTGCAGGTCCGGTTCAACAAATATGGTGCATTTGTGGAGGATCCCCAACATGGATTCAAGGGAATTAGCAAAGGAGAAAAGACAGGTAGATTATTTACTTTTGAACTTGAAGATACAAGGATTGCACTTTATAGTTACAAAGACCAAACATTGTCAGAGCTTGAAATTTTGCATAAGAGATTAGGACACATTGGTGAGAGAACCTTAAAGCAAATTTGTAGAGATCAATGGGTGCTTGGGATACCCAATGTATCCAATCAACACATGATCTATAAGTGTGGATCTTGTCAGTTTCGAAAATCTCACAAGTTACCCTTCTCAAAGAAAGGCTACATGCATGAGGACTACTTGGAGCTTGTCCATAGAGATGTATGGGGACCAAGTAAGGATCCCTCAATTTTTGGATCAAGGTATTATGTATCTTTCATTGATGATTTTAGTAGGTGGACTATCTTATACTTTATGAAGCATAAAGATGAAGTATTCAGTTGCTTTAAGAAGTATCTAGCACTTGTGGAAAATCGAACAGGAAGAAGCCTAAAAAGATTAAGGTTAGATGGACGAGGTGAGTACTTCTCAAATGAGTTTAAAGCCTTCTTGCAGGATAGAGGAATCAAAAGGGAAATCACGACAAGGTATACCCAGAGCAAAATGGGGTGGTAGAAAGGAGAAATAGACTAATTGTTGAAACATCTAGGTCAATGCTAAATGAGAGAAAACTACCTAATTATTTGTGGGTAGAAAGTGTATCTACTGCTAGTTATCTTGTTAATAGGCTACTGTCAAAATGTCTTGATAGAATGACCCCATATGAAGCGTGGCATGGTAGAAGACCTTCACTTGATCATTGTAGGATCATTGGATGTGTTGCTTATGTGCATATACCATCTCAAATTAGAGGTAAGCTAGACCCTAAGGCAGAGAAGTGCATCTTCATAGTGTATGACTTGAATTAGAAAGGATACAGGTTTTACAAAACTTCCAACAAGGGATTTATGCTCAGTAGAGATGTTTTCTTTCATGAGAATGATTCTTGGATTGAAAGTGAATGCAGGAAAGTAAAATTGCCTTATGACTTGGAAGAGGAGTTTCCAAGCCTCACCAAGGAGGAGCCAAACCAAATTGAAGACATCAAATCAGATGATGAGGACATCATCAACCTAGAGGAGTTTAGGGCATGGAATTCCAAAGGCAAACTCAAGATGAAAAAGTTGGAGGATATATCTGAATCATACAACCAAGCAATCAAAAGATCATAAAGGGAGAGCAAGAAGCCAATTAGATATGGGTATGACACTTCTTTAGTTACTAAAACATTCTATTTATATTGCAAAAGATTTGTCACTTGAAGAGCCATCATCATATGAAGAGGCAAAGAACAAGAGTGAATGGAAGGAATCTATGGATGAAGAAATTCAAACACTCAAGGAGAATGATACTTGGGAGCTAGTACCAAAGAAGGAGGCTATGAAGGTAATTGGTTCTAGATGGATCTACAAGATCAAGAGAAATTCTGGTGGAATATGCAGGTAGCTTAGCGTTTTTCACAAACTCAAGGAGTTGATGAAGAATTAACCTTCTTACTTGTGGCCAAAATGCCAACCATCAGGGTATTGGTAAGTGTGGCTGCATCTAAGAATTGAAATGTGTACCAATTGGATGTAAAAAATGCATTTCTAAATGGATGGATTTCAGAGGAGGTGTACATGTCTCAACCTCCTCGTTATGAGGACCCAATCAAGGTAACATATGTGTGTAAATTGAACAAAGCTCTTATGGATTAAAGCAGGCACCTAGAGCATGGAACCATAGGTTGACTACATACCTTCAGGATCAAGGATTCATCATGAGTAAAGCAAATACTTCTCTGTTTGTTAAGAGAAGTGATTCAGAGGTGTGTATCTATTTGTGTATGTTGATGATATCATACTTACAGGTAATGATGCTAAGGGCATCAAGCAGATCAAGAATCAAATGATGCAGGAGTTCAAAATCATTGATCTTGGATCTTTAAAGTATTTTCTTGGAGTTGAGCTAGTCTATACTAACTCTAGCATTTACATTACTCAAAGAAAGTATGTACAGGATATGTTGAAGAAATTTCAATTGCAGGATGCCAAGGTAGCAAGCACGCCTATGGAGGTGAACCAAAAATTAAGTGCTCATGAAGGTGATGTGCTTGGAAATATTGCACGATACCAAAGCATAGTGGGAAGCTTAAATTATGCTACATTGACAAGAATCGATATTGCTTATGGAGTAAGTGCCTTAAGTCAATTTATGCACAAACCTAGAGTACCTCATTTGGAAGCTGCGAAGGGAATATACTCAGATGCAGATTGGGTAGGTTGCAAAGATGATACAAGGAGTACCTCAGGTCATCTATCTTTTGCAGGTGAGAAGCCTATATCATGCTCTTCCAAGAAGCAACCTACTATTATGTTATCTTCAATAGAGGTAGAATATAGAGGATTGGAAAATGCTACTCAAGATGCCATATGGATCAGATTGTTATATGCAGATTTGGGATTGCGTACTATATCTCCAATGATTTTTGGAGACAATACAAGTTCCTTACATCTTGCAGCAAATCCTATTTATCATGCTAGGACCAAGCATATAGAGGTCCACTATCATTATCTGAGAGAGAACCTATTGAGCAAAGAAATTAGGGCATATGTATCAAACTATATGCAATGTGCAGACTCATTGACCAAAGAACTTGATGGTACTAACTTTTTCACGTTTAAAGCTATGATTGGATTGCATGACATACAAGAAGATTGATGAAGAAGATGAAGCCAAGATGTTTGGCTTGAGGGGGAGCTGTTGGTGCAAGTACCAAGCCTACACACTTGGCTCGATATAAAAAGACCTTATCTGCAAGTGATTGAAGACCCATGAGTTGCTATGGATTCTTTACTTTTTTACCATTTGTAAAAGTCTATTTCACTTAGAGGAATATTTATAGCTAGCACTAAAATCATGGAGTTTGTTAAATGGAAAAGCTACGACTTCATTTGGAGAGAATATCTCCTAGATTAGAGGGTCACTTTTCTAGAGAGAGAAAAATTTGAATTGAAATTCAAATTGAAGAACAACATTATAAAAGAAAAATTCAAAATACTCCCGGACAGAGAGGACTCATTACTAAGCTTAGAGTCTATCATTGATGTAATAGAATGGTGCACTCTATAGCCTACACCTCTATCTATCATTGGGCATTGATTATCATGCCAATGATCATGTACAACATTGTCTTATAATACAATAGATCATTACTTACTTATGTTGATCTCTTTGTAATTGTCACTCAGAACAAACATTTTGTATTGCTCATATCCGAGTCATTAGTCCATCCTTTTCAATGTTCTATGGCTTATTAAAATCATATGTAAGTTTACTATGTGCTGAAAAAGTTTCAAGAAATTCTGTGTAGTGGATTGGGAGAAAATCTCATCGACGTGCTCACTAGTGATTCTCTACAGAGGTCCTAAAAAATTGGGGGTAAGGCTAAATTGATTGCTCTCTGCATAGTTATCCATTTTACAAGATTCCAATTGGAATCATTACTCTTTAAGCTAATTTTATATCTCCAAAAGGAATTTTTCTAATTCCCATTGTATTGGAAGCACTAAGCTTAACAAGCAACAGGCGTGTGAACCAAAATAGAAGCTTTTTATTAGATTGTGAAGTAAGAAGTAGTCTGTTCTAGATTAATCATTACTTGCATCATTTCCAATGTACATAGGCACTTATTTAGTGTGATTGGAAAGCTAAGAGGTCCTACAACTTTAAAGTGAAAGAGGGATGGTAGAAAGCAGGGATTTGCAGTACCTACTAATTTGTTGGAGTGTACATCCATCTTTCCCAACAATGGCAAGGCTAGATTAGATGTATATATATATGGCTAGCGTTAACTGAGAATATGCACTGTCACTCTCACAAGATGGTCATTATCTTCTAGGAGGAGTTTAGGACACTCGTATCTAGAGCCATTGTATATTTAAACATGACTTTTCACCACATGCCCTCTAGGATTTTGTGTAGATAATCTTATTTTTCAATAGTTACAATTCGATGCAAATTGTATTGCATTAGATATGAGCTTGCAAGAAGAGAAAAACATCTCCAAGCTCATTGGATAATTGTATGAATAAAGTGTAGATTTTACATGTCTCTACACTTTCGAGCACCAATATTACTAGCAGAAAAATATGATGGATCTTCTAGAATGTGTTGGTGCAATTAAAAAGCCTAATAACCTTGTTAAACTTTGAGGAGTACACACATACGTCACTCTACGTAGAGATACTCTCATAGGTACTCATGCTTGTTAATTTCCTTGTATTTATCTCGGATAAATGTAAAAGAAAAAAGTGGAGATGAGATCTCATGATATTGAGGGATTCCATTCCATGAATCCAATAGTTGAAATTTAATTCAAATCATACCTTAAATTTGGGATCACTTTTCAGTGAGCTATCTACCGAGTTAAAATTCATAAAAATGTGTATAAATACACACTTACTTGTTGGGAGAGAGATGCCTTGAGAGGGATGGAGCTACAGTATCAAGTCTAGATTGATCTCAAATCATCTAGTTGTAGTTCCCTCCAACCCCTCTATATCATATGTGCAATAGCATTCATATTTTGGTATATTGCATTGAAAGAGTTCTTCTGATCATTCTGCTTTAGTACTTTCATAAATACAATGAACTTTTTTGATAGATGTCTCTGCGTGTGAGCATTCATTTGCGATATCTTAACTTGTCATAGTTAGAGTAAAGTGTCCAGTATCCAGATATCAAATTTCATTACGTTTGGTTAAGTAAATCTCAAGATATGAGTATGAGAAGTTGACTATGTTTGCACATCTTCTAGATACTAATAAGTCAAGGTGAGCCCCTAGACTTGCTAGATTTATTTTCTGCTTATATGGTGTAAACCAAGTCACGAAATAACTTTGTTTAATTATCTGTACAATTCAATTAGATTTGTGCAAAAACTCATTTGTCAATACATACCAAGTTGTGAGTTCTATGCATAACATTCAAACCTTTGCATCCCAAAATAGAAGGTTATTCACATTCCTTGCAAATAGGAGTTATCTATTTTGATGGAAACATTTATGAATGATGTTCCAAAGGACTTGATGGTTTCTTATGCACATTTGCAAAGTTAAGGAAGTCCACTAAGCATTCATGGAGTTATGTTGGCTAGTGTAAAGCTAGCTCCTTGTAGCACCAATGCATTTGTCGACATTACTCATCACCTCCTCATAGTGGTATCAAAGTAACTAGACATCATGGGTGATTGAATCCCGTCATCCATAGAAACTTTGGATTGAAGTTATTATTAAGCTTGTTCACTCAAAACCGAAGCTTAACTTCTGGGGAGGAACCTCCATGGTTGCATATCTGGAGATGAGATGATGGAAATCCTTAGAAGCAAGGGCCAACCAACACAAAAAAAAGAGGGGAGGTTGAATACATGATGCTCAAAGGATGCTTTAGCAAGGTCATACATTCTTTAAACTTTCCTTTATTAGTTTTACTTCCACACATTAGGAGTTGCATGACATCACAAGAGATATGGAATGCTCTTGACTTATTCTTCCCATCAAGTACCAAGGCAAGGAAGATTGAATTGTAGATGGAATTCTCCACACTCACCAAGATGCCCAAGGTGAGTGTGACCACTTTTGTCACCAAGATTAAAGACATAGCAAACCAACTTGGAAGCATTGGAGAACTCATTGATGAAGAGAAAATATTAAGGAAAGTGCTCAATGGAATAAAGTAAGATGACAAATGAGAAGCCTTCAACATAGCCATCGACCTCTACATGAACAAGCAAGTTCCTAATTTGGATACCCTCATGGGAATTTTTTTTACACATGAGGCTAAGCTTATGAAGAATGGAGATAACTCAAAAAGGTAATCAATCCTCTTCCCTCTATACATATGAAAGTACAATCAAGGATAACAAAGGCAAGAACAAGAAGTCTTCTGATGAAGGTAGCACCTATCAAGCAAACTTTGCAAGTAGAGGTACAGGCTGAAGAAGAAGAGGTAGAGGAGGAAGACAAGGTAGGGGGAGAGCTGAAGGCTCATCTCCATGTGCCATATGTGGTCTAACCAATCACATTACTAAGAATTGTTTCAGGAACACTAGAAACCAATGAGGAAGAGGTTACATTAGAGGAGGCTATGGAAGCTCAAGAGGAACATTCAACTAATTCAATGGATACAATAACAATTCATACAACAAGAAAAACTACCAATGATGATATAGAGCAAGGAGAGACTACAACAAATATGTAGATGACCAAACTCAAGAGCACTCACTTCTTTTGATGAGTATAGACCCATGCTCAAATAATGTAGAAATACATACATCTCTACTCACAAATTTTGAGGATCCAAGGAGTAGGCTTGAAGTCCAAAAAGGAGATGACTCAAGGTATCTAGTTAAAAAGATAGGTAATGTGAAGACCCAAGATTCTAATATGAACATATTGAGCAAAGTCTTGTATGTGCCAAATATCATCAAGAACCTCATAAGTGTAGGGAAAAATGTTGAGAAGGGATTGCAGGTCAAATTCCCAAAGAATTGAGGATTTGTTTTGGATCCACATTAAGGATTCAAGAAGATAGCAAGAGGAGAAAAATCAAGAATATTATTCTCATTTGAACTCCAAGACACTAGAAACATTGCATTGTTCAGTTATGCTAGTCACACTCTATCAGAGTTCGAAATGTGGCACAAGAGATTAGCTCACATAGGTTTTAAGAAAATTAATAAGGATTAGATTGTACTTGGTCTACCAAATATATCCAAACAACACATGATTTACAAATGTAGTGCTTGTCGATTTGGCAAGTCCTATAGGCAACCCTTCACAAAGAAAGGCTACATACATGGAGACTTACTAGAGCTAGATCATACAAGTGTATGGGGGCCAAGCAAGGAACCTTCAATGTCTGGATCCAAGTATTATGTTTCATTCATTGATGATTGTAGAATATTTACCATATTATACTTTATGAAGCATAAAGATGAAGTGTTTTCATGTTTTAAGAAATATATAGCCCTTGTAGAAAATCAAATAGATAAGACTCTAAAGAGAATAAGGTTAGATGAATGGGTTTTGGTGCAATTAGCAAGCCTAAGTGTATTGCTAAAGCATTAGGACTAGACATACATTTAGGAAGCTTTCACCACAACCATGGACCTCTACATGGACATGCAGGTTCTTGACTTCAACACCCTCATGGAACAATTGTTCACACATCACGCAAATCCTATGAAGAATGGAGACAACTCAAAAGGTAATCAATCCTCTGCTGTCTATACAGATAAAAACAAGAGTAAAGATAACTTAGTAAAAGGTCAAAAATCTAATCATGAGGGTAGTATCTCTCAAGAAAACTTTGCAGGTAGAGGTAGAAGCTCAAGAAGAAGAGGAAGAGGAGAAACACAACGTAGTGGGAGAACTCAAAGCTCTTCTCCATGTTCCATATGTGGCCTACCTAGTCACATTACTGAAAATTGTTTCAAGAATCCTAGAAACCAAAGAGGAAGAGGTTACAATAGAGGAGGCTATGGAATCTCAAGACAAAGATTCCACAATAAGGATGGTTACAAAAACAATAATTATCAAGGAGGATAGAGAGGAAGGAGAGACTACAACAATTATGTAGATGATCAAATTCAAGAGGATTCATTACTATTGATGAACATAACCATGAAGCAAGAGCAGATGAACATGTATTCTATATAGACTCAGGTTGCTCAAATCATGTAGCAAAGAATGTAGCTCTACTCTTAGACTTAGAAGATCCAAGGAATAGACATGAAGTCCAAAGAGGAGATGATACAAGGCATCTAGTGGAGAAGATAACCAATGTGAAGAATTCAAATTGTAATATGAACTTATTTGATCAAGGTATTGTATGTGCCAACCATCACCAAAAATCTCATAAGTGTACGATAGATTGTTGAAAAAGGATTGCAGGTGAGATTCACAAAGAAGGGATCATTTGTTGAGGATCCACATCAGGGATTCAGGAGGATGGAAAAAGGAGAAAATTTATGTAGACTATTTAATTTTGAGCTCCAAGATGCTAGGAACATTGCATTGTTCATTTATGGTAGTCAAACCTTATCTGAAATGGAAATTTGGCACAAAAGGTTAGATCATATAAGTGAAAGTGCTTTAGTCTACCAAGTATCTCCAAACAACATATGATTTACAAATGTAGTGCTTGTCAATTTGGCGAGTCTCATAGACAACCATTCAAAAAGAAGGGATACATTCATGGAGTCCTATTAAAGCTAGTCCATACAAATGTATGGGGGCCAGGCAAGGAGCCATCAATCTCTAGATCCATGTAATAGCTGTCATTCTTTGATCATTGTAGTAGATGGATAATACTATATTTTATGAAGCATAAAGATAAAATCTTTTCATGCTTTAAGAAATCTCTAGCACTTGGAGAAAATGAAACATGTAAAACTTTGAAGAGCCTAAGTTCAAATGGAGGGGGAGAATACTTCTCCCAAGACTTTGATTCTAATATCCAAGAGAGAGGAATCAAAAGTGAGATAACAATTAGGTATACTCTAGAGAAAAATGGAGTGGCAAAGAGAAGAAAGAGAACCATAGTGGAGGCTGCAAGATCAATGCTAAATGAGAAAGAGTCTCCCAATTACCTATGGGCAAAGGTTGTTTCCACAGACACCTATCTAATCAATAGAATCCCATCAAAAGCATTCAATGGGATGACACCTTATGAAGCATGGAATGGAAGAAGACCTAGCCTTGATCATTGCAGGATCTATGGGTGCATAGCATATGCAAACATACATTCACAAATTAGAGGAAAGCTAGATCCAAAGGTAGAGAAATGTATATTCATTGGATATGATGTACATCAGATAGGTTATGGACTATATAATCCAAGCAATAAAGGTTTTCATTGTAAGTAGATATCTTTTTTATTTTATGAAAAGAAATACCTGATTGAAGATGATTGCAGAAAAATCAAACTTCCCTATGGCCTAGAGGAAGAATTTCCAACATTGCAGAGGAGAAATGAACATATAAAGGAAGAAGCAAGTGACTCTAAAGATGACTCAAAGACTTCAAGATGGGAAATTGACTTTTGAAACTCTAAAGGTAATGCCAAAGTGAAGGAAATGAGAGACATGGCAGCGTCATCTCAACAAACTATAAGAAGGTCTACTAGAGAGAGAAAGGAAGCAAGAAAGGTATGGTTATGACACTTCTTTGGTCACTAAGCATTATATTTATATAGCACAAGATAAAAACCCCCAAAGAACTATCTACATATGAAGAAGCCAAGACGATTCACATGCATCCTAGGTTTGGAAGTGGTATCTAAAGAGAGAGGTGTGTTCGTGACTCAGTGAAAGTACATTGGAGATATGCTTACAAGATGGAAAATACAATGGTTGTAGGGACACCCATGGAGGTAAATCTAAAGCTAAGTGCTCATGAAGGTGATTTAATTAAAGATATTACTAGCTATCAAAGCTTAGTGGGAAGCTTGAATTATGCTACTCTAACCAGAGTAGATATATGATATGGAGTTAATGTGCTAAGTTAGATCATGCACACTCACAAGGCAGCCTCACATGCAAGTAGCCAAGAGAATCCTAAAGTATTTGAAGGGTATAATTAATGAAGGATTATACTATCCATATACATCTGATATATATGTTAAACTCTTCTCTGATGCAAATTGGGCAAGTTCAAAAATGATAGAAGAAGAACATCAAGCTATCTTACTTTTGCAGCTACCAAGTTGATCTCATGGTCTTCCAAAAAGCAACCTATAGTTTCTCTTTCATCAATAGAAGCTGCATACAAAGGACTCGCAAATCCTACACAAGAAGCTATGTGGATTAAGACCCTATATTCAGATTTAGGGTTGAATACTTCTACTCCACATACATTTGGAGACAACATAAGATCATTACATCTTATTGCCAATACTATCTACCGTGCCAAGACCAAACATATAGAAGTTCATAATCATTATGTCAAAGACAAGATCATGAGTAAGGAGATACAACTCTCATATCTATCCACACATCAACAATTTATAGATATGATGATAAAGGCATTGGACACAAGCAAATTAAATAGGTTGAAATCAATGTTTGGACTACATGAAATCATGAAGGACTAAAGCCTCAAGCAGCTTACACTTGAGGGGGAGCTCTTGGTGCAATTAGCAAGCCAGAGAGCATTGCTAAGGCATTAGGACTATACATATATTTAGTTCTTCACAATAGAGAAGCACACATGAACTCTCTCTCTCTCTCCACCGCTCATGATCCCACAAGCTTCCTCATCAGCACTGCCCACAGCAGCCAGTTATCCGACCCTCTTCTCTCTCTCTTTTCCTGCCCTTTACCACTGCCAACTATTGCCTGATGGCCATCACCCCGGCTTCCTCTGTCCGTAGGTCTCTATCAGCTCCTCCCCACATTCCTACGTCCCCACTGTGCCACAGCCCCCGGCACAGTGCACCACCTCCACTCTCCCCCGCCATTTCTCTCTCCCTCCTTCTCTCTCTCTCTTCCCCGTCTTGCAGCCTCCATAGCCACTAGGTGTCCTCCATAGCCCGCAGCCTGCGACTCCACGCATGCTCTCTCACTTCTTCCCTGCCATCTCTCAACCTCGCTTGCACACGTCCATAGCTGATCTATACCGGGTGGCGTAAAAGATGTAGAAAAGTAGAGTGGAGGTGGGGAGCTTATTTCGAGGGAGGAAGTGAAAAGTTTTGTGACCTTGTTCAAGTGCTAAAAGATAAAGATACGTTTCTATTGAAGCACTTTCAGGCACATGTGTTGTTGAAAGATTTCAACCTAGGCAGGGGCATATCAACCACATCCGACTTGCTCTAATCAGCTCAACATTTTAGAGGGTTGGAATTTGAAGGCTTAAGGATGGACTCTGAGAGTGTCCCAACCGATGTGTATTACTCCATACCTCTTCTCATAGCCCCACTGGAGAAGGTCCTACACCTGAGTAATGGAAAGAACTTTCCAAGCTTTTCAATGAAAAAATAAGCATTTTTTATTATTTCACACGGCATATCAAGGATTTACGAGTGGGGATACTCTAAGGGACAATCAAACTCACATGAAGTTTTGGTCATGGCCTCAAACTAGCACGTGCACAATCCTTTTCCAAAAGCATGGATGTATGAGAGCATACCCAATTGTATTGTGTGAAAATAAAGTGGAGGTCAAGAACAAAGAATGCAGTGGTGTCAGAAGCTAAACTGAGAACCTAATTCAAGTTGGCTACCAGAGCCAAAATTAGTCTACCACTCCATTTTGGGCAATCACTTTGTGCATACTCAGTGAATGTTGGGATTCTGCAAGGGCCTTCTAGCCTCTTGGATTCTATAAAAGTAGATGATTTGTAACCATTAGGAATATACACTCAGAGGAGGTGGGATCATTATCACCATTCAGTGTATCAGGGTCAAGCACCATTTTCTAGTCTACTCTTTGCACTCTATTACTACATGCACACTATTGGAGATCACTTTGTGGTGAGTATACGGAGCATGGGGCTATCAATGGAGTTGGTTATTAGCCTTATAGTGTGAATGAGTGGCATGGATCTAGTTAATTGGGGTGAGTTAGTAGTATTTCTTTTGGATCAAGTCTTCATCGTTGTTGTATTCATTGTGTGAGTCAGCGCTCTTGAAGTGCTTCTATTTAGCTTCTAGAATGGCATGCTAGCCCATCACATTATCCTTTTGGAGCATTTTTGGCCCCTCTCTAATCATGTTTTGAGCTAAGAGTTGTGTTTTCTCTCTCATTTGTACTTGTCATTATTCCTTTCTTTGTGATTGTACAATTGCTATTATGTCAGTGTCTTTGTTGTTAGTGAATGTACCAACACATACAAGTGTTACAGGGCATACTTCCCCAAGAAGAACTACCCTTGAGTAGAGGAAGTACTAGAAGTGTGAGCATGTGGGTTAGATTATAGTTTGACACTTGGCAAAGTGAGATATCCCAGTACCTCCTCTATAGTTTGACATGCCCAATGGGACACTTGCATTTTTGTGTGAGGCCCTTAGTACAGTAAATACTTGTTTTTGCATTATTCTTTCTTTTTGCATCTTGTGAGTGGGTACATGACCCACACCCAAGCAGATAAGAAGCCACTTCATGTACATAGGATCCATAAGAAACCATCTTTACCTTCGACTAGTCAACCTAGATCTCCTCTACCCTCTTTAAATTTGTCTATAGATATGCCACATACGATCTCTACAAAACTGATAGGATGCAATGCTAGTACTCTTCCCATCTACATTGGAAGGCCTTGCAGAAAAATGGTATAGACAATATGTAGAAGGCAACTTCACTATGTGGGAGGCACTAAAGATGGAGTTCTCAAAGACATTCTGACCAAGTGACTCCTTGAAAAGAGCTCTAGATAAGTGAGAGAACCTAAAGTTGATATCAAGTGAATCATTTCACGAACTTCACACTAGGACAAAAGAACTTTTTTCTCATTTGCCACATGCTCCATGTGATTTCATGGTTAAAAAAAGGATAGAGAAAGCTTTTCGCAAGTCATCTCAGCAGAAGCTTTGAGAATCTCTTATATTGGATGTAACACTTAATGATTTTGTTGCAATTGCATTACGCATTGAAGAAGCTAGGCCACATTTCAAAGTGGATACACAACCAAACTATGCATCAAACTTAGACCCTATCATGCAACTCAAGAAGGATTTGGAAGCCTTAAGAATGCAGCAAAGTCACTAGGAAAAGAGGGTCATGCCACCACCACCATGCCACAATGATGATGAAGTGGCTCAACTTCATTGTGAGCTAGAAGATTTGCGGACTACAAAGGACATACAAAGGAAGGATTAATGTATGGTTTGTAGCAAGAGTGGATTAATTGTCCTAACAAGGTAAGCTATCAATTATGTGGCAAGGATGGTCATGAAGCAAGAGACTACTACTACCTCAAGGGAACACAATAGCGAGGTAGCCCTCGAGTTCTTGATTCATATTATGCTAATACTTCAAATGCACGTAACAAAGAAGAGAATTGTTTAGCTTGTTGGGAAAGATGGATGGACACTCCAAAAAATGAGTTGGTACTGATAATCCTTGCTTTGTACCAACCCTCTTTAGCTTTAGAGTTGAGTTGAAGGCCCTCTTAGCTTTCCAATGACAGTAAATAAGTGCCAATGTCCTTTGGAAATGATGTGAGTAATGTTTGATTCAAGATACACTACTTCCAAGTTCACAATCTAATGAAAACCTTTAGTTTGGTTCACACACTTGCATCTTGTTAAGCTCAGTGCTACCAACATAGTAGGAATTAGAAAAATTCCTTTTGGAGATATTAAATTAGCTTAATACACTAATGATTTCAAGTGATATTAAATTCCTTTTGGAGATATTAAATTGGCTTAATATGCTAATGATTATACGTAGAGCAATCAATTTAACAAGTATAGCATTACCCTCGATTTCTTAGGACCTTTGTAGAGTTTGACCAGTGGGTACTTCAATGCATTTTTCTCCTAGTCCACTAAATGGATTGTCTTCAAACCTTTGTCAACATTTATAGGTCTTAGAGCTGATTCCAATGAGCTATAGATCATTGAAAATGGTGGAGTATTGACTAAAATATGAGCAATACAAGGTGACTGTTCTGAGTGACAATAACAGAAAGATCAACAAATATAGTGAATGATCTATTTGTATATGAAACAATGTTGTACATAATCATTGGAATGATAATAAATGCCCAATGATAGATAGAGGTGTAGGCTATGATGTGAGCCTCACTCTCTTACAATATGATAAGCTAATGTCTCGAAATTGGAGTGATCCATCCTGCGAGTTTTACATTCATCTTTTATAGATGATTCATTCAAAATTTGAATTTGAATTCAAATTTGGCTCTCACTTAAAAAAAGATGATCCCCTAATCTAGGAGATATTCTCTCCAAATGAAGTCATAGCTTTTCCATCTAAGAAACTCCACGAGTTTAGTGCTAGCTACAAATATTCCTCTAAGTCAAATAGACTTTTACAAATGGTAAAAAATAAATAGACTTATAGCAATGGTTCCTATGGAGCTTCAATTATTCCTCACAAGATCTTCTCATGCCTAGCCAAGTTTGTAGGCTTGGCATTTGCACCAACACCTCCCCCTCAATCCAAACATCTTGGCTTGGTCTTCTTCATCAATTCTCTTGAATGTCCTCCAATCCAATCATAGCTTTAAACCTGCAAAGTTTAGTACCATCAAGTGCTTTTTGGTCAACAAGTCTGCACATTTCATATTAGTTGATACATATGCCAAATGAATTTTCTTGCTCAATAGCTTTTCTCTCACGTAATGATAGTGGACTTCTATATGCTTGGTCCTAGCATGATAAATAGGATTTGCTACAAGATGTAATGAGCTTGTATGATATCCAAAAATCATTGGAGATGTAATATGCAATCCCAAATTTGTATATAACAATTTGATCCATATGGCCTCTTGGGTAGCATTGGCAAATCCCCTATATGCTACCTCTATTGAAGAGAACGCAACAGTAGGTTGCTTCTTGGAAGACCATGATATAGGCTTGTCACCTACAAAAGATAGATATCCTGAGGTACTCCTTCTATCATCTTTGCAACCTGCCCAATGTGCTTCTGTGTATATCTTGATATCCAAATCTGAAGTATAAGGAAAATATAAACCTCTACATTGAGTGCCCTTAAGGTACTTCAAGATCCTCTTGGCAGCTCCCAAGTGAGGTGTTCTAGGTTTGTGCATAAATTGGCTTAAGACACTTACTCCATAAGCAATATCAACCCTTGTCAATGTAGCATAGTTTAGGCTTTCGGTATCCTACAGTATTTTCAAGCACATCACCTTCATGAGCACTTCATTTCTGGTTTACCTCCATAGGAGTGCTTGCTACCTTTGCATCCTGCAATTGAAATTTCTTCACCATGTCTTGTACATACTTTCTTTGATGTAAATTACAGAACTAGTATAGACTAAATCAGGTCCAAGAAAATACTTTAGTGAATCTAGATCACTAATTTTGAACTCTTGCATCATTTAATTCTTAATCGGCTTGATGCCATTAGAATCATTAATTGTAAATATGATATCATCAACATACACACATAGATATATCAGCTCTAAATTTATTCTCTTAACAAACAGAGAAATATCTGCTTTACTCATGATGAATCCTTGATCCCGAAGAGATGTAGTCAACCTATGGTTCCATGCCCTAGGTGCCTGCTTCAATCCATAGAGAAATTTGTTTAGTTTTCATGATTTACCTTGATTGGGTCCTCATAGCCACGAGGTTGAGACATGTAGACCTCCTCTAAAATCCATCCATTGAGAAATGTATTTTTTACGTCCAATTGGTACATGTTCCAATTCTTTGATGTAGCCACACTTACCAATACCGTGATGGTCGGCATTTTGGCCATAGGTGAGAAGGTTTCTTCATAATCAACTGCTTTGGTTTGTGCAAAACCCTTAGCCACAAGTCTAGCCTTGTACCTGCTTATTGACCCATCAAAATTTATTTTGATCTTATAGATCTGTCTAGAACCAATTACCTTCATAGACTCTTTCTTGGGAACTAGCTCCCAAGTATTATTCTCCTTGAGTGCTTCAATCTCCTCATCCATAGCTTCTTTCCATTCTACCTTGGTCTTTGCCTCTTCATATGATGATGTCTCTTCAAATGACAAGTCTTTTGCAAGATAAACAGAGTGATTAATAACTAAAGAAGTGTCATACCCATATCTGATTCACTCCTAACTCTCCCTTTTGTGATCTTTTGATTGCTTGGTTGGATGATTCAGATATATCTTCCAACTTCTTCATCTTGACTTTGCCTTTGGACTTCCATGCCTTCAGTTCCTCTAGGTTGATGATGTCTTCATCATCTGATTTGATGTCTTCAATCTAGTTTGGCTCCTCCTTGGTGAGACTTGGAAATTCCTCTTCCAAGTCATAAGGTAGCTTTACTTTCATGCATTCACTTTCAAACCAAGAATCATTCTCATCAAAGACAACATCTCTACTTACCATACATCCTTTATGGGAAGGATTGTGAAACCTGTATCCTTTCTTATTCAAGTCATACCCTATGAAGATGCACTTCTCTCTCTTAGGGTCTAGCTTACCTTTGATTTGAGGTGGTATATGCACATAAGCAACACATCCAAAGATCCTGCAATGATCAAGTGAAGGTCTTCTACCATTCCATGTTTCATATGGGGTCATCTCATCAAGATATTTTGATGGCAACCTGCTAACAAGATAAGTGATAGTAGATACACTCTTCCCATAAGTAATTAGGTAATTGTTTTTCATTTAACATTGACCTGGTTGTTTCAACAATTAGTTTATTTCTCCTCTCTACCACCCCATTTTGCTTAGGGGTATACCTTGTGGTAATTTGTCTTTTGATTCCTCTATCCTACAAGAATGCATCAAACTCATTTGAGAAGTACTCACCTCCTCCATCTGACCTTAGCCTCTTTAGGCTTCTTACTGTTTGATTTTCAACAAGTGCAAGATACTTCTTAAAGCAATTGAATACTTCATCTTTGTGCTTCATAAAGTATAGGATAGTCCACCTACTGAAATCATCAATGAAAGATATATAATTGCTTGATCCAAAAATTGAGGAGTCTTTCCTTGACTTGTAGCCTCCTTGGTAGTTGTTTTTGTAATTGGTTTTGTAGTTGTTATTGTAGCCTTGATGATGGTTGAATCTTCCTCTTGATTATGTGTATCCACCTCTTTGGAAACCTCTACCTCTCTGATTCTTGAAATTCCTGTAACACTCATTTGTAGTATGATTTGACAAACCACAAATATTACATGTTGAGGAATTATAAGGTCTCCCCCTACCTTGTTTACTTCCTCTTCCCCTACCTGTTGAGTTTCTACCTTTCCCTACATAGTTGGCTTGAGAGGTTTTACTTTCATCCTCAATTTTCTTGCTTTTCCCTTTCTCTTTAGACTTGTTTTTATCTCTGTATAGGGCAGAAGAGTTGTTACCTCTTGATGAATCTCCATATTTTTTGAGGTTGGCTTCATGGGTAAAGAGTTTCCCCATGAGTGTGGTAAGATCTAGAATCTACATGTCCATGTACAAGTCCATAACAGCTGTGAAGCTCTCCCATTTGTCATTTGCCTTAATCCCATTGATTACTTGTCTCACAATCTACTCCTCTTCAATTTCTTCTCCTATGCTTGCCAATTGGTCAGCTACATCCTTGACTTTGGTCACATACTCTGAGATGCTTTGCTTGGGTTGCTTTCTTTGAGTGGTAAACTCAATCCACAATTGGTTCTTCTTAGCCCTTGTGTTGGAAGAAAAATATGAAGACAATGTTTTGCAAGTCTCTTGGGATGTCTTACAGTTCTTAATCTTTGGAGACATTATCAACATATCTCTCAAGTAATCATCGTTTCAAAGATACTCCACCAATCATTATAATAAATTTAAGAGGAAATGAACATCTAATACGGAAAATCATTTATTCTAACCATTTTGTTATAAATCAATTTGAGTTTATTAGCAATTACTTTCTTGAAGAGAAGTGTACTTTAAGGGAAATAGACAGGTTGATCGAACGATAGTATGCTTCCTTCCAAACTCCCATAGACAAAAGACTATATTAGCGTCTAGTAAATTCTATGTGCACCTCCATTGAAGCGTATGAGAGTATATTTAAGGAAATTCAATTTCATAAATTGATGTTTTAGGTAAGGAATAGAATAAGAAACAATTTCAAGAACAAGGGGACATCGTGTATATAAGACAAGTAAATCCTCTCTTAATTTTGTATCATATATTTTGACAATCCTTTGATACCACTGAGGGCAGAGTGCACACCTTCCCTATGAAGATTGAAGTATGAGTGACATCATAGGCATGTTGATAGATAATTTTTTTTCACTCCCAACAATATTGCATTATTTTTCAATGGTTGTAGCAAATATGGAGTACTTATCCTCCCTTTTTGTTTACCTGATAATTGGATCACCATGTTACATAAATCTTAACATCTTTCACCATCTTTAGCAACTAAAGAAGTATGTCTAATCAATTGCAAGGTTTTCTCTACACTAGGATGTCCTTCACAAGGTAGATCATGGTTCTTAAAAAGGACTTCCTTTCTAAACTTTTCTCCTTGGGAACTAGGATGCATATCTTTCCTTTTCTTTTAAGCAAACCTTGGTCAACTTGGGAATTGGAGAAGGATTATTCTCAATATTTTTTTTGACAATTGGGATACTATAAACTCATCTTCATCATAGATAACATGCTTTCGTTACCATTTGAAGTAGATACATAACTTCCTTGTCCTATGTATGATGAATTGTTTTCATTCCTCTAATAGCAATCTCCTACGTAGTAGCCTTACTTGCCACATATATAGCATTCATCTAATTCTTCTTATCACTATGGATCCTAATGCATTACTTAATTCTTTTATCCTCATTACTTAGAGATTGAGTTAAGTAAGTATGACCTTCCCAATGCATCTTTTGCACACCATGAATTGTGTCTTTCAAGCTACTCTCTTGTAGGTTGTCCTTTGCTTCTGAAATTGGGCATTTCCTCATCTCCTATGATGTATCCATAGAGACTTCTTCCTTGCAAGCATGTCTTCATCCTCAAGGACCATGCTTGATACTTGTTCCTATACAATTTATCAATGAAAGAAGGGAAACCATCTCCTATCTTACCTTAACTTTTCTCTAATACCACTATTGGGAAAGATGGATGGACACTCTAGAAAATAACTTGGTACTGCTAATCCCTCGTATGTACCAGCCCTCTTTAGATTCAGAGTTGCATTTTAGGCCCTCTTAGCTTTGCAATGACACTAAATAAGTGCCAATGTGCTTTGGAAATGATGTGAGTAATGTTTGATTCAAAATAGACTACTCCCAAGTTCATAATCTAATGAAAACCTTCTATTTTGGTTCACACACCTCTTGCTTGTTAAGCTCAGTGCATCTAGTAAAGTAGGAATTAGAAAAATTCTGTTTGGAGATATTAAATTATGTTAGTAAGCTAATGATTCCAAGTGGAGTCACTTAAAAGGTTTGATTATACACAAAGCAATCATTTAGCAAGTATAGCATTACCCTCAATTTTTTAGGACCTCTGCAGAGTTTGACTAGTGGGTACTTTGACGTGCTTTTCTCCCAATGGACTAAATGGATTGTCTTCAAAACTTTGTCAGTATGTATAAAACTTAGAGCTGATTCCAATGAGCTATAGATCATTGAAAATGGTGGAGTAGTGACTCAGATATGAGCAATACAAGGTGACTATTCTGAGTTACAATAACAGAAAGATCAACAAATATAGTGGATGATCTATTTGTATTATGAAACAATGTTGTACATAATCATTGGCATAATAATCAATGCCCAATGATAGATAGAGGTGTAGGCTATGATGTGAGCCTCACTTTCATACAATATGATCAGATAATGTCTCAAAATTCGAGTGATCTATCTCGTGAGTTTTACATTCATCTTTTATAGATGATTCATTCAAAATTGGAATTTGAATTCAACTTTGGCTATCACTTAAAAAAAGGTGATCCCATAATCTAGGAGATATTCTCTCCAAATGAAGTCGTAGCTTTTCCATATAACAAACTCCATGAGTTTAGTGGTAGCTACAGATATTCCTCTAAGTCAAATAGACTTTTACAAATTGTAAAAGATAGATAGACTCATAGCAATGGTTCCT